>CP135544.1:6976562-6998360 GCA_032402905.1 Khaya senegalensis | reverse complement strand
TTGGGTGTTTGGCGGCGTCGTTTATGAAGTGCGAGTAATGCGAAGAGTCGCAAGAGAACAACTGTGAAAAGCATCAATTCATCTACAATGTCATTTTCTGGGACACGTGACAGTCAAATTTGGCAAGGCGTTTGGCGATCATGTCACCCTCATCAGCACATCTCCTTCCAAAGAGGAGGAGGCTAAGATCTCTTGGGTGCAGATGAATTTACACTCAGCACCAAAGCTGACCTAATGCAGGCTGATTTTGCCCTGATTTATATACTACGTTTATCTCACTTTTTTGAAGTTCATCTTTTTTGAATTAATTATGATGAAATATATGTTTAGTTATTTAGTTGGTGATGAATACTGGCGTGGATACAGTGTCAGTTAAGCACTGGCTTGGGCCATTCTTAGAATTGCTCAAAGTGGATGGCACTTTGCAGGTTATGGGTGCACCAGACAGTCCTTTGAACTTCCTGCTTTCCCATCGATATTTGGTGAGTATTCGATCCTCAGACGTCATTTCTAAAACGAGGTATTATAATAAGAGATGTGATTATATATATGCGTGTGTGTGTGTGTGTGTGTTATCGATATCTCAGCAAAGAGAAGTGTGAAGGGTAGTATGGTAGGAGGAACGAAAGAGACGCAAGAAGTGATGGATGTTTGCGGCAAACTCAATATTACTTGCAACATTGAACTCATCAATCCAGACCAAATTAATGAAGCCATGGATCGTCTTGCAAGAAATGATGTTAGATACCGTTTTGTGATCGACGTCGCCCGCCAGCAACTCACCAATTAGCAAGATTTAAAGATGTGGAAGCATTGGCTTTCTTTCAGCAGTACTTGATATTTCACCCAATTTCCGTTTGATTTTGTGTGGCCAGACTTCTGTATATTTTGCTTCTGCATGGTAAAATCAATAATGGCCAGGAAAATCATGATTATAGATTTTGTTAATCCTATCTAGTCATCTTTATAAATGGACACACAAGCTATTTCGATTCGAATTTTGCACCATAGAAAAACTCTTTCTCACAAAGGTTGATGAGTTTTCCTAGTTTCCAATTGAGACAAATACCATCAGATCAGATTTCATCAACTCATTTTAAGGGAAATTACTAATTGCTTGGTGGGTTTTGGTTTATCATTATCATACCATTGATTAGGCTTTTGATTAAAACAATTCAGCAACTGTATACTGGAAACTTTTTCTGTTTACTCAAGTAAGTTCCTCTCACACAAGTACCAACACATGGCCTCCTCTTGCATTGGAGATATCAAAGAGTGAAAGCATAGCTAAGCAAAGCTAACCTAGGTGTACAATTGATTCAGGACTAGTTTTCCACTATTAAGCAACAATTATAATGTCATTAGGCAGGATTTGCACGGCTTTATGGTGGGTTATGGTGACAAATTAACAACGTTTATTTGACCCACAACATGTGGACTAAACAAAATGTTGCCTTGACGCAGTCTTCGTTATATACAAGACATGAAATTGATTGATCTTTTCTGCCTGTAAATCGTAGATAATCATCCAGCACCACACGCGTTTTCGTTATTTCCTTCTCAGAACCTAACAGCTAACACGGCGTCTGCCATAGTCATATGGGAAAGTTTTAAAAAAAAAAAAAAAAGCAGCACGTGGCAATTCACCGAGTCAACATGCATGGAGTAGTTGTGGATGAAAGAAGGACGAAAACTGTATTTTAAACTTGACGTAATGGGAATCTGCAGAGATAAAGATGATTAATTTTATAATTAATTAATTCTTTTAAATTAGTACTTAATTACACGTGACTTAAAAATTTCATAGAGATTATAAATTTCAAAACTAAGTTTAGTTGCGATACACAACACGTTATTGAAACTCATAAAAGCTCCTTCATTTCTTAACCGAAACTGGAAAGGAAAGTTAAGGCAAAATAGCGTACGAGAAACAACAAGAAGACAACAATCATTGTTCATATTTACTGATTGATAAAACCTGTTAATTTATTTCAATCTTGAAAGCGTTGTCTCAAGGCATTACACGTAGAAGAACACACCGTGTGAGGAAGGCTATCGTGTGACAAAACCATTAACAAATTGAGGAGGTGGTAACCGCTAACTATTGATTGTTGTCTTCTCCTTTTTCTCTTGACTTTTCTCCAAGCAATCAGCCTCTATATATACACAAATCGATAGTCTCATTTGTTTGTTTCTTTAAGCCGGTTTTCGGTTTCCAATCTAATTCATCAGAAATCTTATTTCGATTTTGTAGGGATCGTCAAATGAGGAAAACTATGTGGGAGAAGTTGAAATCTTCCTTTTCAAGGGCAGGTGAGTCTCCTGCATTGCTTCTCTTCTCTCTTCATCTTCATTGGGTTCTTACATTTTCTTTGGAACATTTTCTTATTCCAAATGTTTCACGGGGTTTCTAGCTTTTGATAAAAGATTTTTAGTGGGTAAACTTTAATCTATGGTGAGTGCTGTATATAAGTGAATAATATGCAGGATCATCTACGGCTCGTCCGTTCTTTGTTTATAGCTTGATTTCTCATTATAATTTTGTGGTCTCAGGTGATCAATCGAGGAAGGAACGTGCCGATAGCTCGAGTTGCAAGTTAAGTGTCAGTGAAGAATACACGAAAGCTTTCAGAACAAAGTCCTACGTTGAAATGTGGAGCAAGGCTCAGGGTCAGGTGGGAAGAACAAGCTTTAATGGACTTACCTCAACTTCTTCTCTTTCTTTCCGTGCACATCTTCCTGAATATCTTTTGGAACCACAGCAAGAAACCCTTATGAAAATGATAGAGAGTTTGGATTTCCATCACCTTCTCGTCAATTACTTTGAAGCCAGTCTGGAAGCGTACAATGTCTGTGAATTACTCCTCCGAAGCGTCCACCAAACTCGTGCTAATTACGGAAGAATCCAGAGGGTGATCCAGTTAAGCGAAAAGGTGCACGATTTCCGTGCTATATTCAGACATCTCGCTGCATTTTCATCGTTAAAGAACCCATTATCAATCGTTAGCTCGGTACAATTCTCTGATTGTCATCATAGCAATATGTTGTTGTTCACTAGTTTGACATCGAAAGCCAAGAGGATTAGAGGGAGAGTAAAATTCAATAAACTTTTCAAGAAAGTGAGTGCATACAGTCTTGTAATATCTCAAAGTGCACTTCTGATTGCGATGTTGGTCGTTCTACTCCACAGCATTGTTGGCATTGTAGCAGCGCCGGGGCTAATGGCTTCTTGTTTTGTCTTAGTCAAGAGAAAAATCAAGGGGGCGCATCGCAGTTCCAAGACAAGTTTGCTTCAAAGATTTGCTGTGCAGCTTGACGCCGCCGCAAAAGGGGTTTACATATTGATCAACGACTTCGACACGATCAGTCGGATGGTGAAGAGGTTAGAGGACGAGGTAGAACACCGCAAAGATGTTGCTAGTATGTGTGTTAGGAATGGAACATCTGAAATATTGAAGGAGGTTGTGAAAGAATTTCATATCCACGAGTCTAGCTTTCTGGAACAGTTAGAGGAGCTTGAAGAACATATTTACTTGTGTTTTCTCACCATAAACAAATCCAGAAGGCTTGTTCTACAAGAGATAATGGTGCCTCAGAACCAGAATAACTCGTGATGATCTTGGATAATCATAAATTTCATGATTCAGGTGCCAGCAGCCTACAATTTTTTCAAACGAATCCATTTTTTTTTTAATGCTTCATACATAGGCCTTTCGAGTTCTGTTCTTCAAATCGATTGCTGAAACATTGCATAGACCTTACGGTCCGTATCTGCCATTTTGTAATACATTCTTTGTCATCTCTTTTAGAGGCATAGGATAAAATTGAAATAAAAACACTGCGATTTACCTGTTATCATTTCGCCATTTCTTCTATTATCAGTCCTTCAGCTCTGTGCAGCCAAACGCCTGTCGCATTCAAGGTTTACCAGGAACAAATTAGAAGAAAACAATTTCATATTTCTTGCCCACAAGCAAGAACATGTTGGTTCAAGTCAGCCTGAAGAATGATCAGTCTTCCCAGTGGAGTCAAGGCCGGGTGTAAAATGCAAAACACAAATATAAACGTACAAATGAAATGTTACAGCTCAGTCTCCCCAAGATGTTAAGAATATAAAAATTCCAGGCTTTCCGAAATTGTTAGGTCGACCTGGCAAGGTCAATCAAAGAACCGATGCAGGGGGAGTCTCTAGTGCAAAAATTTTTTGAGGCAAAAACAATACTATGAATACCTATTTGCTTCAATAACCCAGCATAAAATAATTTTAGCATGCTTCTCTCATTGTCTTGTATTCTTCAAGGCTCAATAATGAACTCTTGATCTTGAGCCAATCTGCTAGTTTTGGCATGGTGATGGCAATGTATCCTTCTCTATCTGCCTGCAATTTAGCCAAGAAATTCATTACTGCTATTAAATAAGAGGAATTTTAGGTGTTCAAATAATTTGTCTATAAACTAATTGGTTCCGACTTCGGTAAGGAGTTGAAGCAATTCAAATATCTGACTAAACACTTCAGAAGTAACCAAATCAATAATGGTATTTCCGGCTGACAATATACACAACAATTACATGTTAGACATAACTTTCTTCCATCAATGGCAGAAAGATTTCTGTCATCACCATATGGAAAACTTTTCCTCTTCCAAACTCCACAATTTTCAATCAAGACCATCTTGACCACAATAACAGAATTAACCAAGAAGCCAAACAGAAGAAGATTGCTGTAGTAAGTCACCCAAAAAATAAAAAAAGACACAATCCGAATTGGAAAAGGTTATTCCGTTCAACCAATATTGCCAGACAAATGTCAAAGGCATACTCTATCCAACGGGGATACGAATATCTACTGTGCACAAAATCAGTTGACATCAAACGAGCTGGCACGTATAATCTCCTGTCATACCTATCAGCACTTGTCTTCATCTAATAAATTTATCATACAGGTAATTACTGTGGACTCTCCTATATTGATGTCTGTTCAGTATGAGCTTTTAGGGCACTAACAAGTAATAAGAAGACAATGAAGGACGTGAAGAAAAGAATCAAGTGGTTGAGAAGTCAAAAATGGGATAATATGGTAATCAATGAATCGCATAATTCCCATATGAGTGGTTATCCATCATCCAGCACTCAAAGTACCAATCAATCACTTATTCTCACCGATGAATTAAGCAATTCTGGTTGTTTGATTAATATAAGATGCATCATTGGTGCAGACTTTACGTAAAGCCGTGTTTGATTCAAAGTGCTGTGCATTCTGCATAACAACATAGAGAAACCCATAAAAAGAAAATGCTTGAATTGGCAATTAACAAATTGATATGCTAAGTTGCAGTATGAACACTAAAAAAGGAAAATACCTTCTTTCGCCTTTCCGGTGACCTTAAGGCCACTGCGATCAGACTTGCCAACATTAAAATCAACGGCCGTCATTCCACCTTCATCCTTAAAAGCCGCGTGTGTAGGAGCTAGTCCGATTACACACAAACTTCATACAACAAAAGAATTGCCAACAACGAAGTAATAAAATTCCAAACTTCCACATTTCAACTTATAATTGAAAAGCATACAATTTTAAGCTCTATTTTATGTTTATTATTACAAAAATTTAAATACAAAAAATATCGTCATTATTTTTATTATTGTTTTTAAATATTTTTTTTGTTACTGTTAAAATTTTTTAAATTTTTTAAATTTTCTTAACAAAATGTGTAAAAAAAAATTTTAAATTTAAAGATTAAATGAAATAAAACACATTTTAATTTATAATTTTTTTATAAATAAAATCTTATATTTATAAAAATATTATAATCAATTTAAAAATTAAAAAATTTTATGAATTTATAACTTACGCTGATTATATTTTAAAACATTTGTTACATTTTAGAACCAAGAATCTCTCCCATTGGCATAGCGGTAAACTTACTGATCATGTCATGATTTCATAAAATCTGAAAAAAAAAAAGAAAAAATGTAATCATCCCTTTTTGTTATGGTTTTAGAAAACAACAGCGCAAGAATGTTGAATCTCATTAAGTTTGTGTACATTAGGGAGTGGAAGCTTCCGCAACTCCTCCTCTTCATCGTCTTCTTTCTCTCGTACATGTACTTGTTTCTGTGTTTCTTCAATTTCTGAATTGTTTGTTGTTTCGTCGATGCTGTGATTGTCCATTGAAATCTAACAGGAGTTACCGGTTGCCAGGTCGTACAAAATTCACTTCGTCTTCTTTCTCAGTTGTTCAGTGTATGTATTCTGTATGTAAGTTTTGAACCACGCTCAGACCATTGTTCAGGGCCCATTATGCTATTTGGATCAAAATTTTGGAACTAATCTTGACATCATTCGCTCGCCCATATGAGCCCCATACTAATCATATGTACTAATTAAGCCAATCGCATTCAGGAGAATAGCAATCCAGTTACACGTAGATTGATTGATTCTTGAACATCATTAAATACATAATTATTCTGAAAAGTCACAGTTCACGCCAACGGTGAGAATCAAGACTTCCAGACACTCACAAATTACCACTCTTATGCTTTAATCACTCAAAAATATTAAATCTGAGAATAATTCTAGATGGGTTGTCTTGCAGCCCATAAATCGAGACACTCACAGCTCAACTTGGCTAAAATCAAGTGATCAATTAACTCTTCTACAATCGTGTCTAATCTCTGTTCCACCTGTGATGCTGCTCATCTTGATCATGGACTGGACAAAAGCTTTCTCAAACGCTGCATTAGAGCTAGCAAATTGGGAAACCAATGCTTTAGTCTTTTGATCAGTGAGCAGAGCTTGATCCGAAGAGAAAATACTCTTCCCCAGGAGAAGAAGCCTGTAATATGCATTATCAAACACTGTCGTTGTGGGATCTAATGTGGCTCCAGCATTTTTCACCTTGTTGTGCGCTGGACATACGCTCCTTAAACTTGCTGCAAATGATGAACGCAATGTCGGGTCGATGTCAAGAGTGGCGTTAAAATTGTGGATTCTGTTTTGGAAGGATGAGCAGTGAGAGAACCCAAGAGTGTGGCCTCCTACATAAAATTATTCAATTGTCAAAATATGATTAGTGCTGCCCAAAAATGAATTGAATAAAGTATGTGAATTCTAATTTTTACCAGAGAGAGCGACGAGATCCTCCATGGAAAGACCTCTCAGAGAGAAGCTTTGTTGAAGTTGAGATATGTTGAAGGTGGGAGCTGGCAACTGTCTGGTATCGGTAGCTTTTGATATTCTGCCATCTTTTCTTCCTTTCGGCACATCCCAAGTTGGACCTCCAGACTAGCAGCACCAAAGAGATGTTAATAGGTGCTGGTGCTTAATTAATAATACATAATTCGGACTACAAGTGGAACAGTTAAAGCTACTTCACCAAAACTTAACTTTACAAATCAAATTGTCATTGTCGAATTAATAGTTTTTACTAACGTATAACTAACCAGAACAACTGCATCGCGAGCAGCCAGAGCCAAGATATCAGCACAAGAGACGACGCCAGGGCACAAAGCTTCGACTGCTTTCTTTGCATTGTCAATGACATAAAATGCATGTAACGAAATATTAGGAGGTCCATCCTTTTCAGCTTTCTTCTTTCCCTTGGAGTTCAACAGCACAGAACCATCGCAACCCTGGAATAAAAACAAAGTAAATTAATCACATTCGATCTATATAATAGTCCGTAAACAAGAAAATTAAAGGAAATTAAAATGTTTCGTGTAAGATATAAAGTTTACTCTGATAAAGCAATCATGGAAGTGCATGCGAAGTAGAGCAGCCGGAACTGTTTTATCATTCATCATTGCTTTCTTGACAGCACATGTGACTGCGGTTTCGAGCTGGGGACATGTCTTCTGATAGTAGTTCGAGCTCAGTGCACTCACAGAAGAGGAAGAAATTGAAAAAACGAAAAGGGAAAATAGGAGAGCTATTACCGCTGCCATTGTCGAAACTGATATATGAATTTTCTTCTTCTTCTACTTAATTATATGTGAAAACAAAGGAATGGCGAATGATATTTATAGCAAAAGCTAAGAGACACAGGGAACTTGGAGTTGTTATTGATGATAATGGTTGGTAGCAAATTTGGTGATCAAGAACAAATGTAGTGGAGTAGTATTGAAGCATGCTGATAAGAAGACAATTCATGTCACAATAATTTGTTATTCTTCTTTCTAAAAAGTGATGCTAACCCAATTTTGCTTGTTCTTCTGATCTTCGACAGAAAAATAAAAGCAAATATAAATCCTTTTAATGGGAAGTTCAATCCAATGTCAAGTTTTTGGTGACAAAAGAAACTTTGTAAACAGTGGAGTAGTGTTGAAGCAAACTGACAATTTGAGAAAGACAAAGTCATGTCACAATTAATGATAATTGTTCTACGGCCTTGACAGTATTTTGATACAGGTGAAGCAGCAACAATACCTACGCCTGAAGTTTTCCTTGATTTGGGCCATGATTACAGATTAAGCAGGCCTCGATTACAGATTAAGCAAAGTGTTTTCTTTACATTATCTAATAAAGATTGACCCCACGAAACTTTTGAGAGAATGTGTTGGGTGGATGGGGTTGAACCAATACAGGCACTGTTGGGTAATCCTTGCTTAATTAATAAGCAAACAAACGATCCAGATGCTCATATACACCAGAACCATCCAAGTTGACATCGCACATATAGCTAATTCTGTTAGATATGATATCAATCTCTAAGTCCAAAAAATTGTTAATGCAGATGCAGATTTTGGGCACCATGATTTTTTTTTTTTTTTACTCAATTATCTTTGATGCCGGGTCAACTTTAAAACTCCATGCCGGGGACACTTTAAAGCTCCATTTTTTCATGCCGAGGAGACTTTAAACCTCCGTTTCCTGATGCTGGATGTCTTTAAGGCTCCGTTCGGCACTGTTACAATTACCAACTATTTGGAGGAACAAAATCTCTATATGAATTTGATTGGGGTTGTGCTGGTAGGCCTGAGACATGAGCTAAAGGTTAGCCAACGACCTCATTTTGACCCTTCGTTTGAGTGTGTGTGTCTTTACATTGAAAAGGATCTCCACGTTGGAGCAACAAATTATAAAATAAAGGATAACTTGAAGCAGTGGTGGAATATTTGCATTTTGGCCCCCTCAGAAATCAAATTATCGCAATTTGTCGCCTGTCTTCTGCCTACGAACGGGCAGCCGTTTGGGCGGCAACAGAGAGTACTGCCATGGAAATGGTCTAGTATGTGCTTGTTACTGTGTGTTCTTTGCTGTTGAATTCTTGCCTCGGTTATTAATATATACAACGGCAGTTTATTTCGCATGGGAAATCGTCACAACCGCGAAGAACATATTTACTTGGGAAAACAGAGTGGCGTAGACAAGATTTGTTTTTATTAATTCTTTTTTGATTTGTGAAGTTCATGCGACGATGTCAAAGTTTGTCGTTTTGTAAGTGCTTGTAAAACAAGTGCTTTTTTTTTAAAAAAATATAATAATAATAATAATAATAATATAGCACTTTCTGATTCTTAAAAATATTTCATAGCATTTGAGGAGTTCTTTATATAATATTCTAAGTGCTTCGATGATCCAAAAAAGCGTTTTATATCATTCAAAAGTGCTTTTTGATCATTTGACAAAGATTTTTGTAGTGCTGTTAAAAGTACTTATCAGTAACATACACAGGCTTAAAATGAAAATGAATAACACAATGCTGAAGGATAAAGGTAAAACCTTTGAATCAATGACAAAAGCACTTATCAATAAATTAAAAATTTATAATTAAATATAAATAACTAATTTATAATATTATTTTATTAAAATTAATACATATTTTATATATACATATTTATTTATTAAATTAAATTAAATATTAAAATATAAAATATTTTTATTAATGGTCATATTTGCTTCCATTCGTCGTATTTGTCAGAGAAGAATTAGGTTGTTTCGATTCGTCATGTCCCATTAAAATCAGAAGAATGGTAGGCTTCTGGTTGGTATACCAGTGGTTCAATACCATGCACGTATGTGAGGGGGAGTGAAGGCATATACAGTACATACAAGAGCGATGATTAGACTAACAAATTCCAAACACAAATGAAAGAATGCACTGACTCAGGTCAAGAGAGTTGTACAAGCTAAAATCTACACCCACAAAAATACAAGGCTACCTTAACACATGGGGTTTTTGTAAACTACAAATACCTTATCAATATCCTAAAGTTAACACTGATAGTTAAGGATTAAACAAAAATTCCCAAAATATGAAAATGGAAACATAATTAGACATAAAATGGATAAGGCAACACTTCATTCGCATTACGTTCAAGGGAGATGCACCAAGTCTCATGCAGCTGCCTGGATCGGCACATTTGATCTAGAGCCACGACCCCTTCCACGGCCCCCCCTCCCACGGCCACGACCTACCAAAAAACAAATTCGTTTCAGCACATTAGAAATATATCTTGGAACAGTTGGGAAAAAAGCTTCAAAAAAGCAACAGCCATTTCGTTTGTCTGTCTAGCAACGGACCTAATCACAAAGCTCCAGGCATAAAAAGCTATGACTAGACCACAGTTCCTCCTAAACTTATCATCAGCCAAAAAGGAGAAAAGATGGCAACTTAAATTAAGGACTAAGGCTGTTCTGTTCAATGATGACAAATTAAGGCTCCGTTGTAATTCAAAACATCTCATCTTGTACCAGAAATCCTGTTCCATGAATGACTAACAAAGCTACTGCAACTCAAAAGTTCTCTTGTACTACAAAATCTACGGTCACAAAAGGGGGAAGCAACTTCAGTCCTCCCTAGTTTTTCTAAGCCTCCAGTTTCTTAGTAATATTGCAAAGCCACAACACCAGTAAATTTTGAAAGAGGTGCAGGTGCATTGATCACATATAATAGGAAATGGCAAATGCATGTATCCCATCAAAAACCAATTTGTTAAGAATAATCCTGATCAAACCCACTTCAATATAGAGAGATAAGAAGACCTAGAATACTGGGGAACAGCATCCTCAAACATCCAAGGAACTTGAGCCACAAAAAATAATATATAAAGCCAAATAGGGGGAAATGCCCTACCGCCTTGAGCAGGTGCTTCATAATCGTAGCCTCCATCCTGCCTTGCATCAAAATGAGGCCCATTATATCCTCCTCTCCCTCGGCTGCGGAAACTACGTCCTCTCCCTCGACCCCTACCTCTAGCATAGCCCCGATTATTGCGGTCCCAACCTCCATCCTCGTACTCATTAGACACAAAGCCATTACCTGCAAAACAATGCAAGTGTCATCAGTGTAAATTTAAAAAAAAAAAAAAAGAAAGAAAAAAAAAGGTACCGTCGGTGGCAGAACCAGCAACTTGAATTTAGGGGACAAAAAGTGAACATGAATAGTTGGAAAACAATAATCAAAAGAAAAAAATATGAAATTATCTCTTTCAAAGAGAGACATTTTTGGGCCAGGGGGGCCATTGTGACTACATCACTGACTGCCACACCTCAAGCCTCACCTTAAGCAATGATCAACTCACCTAATAACAAAGTAAAAAGTTTCCTAGGATCATCACTGCATTACCAATCCACTTATACTCTAGCTATTCATTCATAGATGTAACTTTATCAACTGAGGATGATATTACCAGTCAATATAAAGGAACAGCATGAGAGCTGGAAAGACAAATGATTCCCACAGAAAGCATCATAAAAAAATGTGTGCACGTGTGCACAAGCATGCACGAGCATAAATGTGACAAGAATTCAAAACTGAATACATAGAATCAAATTCCGAAGAAGACATACCTCTTCCTCTTGATCTTCCTCTACCAGTCCGGCCCCTACGTGGGCCATTAGGTGAGCCCTCTGCAACACAATGGAGAACTTAGCAAATGCACATATGGTTACTTGAAAGTAGTACATTGATCACTAGACATGGAAATACCTCCATCATACTCAAATTCTATGGATGGCTTAACCAGTTCAGCAGGCAGTGGAGGCTGATACCTGAAGGAAGTAATAATTCATGAGTTATAACTGCCCTCCATGGCTGAAAATCATGCTAAATGACATTAAAGCATAAACATCATGACAATTATGATGATAAAATAACCGTGAGACTAGGGTTCATGAAGAGTCAGGAACGCGACTTCCACAATTACTATAATTTCAGAGGCTTAAAACAATAATGTCTTAAGACTTAGAATTGATCCGACTAGGACAAAAAGGATATTCAAACATGTTGAAATTTCAAAAAGGTACAATGAGAAGTCCTTGATATGTCTGAAGTCTCAACATACCAATTAAGACATCAGATTCAAACCAATATTGACAGCTAAAAATTAGGATTAACAGGAGACATTAAGAACTATGGGCTAAACCAGTCATTTAGAAAAATAAAATAAAGACTTTATCAACTATATGATGTTTTTGATGTAGTTTCAAACTAGAGAACCCCACAAAAAGCTAATTACTTAAAAACCAATGACAGATATAAAGCATCCACTGCATGATGCATGCAAATAATCCCACGAGAATTCTAGTTTCAGAAGCTACAGAAACTTATGAGCATAAGAATCCATTCTCTCCCACAACTCAGAAATGAAACAACCAAAAACACTCGTAACTGCAATCTTAGAAGTAAAAACTAGTAAACAAAAGCAAGCAATATAAACTTACCCAACAGAAGATGTATTGAGTTCCTTCTTTGAAAGGGTTATTGTAATCATTGACACATGCCTTGTGGTTTCCAAACTGTGGCAACCAAAAAATGAAGCTTATGTATGTATATTAACATGCAACAATTATTGTTGGAATAAAGTTAAGGCTGCTCTTACGGAAGGAGGCCTTCCTCCAAAGGCTCCCACATATCAGTTATGTCGGTTGATCCAATAACTGTATTCTGATGAAGGCCAACAATTCTTCTCTGCATGACAGTTGCAAAATTCAAACTTTCAGTCCCATACAATCTCACAAAAAACCCTCCTAAATAGCCTGCCCTCCTATTGATAAGTAAAGGAATAGAGGATGACAAAATACCTTTATTAGCTCTACTATGGTTACAGTCTTATTGATAGCCCTTCCCATTGCCTTGAATACAATTTCATTTGAACCTTTTTCCTGCACAGAAATGTAAGATAACAAGATGACAAAGATGAGAACAGTAGAAAGCAACTGCAATTGCGAACAAATGACAGAAATTGTTTCTTCTACAACTTCAAAAAAGAGAACTTTTATTACTCCAACTAACAGCCACAACACATTCCAGTAAAGTTTCATAATGGTGGCAGAGGACACAAGTTCCGAAAATATTGTTGGCAGTATCAAATATTGGTATTATATTTGATCATCTATGCAATCTACCCATTATATGGCACACTTTATTTTGCTGCATTCAATATAAGGAAGATAGAACTTCAAAGACTGCAGTTTTAAAGCTCAAACTCAATCTACTCCAACAATTAGCATCCACGACTCTAAAATTTCCTCTAGTTTCTAGAAAATTCTAATTTCCATAAGTCTATGTTTGAAAATGTCAGTCACAACTACGAAGGCGAGGGAAAATCAAACAAAAAGTAAACAAAAGGACGCCAACAGAAAATCATATAGTGGGAAAGAAAAAAAAAGGAACCCAAAAAAAAAAAACCTGAAGCAGACTCATAGCATAAGTGATGTAGCTGCGCATCCTCCCTTGACTTGTAATCCGAATCTCATTCTCATCAATTGGTGTCTCTGCTTTTGGCTTCTCTACTCTGTGGTACCGATCCATTGTTCTTCACTGAAGATAATTTTTCAAAATTACAAAAAAAAAAAAAGAAAAAGTGAGCGGAAGACACACAAATTCAAGATAAAACTAAACAGATAACCGTGGAGAGCTACGAACCAAAAAAAAGAAGAGAAAAAAAAAAAACAACTAAGCTTTTGAAACAAATTTCAAAACGAGCAAATAGTACAAAAAATCTGGAGGTTCTGCAAGGAATATCGGAGGGAAAAACAGAAACTAGGGTTTAGTTAGATCTGTAACTTACCTCTCCAGAGGATAAAGAGCCCTCTTCTACGGCTTCGTTTCTTCTTTTATGCCCCAAGCCAACTACTGCGATTTCTCCTGCCTTATATACCCCGCAGACAGCTTCTAAAACTACCCTAACCGACTCTTTATCCGGTCGAACCGGTTTTTTTCACACCGACTAGAACCGGTTTGATTCGATGCCTTACTTGCCTTCTCTTTAAAATTCCTTTCAAAGGTTTTTCACCGTAATTCCAAAGATAACGGTAACGGCGTCTAATTATCTATTTTCCTTTTTAAAATTCAGTATTAATAATTTATCATTCAGTCTTTAATATTTATATTCTTTTAATTAATAATAAATTATTTAAATTATATTTTAAAATTTATAATTTATTTTAAAAAATATATAATTAATTTATAAATTTTATTAAAATATAATTTAAACTATTTATTATTAATTATGTCACGTATTAAAATTTTATTAAAAAATAAAAAATAAAAAAATTCAAGAAAAATCTTAATCCTTAATGCTAACCGCCATGGTCTACGAAAGGAGTTCATACTGCAAACAAATTGACTGCATAATTTCATGTTGCGCGGTAAGAACCATTTATTCAGAGAGCAGAATGGCTACTACAGACACAGAGGAATGACATAGTCATGGTGTTTTCCTTTGTGTTCATTCACTTGGCTACTCTTAATAAAAATGTAACATATCAAGCATACGCGGGGCTTTTAAGATATTAGTCAGCTAAAGCATTTACAGGAAGAAATGCAGAGAATCGTCGCTCTTCTTGCCTTCTGTGGTAACCAGTGGATCAATTACTTTTCTCCATCCATTGTAATCTATAGGGGAGCCGCTATCAGGCAGCACGAATCCATTAACGAAGAAGGTGGGCGTCCCAGACACTCCTCTAGAAGCGCTATACTGCATTATGACACACAACCAGTATGAGTTATAACAGGTATAGGTTGAGTGAATGTGGGTATAAAACAAGGTTAAGTTTGGAGGAAATGCGAAATCGGGGAAGGAACAGAACACCTAAAAGAAGAACATGCAGTCTTACCTTGAAGGAAACCCTGGTTAAAAGATCAGTCTTTCTGTCTCTGAAGCCCGATTGAAGTGCTGAGCAAAAGGATTTCCCGAGACCTTCTGCTGAAAACTTCACGATTTCATTCACCACAGAAGTCCTGGGCATATTTTGCGTAGGAGCATTGTAAAACCTCTCCTGTAAAACAATTTCCAACAAGTTAAGTCAGCATTCAACTGTAACCAAAAAAATTAAATGAATTTGTCTAACCACAAGGTTAACAACTAACAATCGTGTTTGTAGAAGGTGTTTGTATTGACGAATTTTCTAGCAGTTGATCATTTAGCTGCTAACTTTCAGCAAACAAGAGATCAATCATTTGAATCAACATTCAACAGCACCCAGAAACAGTAAAGTTTCAAAGTCATTTATTAATTGTGTCACAACGATAGAATTTCATTTAAAAGGATTAAACAACTGCAGAAAAAGGGGAAAAAAATGTGTAAACTTGAACAGACATGAATGCGTAGCCACTTACCAACAACAACACAAACACAAGACCAGTTTAACTGCATATTCAGTTCTTAAAAGAGTGTTGCAACTGGATAAGCTGTTAACTATTTGATAACAATATGCCATTGATAGTTAATTCTGTGAATCCTAACCTGATGTTTGAAGAACAGCTCCAATAAGCAGAACGTGGAAGAAGAATTCTGGATATTCACGATGTGCAAAGCACGAGAAGTAGCATATGCATTGTCATGGTAACTACAATCATCAAAACATAAATCATTAATTCACTAAAAGAATGCTAAATGAAACTTTGCATCTGTAATTAACCGTGATCTTCATATCAATCCATGACTTCTGAATGCACTGCCAAACAGACCACTCCCACTTTCTTCACCAACCGAAATCAATTTCCTATTGCTGGATTAACCCATGCCTTACAAAAACTTTATCGATTGGAAACATGCAATTGGCCCTCCTCCCGCAATTGAAATTGCATAAACTTAAACAATAATAATAACCTAGATACTATAAAATCAAAATCGCTCTCAGAATCACCAGTCCGTAACAAATTGAAAGCTTTTATGGCAAATAGAAGAATAAAGCAAAGAAATACTGACGGTAACGGTAAGAGATGAATGACAAGAGAAACGCGAGGGCCGTAGTATTCGAGGGCTTGTTTGAGAGGTGGCCAGGCGTCCCGGCTGTCGGGGCAAACTGGGTCGAAAAAAGCTTCGATGACGATGGAGTCCGGGTCAACGCCATAATTCTTGTACACAAATCCATCATGCTTTGCCGGTGGCAACGACTGGGCTTGTGCACTCCATTCAGATGAATTCAAAATGAAATAGCATAGAAAAGCTGATTGAAATATCAGAGCTGCGTAATTTGGTCTCTGCATTTTTCCGGTCTCGGCTTTCTCTGATGGAATGGTTGGCAGATAATTATAGAGGATAGAAGATAATTATAATAAACCACCCTGTAATTGTCGGTTTCACTTTATAAAAGGCGCTCCATTACTTGTTAAATTTGTATTTACTTGCCTTCTGAGTCGACCTTACTCTGTCGTTTTCTGTTCTTGTAAGAAAATCAAGGGCCAGTATTATATTGTAAAACCAGCTTATTTATTAATTATCGATTGTAGCTATCATAAAGTGCAGTTCAGTGGAAACCCGTAGATTTTTCTACGTAAATTGTTCATGGGGTAGTATCTGGGCGAGCAGCAATGATCCTGAAGAGGCAAGCGCTGTCTCAATTTGAGAACATTCAACGCTCAGTCTTCCCCTGTCTAAATTCAGCAACAGCTTCACTAACACAGTCACAGCAAGCACATGCTCATATCCTTAAAACTGGCGTCTCCAATGACATATATCTAGCAACGAAGCTCCTGTCTCAATATGCAAACAACCTGTGCTTCAACGATGGACACCAAGTCCTAACTTCAATCCTCAAGCCTACTGTCTTCTCTTTCTCTAGTCTTATATACGCATATTCTAAGCAAAATCTTTTCAAACAATCCCTCTGTGTATTCTTTCAAAAGCTCTCTCAGGTCTCGCGCCTGATAGTCACGTCTTGTCTAATATCATCAAGGCGTGCGCGGGAATATCGTCATTGAAAATTGGAAAAGAGGTTCATGGAACTGTGAGGGTATCTGGGTATGATTCAGATTCATTTGTTTGTTCTTCTTTGATGCATATGTATATCAAGTGTGATAAAGTTAACGGATGCCCACAAAGTGTTTGATAGATTGGCCGAACGGCATGCAATTACATTTAGCGCTCTGCTTCCAGGTCATGCGCGACAAAGGTGTGTAAATGATGCGAAAAAAGCTCTTTAACGAAATGGTTGATTCGGGAGTGCAACCCAATTTAGTGTCTTGGGGCTGTATGATTGCAGGTTTTAATCATAGTGGACGTTGTCAAGAGGCAGTATTCACGTTTAAGAGGATGCATTTTGAAGGATTTAAACCTGATCATAGTAGTGTTTCTAGTGTTCTTTCTGCTGCGGGGGACTTGGAGAATTTGGATGTTGGGGTACAGATTCATGGTTATATCATTAAGCAGGGTGTCGGTCAGCATAAGTGTGTTATTAGTTCTCTCATTGATATGTATGGAAAGTGTGCTCATACATGGAATATGACAAAAGTGTTTGATGAAATGGTTGATACAGATATAGGTGCTTGCAATGCTTTGATTAGAGGTCTCTCTCGAAATGGTCTTATTGATAAAGCATTGGAAATGTTTTAGCAATTTCAGGACCAAATGGAATTGAATATCGTGTCATGGACATCAATAATTGCCGGTTGCTCACAAAATGGCAAAGGTATTACCACATTGGAGCATTTTAGGGAGATGCAGACTGTGGGATTGAAACCAAACGAGGTTACAATATCTTGCCTGCTACCAGCCTGTGGAAGTTATGCAGCATTGATGCATGGAAAGGCAGTCCATTTCTTTTCCATCAGAAGTGGGATATCCAATGATGTTCAAGTGTCTAGTGCATTAATTGATATGTACGCAAAGTGTGGAAGGTTTCAACTGTCTCGACTTTGTTTTGATAGGACGCACTCCAAAAACTTGGTTTGTTGGAATACCATAATTGGTGGATATGCAATGGATGGAAAGACTAAAGAAGCTATAGAGAGGCTTCATTTGATGCAAAGAATAGAACAAAAACCTGATTTTATCAGCTTCGCTTGTGTATTAGCTGCATGCAACCAGGCTGGCCTTACTGATGAAGGCTGCAAGTATTTTAATAGCGTGGCTAAAGAGCATGGTGTTGAAGCAGGGATAGAGCATTATACTTGCATGGTGACACTTCTGGGTCATACTGGAAGGCTGGAAGAGGCATATAACATGATTTAGCAAATGCCACTCGAGCCAGATGCTTGTGTTTTGGGGGGCCTCTGCTTAGTTCTTGTAGAGTACACAAAAATGTGAATTTAGGGGAGGCTGCTGCATTTAAACTCTTTGAACTGGAACCTACAAATCCCGGGAACTACATTCTTCTGTCCAATATATATACTTCTAATGGTGTGTGGACTGAAGTAGATGCAGTAAGAGATGCAATGAAAGTTAGGGTTTTGAGGAAGAGCCCCGGCTGCAGCTGGATTCAGGTCAAGAACAAAGTGCACATGCTTCTAGCAGGAGATGAATCACATGCACAAATTACCCAAATTATGGAGAAGTTGAATACATTGAGCATGGAGATGAAGATGTCAGGACACCTTCCAAATTCTGACTTTGTGCTGCAAGACGTGGAGGAGCGGGACAAGGAGCATGTCTTGTGTGGACACAGTGAGAAGTCGGTAGTTGTGCTTGGACTTCTTAACACTCCCCCAGGATCACCTCTTCAGGTAATCAAGAACCTTAGAATCAGCAGTGATTGCCATGCTGTCATAAAATTTATATCCAGCTTTGAAAGGAGGGACATATATGTAAGAGACTCCAATCGGTTTCATCATTTTAAAGATGGAATTTGTTCCTGTGGAGATTATTGGTGAAACAATTTTATGACTGACCAGGGAAAGTGACCCTTACTAACTAGAAGAAGGAAGCAAATTCATGCAATTGAGACCTTCAGGCAGAGCCACAACCCAGAGACGAAATGGACGTTGAATGAAACATGTGCACAACAAAGTCGAAGATAGGAACTAAACTAAGAAAGTAGGAAAATCACTAACCTCAATTTTCAGACAAATCTAAACACACTGAAAACTGTACTCGGCCCAAAGATAATATGAGTTGCAAACTGTTGATGCCTCTTCAGATTCAGCTTATAGCTAATGCTTCCATTCTCCAGTGGCAGCTGCTGCTTGAGATGATGGATTAGATTATTTTTCTCACCGGTTTGACATCAGTAAGAATTGATGTGGAGCAGTTACACTCGTTGAGAGATGCCTCTCTGTTTGACATCACAAAGAATTGAGTGTTTCATCTGATTCAACATATATTCATCAACATCGTAACACATGAAGAAAAGCATACAACAAAATCAGAGTTCCCTCAGAAACGTCTGTCTCAGCTCATTTGAAATCCAGTTTACTGCTGAAGTCTTGCCGATAAAAATTGAGGTACAACATATAATCATTCAGGCTTTGTTTGAGATGACTTTGAAGCTAATAAACTGTAGCATAAACCTAATATACTTTCATCTCACAGCAGTTCCAAAGGAGTCCGTTTAAGAGTGGTTCATCATGCTAGCAACAAAAGGGTTTTACTCATATTGATGTATTTTGCTGATTATTTAAAATAATTTTCATACGATGATGATTATTAATATATTCATTTGTTAAGATGTTTGGCCAGCTTTCTCTATCACCTCATATTCTTCGAGCATAGACTTCTCTCTTCAATAATGCAGAGAAAGGTTCTATAATCTTCTCATATACTGCATGCCCTGAAATTGCCTTTAAGCGTAAATAAATTTTAGAGTTCCGTAAAATTTTCAAAGATTTTTCTTAATGTCAAATCTCGTAGCCAGGTCCATTAGTTCAGCGTCAAGGGTCCATCCCACCCTACAAGCATATAATATCAATTGGGTATGCAGAACTTTTACTGGCCATTGAAAATCCTATGGTCGTTCTCCACCCATCCTTACTTAGTGAAGTTAAAATTCCAGCATCAGCTACAGGCCACTGCACACAGGATCCATGTCCATCTCTCTCATTCTCGCCGCGGGTTTGCATTTTGCAATTAGTTGTCATTAGAAAACTAAATCTTATTATTGTTTTCTTTCTTATGTAGCTGTTACCCCCATAACCAGTCCACAACCCATCAAACCAAAAACCCGCCTCAGATTTTTAACCTCTTCTATTTACATTACATTTTCCTAGAAAACAAACACTATTATGCGCTATGTTGTGCATTATGCACCCGCACCCCCACCAGGAATCCCGTCTCCTGCTCCGTCACCCACCAACAATTACACAATGCTTGTCTCTGTCTTTCTTGGTCTTTCCTTACTCTTTGCTGGCATGATTCTGGTGTTTATTGTCTACATCTCTCTGCTTTGGTGCTCCAGTACAGATAATAATAACCGGACCGATATCCGTCTGCCGGTTAAGTCCGTAAGGGAAGGCTTGTCGGCATCCGAACTTGACCAGTTGCCAAAGATTACTGGGAAAGAACTGTTGATGGGAACCGAGTGCGCTGTGTGTCTCGACGAGATCGAGAACGGACAACCGGCTAGATTGATTCCCGGTTGCAATCACGGGTTTCATCTGAAGTGCGCTGATACTTGGCTTTCCAAGCATTCGGTTTGTCCTGTGTGTAGGGCCCAACTTGACCCTCAATTCTTCACCGCTTTAGGAAATCCCTGCTAGACCTAGTTAGATAACTTTTACTTTATATGTACAATCCACTCCACTAAATTATGCATGCACAGTGTGTTCAGATATTTAATATCTATATTTGTCTTCTGGTTTTGTGTTAATGAATCGGAAGATAATTTGCATGGGTTGTTTGTGGGTTTCTTTCTCCTCCATTTTTCCATTTTCCGGTGAGTAGCAAGTTGACTGCAATAAGCTGGTGGCAAGGTCCTCGTTTCTTTAGCTTACCAGTGGAAAGTCTATTTGGTGTACTTCAACTTTGATTCTACACCGTTCGATTAGATGACTTCCTAAGACAACGCAAACGCCCAGCTTGCGTCAATGCAGTTGCGATGTCAACATGGTATATGAACAAGTGACAATTAACAGAGCAAGACTTCGATGAGAGGTGAGTGGCTGCAGGCTGGCGGTGCATCGACTGCAGTTGCGATGTCAACATGGTATATGAACAAGTGACAATTAACAGAGCAAGACTTCGATGAGAGGTGAGTGGCTGCAAGCTGGCGGTGCATCGACTGCAGTTTCGATGTCAACATGGTATATGAACAAGGGACAATTAACAGAGCAAGACTTCGATGAGAGGTGAGTGGCTGCAAGCTGGCGGTGCATCGACTGCAGTTTCTGGGTTGAGTGTAGGCATTAAGGTTAAGCCACGAAACGGAATTGAACTTCCAATAATTGCTTAAAGCTGTCAGGAATTCCATGGGAATATCTCCAACGTACCAAGCTTTCCCTCAAGTCATTTCACTGCGTGGGCTATGCAATGCAATCATATTAAGCTGGAAAAATAGACCTCTCATCTACTTCCAACAGTTTGTTTCCCTTGATTAGTAATATTAACAAAATTATTAATATTATAATTAATTATTAATAAAAATAATTTCTTAAATAATAATAATCACAATTATTATAATTAAACAATAACAATAATAAT
>CP135544.1:6964310-6976062 GCA_032402905.1 Khaya senegalensis | reverse complement strand
TCATGCTGGTTGTAATGGAAAGCTTGTTTGGAGGCATACACCTTGGCTTGGAGCACATGCCGCAAAAGGTCCTGTTAGACCTTTGCGTCGTGCCCTTCAGGTGAAGCTGCTTATCACTTGCTTACTGTTATTTTTGCATCATTTGTACCTTTTCATCCACCATACTGAATGATTAAAACTTAATTATTTTCACAGGGTCTTGACCCCTGGACAACTGCAAGCATGTTTGTTAATGCAAGATGCATTGGGGAGAAGAAGATTAATGGAGAGGATTGTTTCATCCTCAAGTTGTGTGCAGATCCTGCCACACTGAAGGCCAGGAGTGAAGGGCCGGCTGAGATCATAAGGCATGTTTTATTTGGCTACTTCAGCCAGAAAACAGGGCTTCTTGTCTACTTGGAAGACTCCCATTTGACCCGCATCCAGAACAATGGAGGTGATGCTGTCTACTGGGAGACAACAATTAACTCATTCCTCGATGATTACAGGCCTGTTGAGGGAATTATGATTGCTCATTCAGGTCGTTCTATAGTGACCCTTTTCAGGTTTGGAGATACAGCAATGAGCCATACGAGGACTAGGATGGAAGAAGCGTGGGCAATTGAGGAAGTGGCTTTCAATGTTCCAGGCCTATCACTAGACTGTTTCATACCCCCTGCCGAAATAAGATTTGGTTCTGTCAGTGAAACTTGCGAGCTTACTCGAGGTCAGAAAGTAACAAGTGTAGCAGCTACAGCAGCACCTCAAACCAAAGTTGCTTCATTCGATATGTCTCACGACATTGGTATTAACAATGTCCCTTGGAAGGCAAATGTTTAGCGAACAATAGTGTGTAGCACTTTTCACATGAGTAGGGTCAGGCATCTAGTTTTACTTTGCTGACGAATTAGAAGCTCAACTTGTAAGGTAGGAGCTCACTCGTTTGCAAGTTTTGGCATTGGATCAATGTCTCTTTGAATTTGTAAATAGAGTACAATCAACTGTGTCAGGGCTTGGGTTGTTTACGGTAGATGCAGATTAAGGAAAGGAAATCTAGGTAATGGAGGTTTGTTTTTCCATTTATTTTCCTTGTCTGGAACTGGTAAAATGTTGCATCATTAGAAGATCAATATCTTGTAACTCATCTTCCATGATGGTACAATATAGAAACCTGGTATTGTGTTGTAGGTGATCAGTCAGTTTGTAATCTCTGTAAAATCTTTTCATTTAAAGATTTTTTTTTAAGATAAAAGACAAACTGTAAAACTTAACTGAATACTTGAATGTGTAAATTTAGCTGCAGTGTCAAACTATGATTGATTCTATTCTCAGCCGCCGCATCTCATCTCATTAGCACAATACAGATGGGAAACCGTATTAATTATGAAAGTGAAAAAAATTAAAGCGGAGGACTGTGAATGGGATGTTGTGGAATCCTTGTAACTGAGACGACCCAATTTCATCAGCACGCATATATCAATCATTCCATAACAGACAAGCATGCGAAAATCCAATGAAAAGAGGTACATAACCAGCGTTTGGACAAAGGGAAACTAAACTTTTGTTTGTGCAAAGATGTGTAGAATTGTTACCCTGAGAATGCTACTAGGACAGAAACCAAGGCCCTAACATCGTTCGCGGCCAATTATTTGCAATGTTTGTTTTGGGCTCAAATCCCATTGGCAACAAACTTCATATGTAATTAGGCTTAAGATGCCATTTATGATTTGTCCAACACAGAGGAAGTTCGGCTTGTTTAATTACCTTGTCTTCACCAATTCGGAAGGAAAGTTTGTCATATATTGTTCGAAGTTATACTACCATTTGGCGTCAGCTTTCATACATTTACAAGCCTTTGTTCTAGCTTATTTAGAAATTATACACAAAGAAAACAAGCTTTATCTATATCCCAGCGGCATAATGAATAGAACTAAACGAAATTCGTGTAGTTTAGTCGGGCAATATTGTTATTGTTTAGGTAGCAATTCCGTAGTTAAAATGCCAGAAATGTTCTAATTCTGGAGCAGGCATCGCTGCACCCTTTAGAAAAAGTTCATTTGCTCAGACCAAATTTGCAGTAGAAGTCACACGAGACATAATCTCCATGTATGACAAATCAAAACAATGTCAGTTCGCTGCTTATTGACAATTAGGTTTATTAAAAATGTCCCTTCTAATTCTTCCCCAGTTGCATGTCCTGGAGCCGAGCCTATGGCCGAGTATGCTGAGCTTTTTCAACCATCTGAATTTGAAAGCTACAGTGGCAAATCTTTTACTATCTTAATTTTCTTGATTACATAGTTCAATGTGATCGGATTGCCACATCTAGTCTTCATCATCATGATCTTAGAAATCAATGTAATTACTTTCCACGCGGACCAATAATAAACAAAACAAGCTTATGCATCACAGAAGCCAGTTAGAAACTACAGTACTTGTAGAAGTTAATTCTGTTTTGATTTGTTTCCTGTAAAAATGACATGGGAAGTTTGTTAAGTAGTTTAGTAGTTAGTTTGTTGAGCTGAACAGCTGGATTACACTGGTAAGAGTTAGACTATAAAAGCTTGACTTTACTTTGTGAAAAGTAGCCATTGAAGAAACTGAAATACAATTCAAGAGAATAAAGAATTCTTCTCTGCAATTTCCGGGCAATTTTCTTCTTTTCTTTGTCTTCGTGATTTACAATATTGTAGGGCTTGTTAATCGAAATTCCATGGGATATACCCCTTTACATCATAAAGATAAAAATAATAAAAATGCATTGAGCCATTTTATTTAGCACGAAATTTAAATCTCAAGTGCTGTTCATAGAGACAGATTGAATCCATTGAATCTACTTTTCATGCTTTCCAACAACACTGGACTACGTCCAGTATGATTATATAGTAGCCGCATAATCTTGAGACCATCAATATTTGTACTTTAATGCTGTGTTTTTAATCTATTTCGAACTTTCTGTTCTGAGCTTTACCAGCTATGGCTTCAATATTTGTTTGAAGAAATAGAAATCAAGGAACGTGAAGGGACCACATGTCGTGTTTTTTTTTTTAATTTTTTTGCTCCATATGTAAGCTGACGCTGTGGTCCCTCTTCATCTGAATGCGCATCACATCAACCACAATCAACAAATATTCTCATGTTTAAATGCTAAAATAAGCTTACAGGCTTAATGTCATCATTTGTTATCTGCAGTAAATAATCTATTCAATCTTCCTGAAGTTCTATAAGAAGAAGATAGAAAGCTTCTGCTTCATTTCCAGTGGGTTAACTGAATCAAACTGATCATCAAGGTTGCAGATAACACCGGGAGGGCAATTTTCTATTAAGCATCTTCCCGTCTGTTGATCAATTAAGAGAAACGAAAATCTAGATTCCAGACAACATCATGACAAAAGATGCGCAGGAAATCTGGAAACTTGTTCCATTCTGTGTTCATTGGTGGTATTTAGGAGATTTCCAAGATATGCTATCTTGCATAGTGGTTACGTGGCCCTTTGTCACATAAGAGAAAAATGCTTTTTGTACAAGAAAAATAAGTGCAGGTTAAAAAAGAATTGAGAATGCAATCTGCAGAAGCATTTCCTGAGCGACGGAGGTCTGAGGACACTAAACCCTAATCAACACAACGAGTGGTGAGGACCACTTGCTTTCTGATGTGGGAAGCACTTGCCAAGCACAGAACAGAAAGTTAACATATTAAAAACCCAAAAAATTAATGGACTACCATGAAAAGGCCTTCAAGGGTTACAGACACACGAACGGATAGTTTTTCTCCAAAGAAAAAGCTCAGCTCAAGCCTCGGATAATTACAATAAACAGGGTAATTAATGTAGACAACTCCATTAGTCTTGTCTTCATTTTCTCCATTAGTCTTGTCGTAATTTTGGGTTTGTAAAGAAAAGTATGTTTAAGAATACGTCAAACAGAAAACTAGGACTGCTTAAGGGGTCACTTGATCAAAACTGCCGCCCGCTGCATAATTTGTTAAGTTATACTTTGTAGAGAAGAAGGTATAGAGGGAATATTTGAAGAAGATCAGCTTAAGGGGTGGCTTGCATTCTACCCACACCTTCCATCTTCCATCTTCAAGGAAAATCAATTCATCATTCTGCCTGACGCCTTGTGGGTATGTGTATTAGTTATTCAATTTTTAAGACAGTCAACATATCGATGCAGAAAAGTACAATTTCTGTCAGAGCCGGCATCATTTAGCCAGCCACTAGGATTACTTTGGAGACATAATCTAAGCTAATTTCTCAATAAAAAGCCTCAAAGCACTCCTTTCGAATATGGAAAATGCTTTCAAAGTTTTATATTTTAGAATTATTTAATGCCACCTTACTTCATTGCCACTTCCGCTTCCATTCACTCGCTAGTTAGTATTTTAATGGCTTTAATCTTCATCTAAATATACCCTCACAGTAATTAGGCCAATCCGAAACCCTAAAACGCTATCTTTCACTAAACCATGGATTCCCTGAAGACAAAGGAGAAGAACATCCCCACCACTACCACTACCACTATCAGTACCAAAGTCGACATTTCTAACATGGGCGCGAAGCAGACTTGCATCAAACCTTGTTGTTTCTACTGCACTCTGAAAGAGCCAGACTCATCACTCAGGAGAGCTAGAATAGCAAATTTATTCAAGGAAATGCCTCTCGGAGATGACCAAGAACATGTTTTCGTTCTAAGTGGCCTGTGGAATATTGCTATGACTCAACCAGATGATCCAGTCTTCCCATCCCTCGGTATCTTTAATTGCATGGCAAGTTTGATCTACAAAGGTATCAATAATCGAAATTGGCTTCTCAGGGATCAAAATATTTACATCCCTTATTATGCAGCTCATATTGTTGGTTCTTACACCATGAATAAGGTTGAGTTTGCGGAGATAGCTGTGCAGTCAGGAGTGGTACCTCCATTAATGGAGCTCTTGAAAGGAAAGATCAGTTGGGTGGAGCAAAGGGTTGTGGTTCGCGCACTTGGCCATCTTGCAAGTTATGAGAGAACCTTTGAAGCAGTAGCAGTTTTTGAACAGGAGGTGGTGAAATTATCTATGCAGTTAGCTTTTACTTGCCTTGATGTTTTGTATGTTAACTTTGTTGGGGTGAAGGATGAGAAGAAAAGATTGAAATATCATAGAGACTTGCTTACCAGAGGTGTAAGAGGGTTAGAAATGGAGATCCGGAAAGTGGAGGAGTGGACTAGTCAACTTCAATGCTGGTCTCTCTACGTTCTAAATTGCTTTGCTTGCAAAGAGAGGTCTTTGGATCTCATTTGTAAGCCGGAGTTCTTAATGGATTTGTGATGTATGTAGGGTGGATTGCTGAATCACAATTCTCCAGCTGGAGTTGGACTCCTCAGAATCTTATGCTACAGTAAAACTGTAAGAAAAAATATTACTGAATCTAAAAAAGTCATAGAGAATCTCTGCAATCTCTCGAGATCTTCAGATGATTGGCAGTGTATGGGCACTGATTGTCTTCTATTACTTCTCAAAGACCCAGATACGAAGCACAAAGTTATCGAAATTGCCACCTTGTTTCTTATTGATTTGGTTGAATTAAGCAGCCTCCTAGATAGACCAAATTTGGGAGAAGCAATAACAAGAGCTCTCCTTTCAGATCATAAACAAACAAAACTGAAATTTATGAGCAAAAATGTCCTAAAAGCTCTACAAGAAACATGGGAACTTAAAGTAGAAAGGAAAAAGAGAGAGAAATTGATGTCTGAAGAAAAATATGAAGAAAGAATGGTTTTGGTGAGTTTGATAAAACAAGAAGCAAAGCATATGTTTTGGTTGGGAGAGGTAGAAGAAGCTGCAATGAAGTATACTGGAGCATTAGAGGTGTGCCCAATAAGGCTGAAAAAAGAGAGAATGGTTCTCTATAGCAACAGAGCTCAGTGTCATTTGTTACTTCGAGACACAGATGCTGCCGTTAGAGATTCAACTCGAGCTCTTTGCCCTTCCACTCCGGCAAATTCTCACTGTAAAAGCCTCTGGAGAAGATCACGGGCGTATGATATGGAGGGTTTGGCTAAAGAAAGCTTGATGGACTGTACATTGTTCGTCAATGGCTGTATCAAATCAGAGACAACCAAACGCGTGAAGATTCCATACAGTGCAGTACGCATGATCAGCAAGCAAATGGATGCCATTTGGCCTTTTGCCAATGCTCAGTCAAAGACTTTAAGCAGTCAAGTGAATAAAGTACAAGAATCGTTTAATGAATATAAGAGCGGCAATGGCAAGCAGCAATTCGATGAAATAATGATGCAGTCTTTAGTTAAAAATATTTTAGTAATTTTATAAAAATATTTTATTTTAAAAATATTAAAATTTTATATTTTAAAATTATTAAAATTTCATGTGCTATTGAGATTTTAGATTTTATAATTAATAAGATTTTATATTCTACAATTATTAAAATTTTATATTTTAAAAGTATTAAAATTTTATAATTTAATATTATTAAAACTTTATAATTAATAAAATTTTATATTCTACAATTATTAGAGAGATGAATTATCTTTACACTTACATAGTCAACTCATAAAATGAATGCAGCTGTAGAGAATATGGCTAATTAATGGTAAGGTATTCAGACAAAAGTATCGTAAAAATTGAATCAAGTTAATGTTAGATCCAATAAGACAGCAGATCGACATCGAAAATGGTAAGTATTTGAAGTGGGCGTCAAGGTGATGGCATTTTTATGCAAAGAAAGATTTTCTATAGAAACTTACAATAAATTACAGCCTAAGAAATATGAGCCTTACAAGATTCTAAAAAAAATTAATGATAATGCTTATGTTGTGGATCTACTAAAGTCAATAGGCATTTCTAAAACGTTTAATGTAGCGAATATTTATCCATTTCATACATCAGAAAAGCCATTATATCTAGACACTGTAGCAGACTTGAGGACGAGTTTTTCTCAAGTGGAGGAGAATGATGCAATTAGCAATTAAAATATTTTAAGAATTCTACAAGGATATTGTATTTTAAAACTATTAGAATTTTGTATTTTAAAATTAGTAGAATTTCATATTTTAAGAGTATTATAATTTTATATTTTAATATTATTAGGATTTTATACTCTTTTATTGTATTGTAAATGTAGAATTTTGTATATATAACATGTTCCAGAAAATATTTGGAAAGATTTGTTTATGAATTTTGTGTTAGGCTTACTTCAAACAAAAGAGGTGTGGATTCTGTTTTTGTGATAGTTGATAGGTTTTCAAAGATGGCATATTTTGTTCTTTACAAAAATACATTAGATACTAACAGAATAGCTAAGCTTTTTTTCAAAGAAGTTATTCGTTTGCACGAGGTATTGTTAGACAGTATTCAAGCTAATGTTAGATACAAGAAAGCAGCGGATCGATATCGAAGATGGCAAGTATTTGAAGTGGGTGACGAGGTGATAGTATTTCTATGCAAAGAAAGATTTCTTATAAGAACTTACAACAAATTACAACCTAAGAAATATGGACCTTATAAGATTTTGAAGAAGATTAATGATAATGCTTATGTTGTGGATTTACCAGAGTTAATAGGTATTTCTAAAACGTTTAATGTAATGGATATTTATCCATTTCATACATCAGAGAAGCTATTATATCCAGACCCTGTAGCATACTCGATGACAAGTTTTTCTTAAATGGAGGGGAATGACGCAGTCCGCAATTAAAAATATTTTAGAAATTCTACAAGGATATTATATTTTAAAACTATTAAAATTTTGTATTTTAAAATTATTAAAATTTCATATGCTATTAGGATTTTATATTCTATAATTAGTAGAATTTTATATTTTAATATTATTAAAAATTTATGTTTTAGGATTAATATAAATAATTTATTTTTTTATTTTTAATAAAATTTTTGACATAATTAAAATTTCTTCCTTTCAATTTTAATAAGTTTATTGTTTCTTTTGCTATTTTGCTGCATCAAATAACGAGTATGATAATAGAGAAGAAAAATCCCGTGTCTGGAAAGTATGAAAATGGCTGAGACAAACAAACTACTACTGAAAATTCAAATGGGTTTTCACTGTATTTCATCATTTCGAACTTGTCGTGCCAAATTCGATTTAACTTTTCAAGAGATATATATATATATATATATATATATGTATGTTTGTATATATATTTGTGTGTGTATGTATATGCAATTATCACTCACACTTGCTCGCAACTTTTCAGCACTGCCCTCTATTTTTGAAGAACCAGCTGCACTTGTAAAAGGAGGGAGTGAGAAGGAGAGAGAAGGGGCAAGAAGGAAGAAAGCAGCTGTTGCTCGATCTACGTAACCAAGTGAAACATTAATGGTGTGGCATCAGATTTTAATTTATGTGATGGATCTCAAATAATCTGATGGACAGTTTTGGCTTTTGAATAGATATCCACAGTATCATGTACAAGCTACATCCGGAATAATATCGGACGATGATTTTGAAGCTTTTAACAGCAGGAGCTTTGTTCTTGCGAATTCAAAGGGAAGGGTTAGAATTTAATGACTAAATTTTCTAAAACGTTTAGAAACCTTCACAGTGAGTTACATAAATTTTTCACGTTTTGAATTGGTTTCTCTTCTAATTAGTTCGCAAATCGTCCTTCCAGGCTACTGCAATCTGTTTTCACTCATGAAGCTGAAGCCCCAATATTTCCTTACTTGTGAAGCCTTAGGGTTCGTAAGTAATTTACTAGCAAAGCAAAAATGACTTTATCATCTGCTTGACATCATTATACAGACAAGCCTTGGACAGGATTTATCATACTAATTTAATTGATGTTTCTGGCCGTACAAATCAGAAACTAATTCAATGTCTTGAAAGTCCAAGTCTGCTCACTGGGATGCATAATTAATAAATAAGAACAGTGCTAATTAGGTTTTGGTAGATTTGCAACAAGATTTCAACTAAAGGCAAAAATGAACTCCAGCTCCATTCAGAAGTAGGTTTACTCTTAAGTGCTAGATATTTTGACTTACAGCTAATTCACACAGAGGAACATTCTGTAACTCCATGAGTCCAAGTGAATGAACCTGCTAGCTCAAAATGAAAATTTAAACGCACAAAGAATTTGGATCTTAACGTAATTCGAACCTCCTGTAATTATTTAGTTAATATGTAGCAAGAGAATTTTATAAGATTCTCTGATATTTTTTATTCAAAATTGTTCTCATCTCACTTAATCAGCTATAAGACCAGTCTCAAGTTTAAAACACGCCAAATTTTTTACATTCCCTGTTATAAAGTAATTAATAGGGTTTCATTCCATCTTATCTGTTGAAAAGTAGAGAGAAACATCAGCGATGATATCATTTGAGTTGCAGATGGGATAACTCTTATTTTCTGAGGAGGCAAAACGCTAACAAGTTAGGTACATGGACGTGGTGCTCGTTCAATTTATTCTGCGTCTATGACAAATATCTAAGTACTGCAGTTCTATCATGATATGAATTGCTAATGTTAATCCTGAGAAAGTACCGCTGCCGGCATTTGACTCTTCATAATAAATGGAGCCAGATAGCTACCGCATGAAGTAATCAACGCAGCATTGATTGGGGATAAGGGGTCTTCTCACATTTGATAGTTGTCCAATAGAAAATAATAAACATGGCGAAATTGCAATTTGCTGGTAATAAAATTCTTGCATACTGTCAATGCAGCGCAAGAGTTTAAGTTGAGCTCTTGTTAACTCACTTGAAAAGGAAAAGTTGTGATCTTCCGACAATGAACCATATAAAATCACGACTGTTTCTGTGAGCTTTTGTGTGTGACCCGGAATTCAGTCACACCTCACTGCTCCAGTCATCTGAATTATATCCCTTTCTCTTTTCCTAGATTTTCCTTTATAAGTCGAAGCAGAAACCAGAAAGAAAGGCAGTACCGAATCGAACCATTGCTGTCGTCAAACTTTTCAAACTACAGCCTTTGTGAATTAACCAAAAATGAGTTGGTGGGGGTTTCGTGCTATTGGCGCTGCTAAGGCAAGACCAAGACCAAGACCAACTCTTTCACCCCATCTGCATGTCAAGCTGTTGTAAAAAATGTTCATAATTCGTATTAATTAACATGTTTATTTTCATTTTTACAGAAGAAATTTGAAGAGGATGACCAACCTTCAGACTACCAGAATGTGGGATTGATCGTTGGCGTGACTGGAATCGTGGAGACTTCGCAGCATTCCGATACGCCAGGTGGCCCATGGAAGGTTTACGGAGTTGCACGGCAGCCCAGGCCCAACTGGAAAGCCGACCACCTTGTCGAATAGATCCAATGCGACGTTTCTAAACCGGACGAGACCCAAGCCAAGCTCTCAAAACTCACATACGTCACCCACATATTCTTCGTGACGTGGACCAACCGTCCCACTGAAGCCGAGAATTGCGAGATCAAGGGCGCCATGTTTTGTAACGTGCTCCATGCCGTGATCCCAAACGCGCCTAATCTCCGCCGTATCTGCCCCCAAATGGGCACGAAACACTACGTGGGAGCTTTCGAGTCAATTGGCAAGATCCAGCTACAGGGTACGCCTTTCACGGAGGATTTGCCAAGGTTAAACGCGCCGAATTTTTATTATGCTCTGGAAGATCTATTGTTTGAAGAAGTTGAAAAAAAAGGGGCTTGACTTGGAAGTGCATCGACCTCAATTAATATTCGGATTTTCGCCCCACAGTATGATGAATATTATAGCCAATCTGTGTGTGTACGCAGCCATTTGTAAACACGGGGGTGTTCCTTTAACATTCCTGGGACTAAACCAGTTTGGGACGGCTACTCAATTGTTTCGGATGCAGATTTGGTCGCGGAACAGCAAATTTGGGCAGCAGTGGATCCGCATTCGAGAAACCAAGCTTTTAATTGCAACAACGGAGATGTTTTCAAGTGGAAGCATTTATGGAAGGTGTTAGCCGAGCAATTTGGAATTGAGAAATATGGATTTGAAGAGGGTAAGAAAGTGAAATTGTTGGAAAATATGAAAGGTGAAGAAACTGTGTGGGATGAGATTGTAAGAGAGAATCAACTGTAACCCACAAAGGGCGATGAGGTTGCTGCATGGTGGTTTGCAGATGTGGCGTTGAGTTGTGCTTCCTTTTTTGACAGTGTGAACAAGAGCAAGGAGCATGGGTTCTTGGGTTTCAGGAACTCCAAGAATTCGTTCATTGCTTGGATTGATAGGTTGAAAAATTACAGGATTGTGCCCTGAGTACGTGTTGGTGTCAATTGTTTCAAAAAAGATGAACGCTTGTAATTGTTAGCGTGTCCCAACAATCAGCACGAATAATTCAAAAAAAGTGATAAAAAACGAAGATAATTTGAATTATAAAAAAAAAATAAAAATTACCACCAAATTAATTTTAAATTAGGAGATTTGATTAAATTATTATTATTATTATAAATAATAATAAATGTGTCATTTATATCATAATATTACTAATAAATATATATTTTTTTAGTATCAAAATTATCTAATTGTGAACATTTAATTATCACTAAATATACAAATTTTATTCTAAAATAAATACATACAAACACAAATACAGAAAAAAAAATGATTGATTTTTAATTAAATAAACAAATTTATTTTAAAATAAATATAAATATAAATACAGAAAAAAAGTTCTATATCAAGAATGACAAAAAAATTTTGGCACAAGTTTGATTAATTTCTTGGTGTATTCATAAAAGAGATCAAATTTTTAGAAGGTGCTAAAATCGTGTTGTTCATCCCAACACAGTTTGCAAGAATGAAG
>CP135544.1:6803504-6964127 GCA_032402905.1 Khaya senegalensis | reverse complement strand
CAATGCTGCAGTTACAACCTTTGATTTGAATTTGGAGTTACAAAAACATAATGGGGAGTTAAGGGCCATAATTTGGTTGTTTTAAATTCATTTTTGAATTTGTAACCTTCAGAAATTTCAACTGATTCACAGACGAGAGAAAGAAAGAGAACAGCTTATTTTAAACATATAGTCAATCTGATTTCAAAACCTCATTACAAAGCTGAATCAAATTCGAATGCATGCAGAGCCAATCACTGGAACATATTGGCAGCAAATTGTTCATGCTTATTTTTGCACAGCAAGAAGAAGAAGAAAGACGCAAATCCATCACAAACGCCACCATACTCGAAACCATCTGCCAGAAGACAACACTGCTATCACTAGCTAAGGAACAATCTTGTAACCTTTCACTCTATCGATCCAAGTAACAAAAGAATTCCTCGAATTCCGAAAACCCAAGAAGCCATGCTCCTTACTCTTATTCATGCTTGCCAATTTAGCCTCCCCACTCAGCACAAAATCAACAAACCACCACACACCAACCTCATCCAATTTCGTAGGCTGCAGCTTATTCTCTTTCACAATCTCCTCCCAAACAGCTTCTTTACCTTTCATAATCTCCACCAAGCTCACTCTATCACCCTCTTCAAACCCGTAATCCTCTATCCCAAACTGCTCTGCCAACACCTTCCATAGATGCTTCCACTTAAAAACATCTCCATTGTTGCAATTAAAGGCTTCGTTTCTTGCATACGGATCCACCGCCGCCCATATTTGATGCTCCGCGATTAAATCAGCATCCGAAGCAATCGAATAGCATTCCCAAGCAGCTTTAGTTCCAGGAAATTTTAGCGGAATCCCTTCGTGTTTACATATAGCTGCGTACACGCAAAGCGTGCCGACAATATTCATCAAGCTATACGGAGAAAATCCAAAAATCATATCGGGCCTGTGGACGGACCAAGTCAGGCCCTCTTTTTTATCAATTTCTTCCCACAGGATATCTTCCAGAGTGTAATAAAAATTCGGTGCATCTAATCTTGGCAAATCTTCCGTGAAAGGTGGATCGTGTGGTTGGATCGTCCCAAACGCCTCGAATGGACCCAGATAATGTTTCGTCCCCGTTTGGAGACAGACGTGGCGGAGATTAGGCGCGTTAGGAATCACGGCACGGAGGACGTTACGAAACATGGAACCGTTGATATCGCAGTTCTCGGCTTCGTTAGACCGGTTGGCCCAAGTGACGTAGAAGACATGGGTAACATCAGTGAGCTTTGAGAGCTTGGATTCGGTGTCCTCCGGATCGGATATGTCACATTGTACGTATTCGACAATATGATCTTCGTTCCAGTTGAGCCTGGGCCGTCGGGCAACTCCATAAACCTTCCACGGGCCACCGGGTGTATCGGACAACGGCAATATCTCAGCCAGGCTGTTGCCGACGATTCCCGTCACGCCAACAATCAGACCCACGCTCTGGTAGCTTCTTGGGGGCTCCTCTTCATCGAATTTCTTCTGCAAAATCAAAAACAAAATCGTAAATTAGTAGAAAATAACATGAACAATCCAATCAGCAAAAGCAACGTGATTGAGATTACCTTAGCAGCACCAATAGCACCGGCCCACCACCAACTCATCGTAGTTGGAGAACGTACAAGAAACTGATAAAAGACAAAGCAATTAGGTGCACGGAAAACAACAGTCGTTCGTGATTACAACTGTTGGAGTCAAATAAAGAAATCTGTACTGATCTTTCTCTTCAGAAGTCTGTATCTTCAACCATAAGGGAAGATTTGTTGAGGCTGACGGATGATAAATGATTCATACACTAGCAATGATATCACAGACAGTAGATTGATCAGAAACCGGTGGGCGTTATTGTCTTTTTATTTTATAAATTACAAGAAATGCTTAGCTAATAGAGCAGCTGGATGCCATCGTTTTCCAAATATTCCATTATCATATACTACGTGCAGATACAGGCTTGCTTTGGATTATTCTAAATGTGTAGATTAGCTCGAAATTTTCTACTTGACAACCAACAAATTATTTACTTGGTCTTCACTTTCACCCATCATTTTAGTCTTTCACAACTTGGCCGTAATTTAACCCAACAGGTTATTATTTAACGCTTACGTAATTTAATGGCTCTTCCGAAGGTCGGTCGCTGCCTGCCTGTGGTCTTAACCTGACTGTCTCTGTCTATACACGGTCCTAACCTTCCCCTTTCATCACAAGGGGTGGTAGTTCGCATGCTCAAAACCCACCTATCTTCACACCGTATCATCTTTTATTTACTCATCAAATTTTTCCCTCTCCTCATTCATTCCCCATAAATTTGTTGACTAGTTGCCTCAAACCTATTCTATTATAGCAAACTCTCTCGGACAAAGAGAATGGCCGGAGAGAAAGATTTTAGCCTCTCACAGGTTTCCCAACACAAATCCAAGAAGGATTGCCGGTTGGTCATCAATGGTAGAGTAATTTTCTCTCTCAATCTCTATGATATCTTAACCTTGTCTTTCTCTCTTTTTTCCTTTTGTGTGGAGCCGGGGGAGGATTGGATAACATTAGCGTTGACATGCTTTAACAGGTACTAAACGTTACAAAGTTCCTGGACGAACACCCTGGAGGAGAAGAAGTGTTGATAGAGTCGGCAGGGAAGGACGCAACAAAGGAGTTCGAGGAAATAGGGCACAGCAAGGCGGCCCAGAAGTCGCTCCTTAAACACCAGGTGGGTGTTCTCCAAGGTTACACTTTCAAAGAGAGAAATCAACTATGCTGCCTCGTTCCAGGAACCCAAAAGGAAAGAGATGGAGGCTTTTGTCATCAAGGATGATAACATGCCTAAACACGCAGCTCTTCTAGAGTTTTTTGTGCCACTCCTGGTTGCCGGTTCCTACTTTGCCTACAGATGTCTTGCCAGAGCCAATGAGACCCTCTATTAGATGGTCATCATTTTCCTCTTTAGGTCTGTAACTCATCCATCACTGTCAATCTTGTCATCAGTCAGTCACATCCCCGAAATTCCAGTTCATGGATCTTCCCTATGTATTTTCCTTTTTATCAAAAATATGCCAATAACTTGTGTGAACTATATCCCTTTCAGCACTGATACGATAACACGATGGTTGGTGGGGTATACTGAAAACATGATATCCCCAAATCAAATGATCATTTAAGGTTAAAGGAGAAAATGAAACTCACTTACTTGAAGTTATTGATATCTGGGCACAACTTACTAACTTCAGTTTGACGCGTCCTACAGTTAATATGGCTGGCTAGATAAAAATAAAAAAAATATATGTGCAGAGTGCCGCCCTTTATGTAAACAAGGAAACTGACTGTTCTCACAAGCCACTGGCACAACCCAAACACTCGTTTGCATTACCCGGAAATCTGTAAAATTCTGCGCCGATAACATCATGCTAGAGACGTATTGACTTGTGTTATTATCTGACATCCCTTCTCTGTGAGCCGCAAATATCAGATAAAACCAGCTTCCAAATAGGAAGTTACTGATGCAGAAAGTTGTACTTTCCGCTTCAAGTGACAACTTGTTGGGGTTTGATTTCTGAAATTTCTAACTACTGCTTATACAGTTAGGTGGTTAGAAAGAATAATAAAAGAATCAAATTCAAGCAATTTTAAATGCTACATTAGTCATAGCTGTAAAAATACAGATGCAGATTCATGGAGTTAAACAAAAAAAAAGTCATGTTACAGGACTTTCTTGGACTAAAACCACAGCCACACTCTGCCGTCCCCGTCTCTTACAAGAATACAGTGGAATATAACGTACCCTCCATTGAAAAATCAAACTGGAAGGAAAACAAGTCAATGGGGTTGAAACGAATACAAAGAAACAAGAAAGGAGTGGGAGCGGCCGATTCCAGTGTTTATGGTACATGGTACAAGAATCACCACACCCCTATAATTATGTGCAGAACTTAACTTTTTATACAAGATAACAAATAAAATACCTACCTCTTTATCCATACAGTATCATTGTAAAAATTTGGAATCTGTATTCTTCAAATTCCCTCCACCCGCACCATGTTACTACATAGAATGCTGGATGAATAGTCCACACCTCCTTTTTAGATTGCATACAATGCGATTAAAGCTGCAGAGAGAACCAAAAAAACCATTAGCCTTGATAAACTCAAAGAAATCAGCTTCAAAGAAAATATATTTAAGTAAGATAGCCATCTTGGATTCAAAATCACAAAAAAATTTAAAAAAAAAATAGTTATCATGAACCCAAATATAATTGGCAGGGGCAATTGCATTCAAAACAGATGAACTGGTGACTCCACGAAGCCACAAACAAAGTTTCTGGAAAGCAACATAGCAAGATTTCTAACTTCCGAACAGGTAATAAAACAAAAATGAACAAGGCTTGGGAAAGCTCACCAAACATGCAAAGGAGAATAACAATTGTTACTTGCACAAACCGACTGTACTGCATCTGGTATTGAGACCTTTGAAGCAGTCTCTGAATAGCTCCATACCAGCCATATAGTTCCTTATCATAACAATCATCGCAACTGTCCAGGCAACTCTTACTCTTTTCATAACATGCATTTATACCCTATTAAAAAATTTGGGAGAATAAATTACAATACAGAACATGATTAAAAAAAAAACATAGAAAAATAAAAAAAGCAGCATTTATATACTCACCTTAGTCAACTGAGAAGATCTCAGTAATGCAGAATCAGCTTCTTGAAAACGGTCAGTTGCCTTCCACTTCCTAATTCCATTCTTTGACAACTTCAACTTTGATATAGATTCCATAGAATTTCGAAACCCAGAGACACTGGGCATCTTGCGTGGTGGTAATGGAGGCTGCCCATTTGAAGAATTCTGTGGGTAGCTATCATCAGTAATAGCTATCTTCCAAGCACCTATGTCAGCACTAGCACTAGCTGTCCTCCTATGACCATGCAACTTCTCCTCCCTGGCCTCCAAGGAGTGCTCAGCAGATTGACTTGAATTCTTTGGACAATTAGTTGCTGAATCTAGACACATTGCTTGTGATACTTCAACATCCCTCCCATTAACTTTTACAGGAGCTTTGTCCTTGGGCACTGATGGTCCAGACAAAAACAATGCAAGTTCATTGCACTCCCCTTCATCCAAGTGCACCCAAGTTAGTGATTTCTTGCCCTCTGAACGAGCTGATTCCTCTAACGACTTCTCAATTTTTAAAATTTGATCCTCAATAGCAATAATAAATTCTCGATGCCTATCTCTTGCATTGTCAATTGAGCCCTTCTTGTAACTTGGTCGGACAGCCCTGGCAAACTCTTCTAACTGCATTTCCATCCAAATTCAATTAAAATGCACATGCTGAAATCGCTACAGCCCAAATCAATTAAGGTGAAAATCTGCATAAGCCGTTCGGTTAGAATTACCTGCCATTTAGCAGTGCCAAGGGCAGTAAGCAGGTCAGTACGGAGTTCCTCCGAGTCCAACATACTTGAACTATCCTTCTTTGTGTGAATCCATGTTCTATATGTTGATTCCATCCTTCAGACAATAAAAACAACAGTAGCATGAACTCGTTGATAACAATCTAACCCAGCTGAACATCAATACATTAATGCAACACTTGGTCGCAAACAAATATATCAAACAAAAATAATGCTGGTTACCACGAAAATTAAAGAAATTGAGCGGCCGAATCTTAAAATGTTCCATGATTCGCACTCAACCCTGTCTTATCCCAGCAGCCATAAATGGCCCAATTCAAGCCAATCTCAATTAATAAAATAAAGAAACATTTGGCATATAGAATTACATAATGCATTCAAAGTCATTAAGAAATCGAACAAAGGAAAAAAAAAAAATAGAGTTGCTACCTGTCAGCCGATTCTTGAACTTCCTCAGCCGCAGAGAAAAATGGATCCTTCTCCCACCGATCAAAACTCGTAGCCATTTCAAAAACTCTCACTCCAATCAATAAATTAATTAACACCCAAACGAAGAAACGTAATAAAACTATAATACATACACGAACAAAAAACCCTAGGCCAAAAAATCTTTGTTTCAAGCTATTGCAAAATTCTGCTACAACATTGATTCTGGATCGCTGGATTTTAGCAATCTAGAACGCGAGAGAGCGTAAAAACCGTGTTTTCTTGTTGCAGGTCGAGGGAAATAACGTCTCGAGAAGAAGAGTCACAGCAGCCACATGATTAAAAAATGTGGCGTCTTCAATGCAGCCGATGCTGTGTTGACGCAGTAGCAAACGCTGCCGTTTATTGTGTCGTTGTGTCAAAATGAGACGTAAGTTCGGTCAAAAGTGGTGTACGATCAGATACGAGTGCCCTGACCCTCGCGTAAGTTTTGACTTTTCAACCCTGGATTATCGGCCAGCCTGTGGTGTAATCCAAATTCCCTGTTGATTACAGGATGGCGTGTCTTAAGTGTTGAAAAAGAAAATAAAAATCCAATTTTGGAATATAGTATAATTGTAGAAAATTCAGGGGCATATTTATAATTATAAGATAGATTAGTGGTGGTAAGTGTAATTAAAGTTGTGGACCCTACGATTAATTGAACGGTTTCACAGGATCGGTTGAGAGCGTGTTGCGGCAGCCACGGAGAAAAAAGCAGAGCAACTGTGTGAGGCGGCGAGGAACGGTGAGATAGACAAGGTGAAAGCCCTGATAGACTCAGGAGCTGACGTGTCATACTTCGACAGTAATGGTCTGACGTCTCTCATGCACGCGGCCAAGCTCGGCCACGCCAACGTGGTCAAGACTCAAGACTCTTCTTGAAGCTGGCGCACCCTGGAACGCTCTCTCGCCGTCTAGCTTCTCCGCTGGAGATTTCGCCATGGATTACGGTCACCAGGAGGCTTTTGACGTCCTTCTCAATGCTGTTTATTGCTCTCTTACACTACTTTTGTTTATTTTGTTTTGTTTAGTTAGGCGTCAGTAGAGATTCATTTTGGTTGAATTCGTGTATATGCAATTCCAAATTACGATTCTTTTTAGGTTCCATATCAAAATCTCACGTTTTTTTTTTCGCCTTTGCATATCTGAATTAGTTGGTTATGATTCAGTCCAGAATATGAGCATTCTTGATTATATAATGTCAGTACCGATGCCGTGCTCGCAATTGAATACGTTGAGGAAGAATTTATTAAGTGCTTGATGTTCATCATGAGTGTACTTTCTGTGCAAATTTTTGCCAGCAACTGTTATCTCTCCCAAGAAATGGAAAATTGTTTAACCAATATGTTTATGTCAATCTTCTCTTGTTTCCTGTAATTGGAGCAAATTAAGATGTCTGGTGCACTTGTGACTTTGTATTTGGAAATAAATATCCATGATTGGACAGGAATTCAGGCTGAATTGATCTTAGGAACCATTTCAAGGGCTGCAAATAAGAACAGTGATTCTGACGGGACTTACTTGGAAGATGGGGTCAGCTTCAGTGAGGACAAGCTCATGGATTCCCACAGCAAGGTTATCATTATGGCTTGGGAGAAACCATTGATGCAGGCTCAGGCAAAGGCAGTTTGCTCAGGAGGTGGTCACATATAAACATCGGCTTTGGAATGGGGATTGTGGATACAGCCATTCAGCAATATTCCCCTGTTACACGCACCCTTGTGGAGGCTCACCCAGAAGTTTATGAGCGTATGCTTCACTCTGGTTGGGGTGAGAAGAATAATGTAAAGAAAATATTTGGTCTTTCTTTCTCAACTTGAATCTTATGATGGTAAGTCAAGATAAATTGCCCTTCCAACTATAGCCATTCTTTATCTAACTTCTGTGCTGCAAGGAACAATTATGTTTTATGGCATTTGATTAATATTGTTTACTTTTTATATTCATTTTCTGAAACATTGCCTTATGCTATTCATATGAGGATAGACTTAAGCTAATTCCATCTCTTTTACAAATACTAATTCTACAATCAACACATGTCTATTATTAGGTATGCCATCAAATTCAAGTAGCTTTCATTTTTGTTTCCTAAATTATTGCCTTATGATGTTCATGTGAGGATAGATTTGGATAATTTACGTACATGAGAACTGTTACAAGTGTAATTATTGACTCTCTGTTCATCATTTAATTTAGATTCAATTAACTACCAAAATGAATTAGATAACTCCCTTGTAGTTGTGATTTTTATTTTGTTTCTTTCAAAATTATAGTTTCATGGACACACACTCCTAAGGTATCAGAGGAAGTTGATTTATTTCCAGTGATGATCTTTCAATTTGGGATACAATCTAAACTGAGCATAAACTTCATTATATTTTCTTTTGCTGGAAGATGTAAGTTTGAGCCACTAATTCTTCCATTTTTTTTCTTTTTATCTTGGCTGCACGTTAAGTTCTTGAGAAGAACCAAAGGCACAGTCTAAATGCCATCTTTTCCTCTATTGTGTGTGTGTGTGTGTGTGTGTGTGTATTTTGGCTCATCTATTTTAGAATAGAAAAGAGACATTTACTTGTTAGAATTTATTTCTGTGATACACCATTATAACCCAATTTCCTATTTAATAGCTCTTTAGAAATGTTGGCTGCACTATTCAGGCATATTCTTTGACACCTATGGAGAGTATTATTAAGACCTTAGAGAGTTTCACCAACATCTTCCTAAGTTGTTGAAACCTGGAGGAGTCTATTCATTTTTCAATGGTCTTTGTGGAAGTAATGCATTTTTCCATGTTGTCTACTGTCATTTAGTTTCTTTAGAACTCGAGAACTTGGGCTTCTCCATGCAATTGATTCCATTGCCTGTTAAGAATTGTCTAGGAGAAGAAGTTTGGGGAGGTGTGAGACAAAATATTGGCAAATTGATACATATTATCTCCCAGTTTGTCAGTCTGTACAGGATTCTGAATGAAGTTGAAAAACTCAAACATTGTTTCCTTTTAGAATGTTGAAAGCCCTTGAAATATTTATATTTAGTATCTTTTAATATTTTCATCTCTCTTCATTATAATTCTGGATGGATAGGATGCAGCAGATGATTGTTATTATTATCTTGTGCTTTTTAGATTGCTTATAGCATCATTTATTGTTTATTGAAGATTATGATAACATTGACATTTGCCACTGTGAAGTTAAAATTATTAGATACAGAAAAATGTACTAGCAATATTATTGAAAGCTTTGCATTTGAAGATTGTATTCAAATGTAGGTATAATTTGAAGTTAAGCCATCTATAGAGGTAAAAGCAGTTTTTTTGGGAGAATTGTCAAAGAATTTTGGTATTTGCTGCCTAGCAAAGACTGCTTGGAACAAATCTTATATCTTCATAACTTCTACTTACCATGTCCTATTTTATTTTATTAAGAGCTTTCAATCAAGTATATTACCCAAAGTTTGCTTGTTTATTTATTTTACCTACTTTCAGTAGTGGAGAAACAAAATGGAGTATATTAACAATGACAAACCTTGAGACTCAGTGGGAAGTCGGTGGTTTTGGATCGTTGCGTAGCAAAAATATCTAAAAAAGCTTTCAAAGTGTTGTGGCTGTAAAAATTCAATCTTCTTTGTATTTTTTTATGGAGAACCTTAAGTAGAAATTCACAATTCTAATAACTTGCTATCCGTGAGCAACCTCCAATTTGGATTCTAATAACTGTGCTATGACATTATGATTTAGGTTGGTTTTAGTAGTCTTTAAATTATTTTGTGTTCTTATTTTGTTGCAGATTCCATGAAGTACTCCGTCAAAACCACTAGCTAATTTAAAATGCTTTAACCTTGTGAGTCATTAGAGATGAGAAGGAGAGAAGAATCTGGCTATAGATAGATAAGTAAACTGAATTTCATTGAAGTTCAAATAGCAATCTCTTACATGGATTTTTTGTACACTTGTTTATTCTTTTTTTATTTTTCCAATCACCTAATCACTTCATGGAGAAATTACAAAAGCAACTGAGTGTGTTTGCTCAGTTGCTGGAACATAAGAGAAAAGGTGCCAGGTGAATGTTCATTATCCTCTGAGTGAGACATCATTTGAGCTATGTTCGGACTTATTGGCCCATATTTGGTTACCAGACCAACTCTTCCTTGTTATTATGATCATGTCCAGGTGAAAGCCACTGGACTTCCAACAACATGTTTTCCATCTGACCACTGCAGACGAGCAAAGCTGGCTGTACCAGATGGCATAGAACTAGCAGTAAATGTAACCATGTAACTCTTTTTCTGGTATTGTTCACTGAAGCTCAGTGATTCTGGTTCAACCAAGATCTTCACTGATGGAGACTGTGAAGACACAGATACTTTATATGTTGTGGGATTGCCCACATTTGTCAGAGTCCTAGTGTATTTCACAGTGCTTGTGACACCAGCACCACCCCATTTGCTTGATGCTGTTTGAAATGGAACGGAGAAAGATGGGTAGTTCACATCACCTAAGCTGTATATTTTGCTTGACACACAGGTGAAGTCCCTGTTTGTAACTTGCTTAATCTGAGATGAGCTATAGTTCAAGGCACAAAGGAAGCCTAGATAATCATCAACAGTGGCATCATAGACAAGGCCTGGATCAAGAGCTGCTACTGGATCCACATGTCCAGCGCCATAGTCAAATGGTGTTGATGATTGTCCAGTGGCAACATCTATAAGGGTTTTGCCGTTGCTGTATGTTGAATAGGCTGTGGTCATGAGGGCAGACCTAATGGCTGCAGGGCTCCATTCTGGATGAGCAGCCTTGACGAGTGCAGCTAATCCACTTACATGGGGGCATGACATCGATGTCCCTGAAATGATATTGAAGCTTACACGCCTAGAATCGGTTTCTAACCCTGTGGGACCAACTGCACCAGTCCAGCCAGCCAGGATATTTACTCCTGGTGCTATGATATCTGGTTTCAGTATTTCTGGAGTGATCGGATTTGGACCTCTAGAACTGAATGCTGCAACAACCGGTGATGGTCGGATCCCCAATTGTGTACCTCCAGAAGTAATTGTGACCGTTGGATTAGGATCAGAAGAGATATATTTCTTAATCAGATCACCAGCTTTCTGGCCTACAGTTGCTGAAGGCAAGAGATGTGCATCAGCCACCAGCTCTTCCCCAAAGGTACCAGTATTTGTTAAAATCAGTCCAACACCACCTGCTTGCTTCACCACAACACCTTTTTGTACCCTAGCATTTCCCCCTCGATCGCACACCACAATTTTCCCCGCAACTTTTGCAGGAATCAGACTGCCAGTCGTGCAAAGATTACCGCTTGATGAAGTGCTAACATTAGTAGCATAAACTATTGGGACCGGAGAACCAGATAATGGTTTTCCACCATAAAGCGATACACCAGTGAAATTCTTTCCATTTCCAAGGCTAACATATGCAGGGAAATCACGGTCCAAAGTTCCAGCACCGACGGTGGTTATCCAAGGTGCAACGTTGGACAGGCTGCCTGCATGCGGTCCACCATTTCCAGCCGAACATGATACTAGAATTCCGTGCGCCATAGCAGTGAAAGCTCCAATGGCAACAGTGTCTCTGTAGTATTCTGTCAGTCCTCCCCCAATAGACATGGATATAACATTAACTCCATCTTCCACGGCCTTATCCATGCCTGCTATGATATCAGAGCCAAAACACCCTCCAAGCCAACACACCTTGTATGTGGCAACCCGAGCGTGTGTAGCCATTCCACGTGCTGTCCCAGAAGCATAACCAAATAGGCCAGCTCCGGAGACTGCAGAGCCAGCTGCCGTGGTTGATGTATGTGTTCCATGGCCATCATCATCTCTTGGCGACTTTGATTCCACAGTTTCATCAATAGGTCCAAAAGTTGCTTCATACCCTTTGGAGAAATACCTGGCACCAATTAGTTTCCGATTGCAACTTGACGAGTTGAAATTTTTACCCACCTGACACACTCCTTTCCAAGAACTTGGTACTGGTCCAAGTCCTATGTCATCAAAGCTTTTCATCTCAGGCCATACACCAGTGTCCAAGACTCCAACAATTACCTCGCTCACTGCCTTAGATGCAGAGAACAGAGTTTCACCCTTTCCTAAACCAAGGAACTCCGGTGTACGGGTTGTGTGTAGTTCATATATGACTTCTGGCAGGACAGAGATAATTCCTGGTTGCTTTGCAAGTGACTCAGCTTCCTCAGCAGTTAGCGTCGCGGAGAAGCCATGAATTACGTTGTTGTATGTGTAAAGCATGGCTGCAGAGGCTGACACTGATTTTAAAGAAGTGTCATACCATTCAAAGTGATCGCTGAAACTTGCTGGCATGTTGGATTTGTCCATGTGAATTACGTAAGTCTTTTTGAGTTGCTGGTTCTCCCCTTCTGCTGCAACACATTTGTAACAGAAAATCAGAAGTAAACTCCATTGTAGAGGCCTCAACTTCAAAATCTTCATCTTCTCACTGTATAATTGGAAGCCTGAGCTGTAGATTTCAGGCAATGCAATTCATTGAGTTTTTAGGGGTGACTTGGTTTCAGAAACTTAATGATAACGAAAGAGAAGTTCACCTAGGACTAAGAAAATTTTCTTGGCCCTCTGCTCTACCACCAGGTTTCCAAATGGGTCTTATATAAGACAACGCCAGGTTTGACACCAGTACATCATGGTCTTTTTATGACTGCAAAATAATTCGCAAGCCCATGTAGAGTATTGTACTGTGGGTCAGTCAGCCTTGCCTTTGATTTTTTTGCAATTAGAATCCAATGGCCAATGATATCTTACTCTCCATTATTATTGTCGCAAGTAACATCATGGTCTCCAAATTATGGCTTATAATAGTGAATCACCGGCACGTCCAAGCTAAATACATGCACCAAATCAGTGAATTATTCTGTATATGTTCTGTATGCTGCTTTAGAGTGGCTGGTAGCAGTGGTGGGTTCTATCTTTAACCTATCAAAGCACAGAAGGAACGAAGTCAAAAAATCATGCCATTAAACAGACGGCCGCAACGCACAAAGCAGGGCGTCCAATCATTTGACCGAGTCTCAGTGGATTATGGGTGGACAAAAGACTAGCCAATTGTGGCAGGGAATACTGCGCACTTTACAGGCCGACACCCATTTGAGCAAATGCCCTTAACTTGGTCAGCAGTCGCTGTCAAATTCGTGCGGAAATTACGCGTCCTACTGTCCAATCAACGTTAACTTATAATTAGCATGATTAAAGTGCTTTCCTTTTAAGCAGTTTGGCTGAATAATGAGCTCTCTGATTCTTAATCAACTATGCAATTGTTGAGCCAGTGACTTTTCACGAAGGGGGAAACCTCAAATTGGTGAAACAAATAAGGTTATAAACAACAAGAATCACATTAATTATATGCTAGTAATTGCAATTTTGGGCTAATAGAATAGGCTATCTTTTTTTTTTTTTTTTCCTTTTTATTATAGGATAATAGGAGAATTAATAATTAATACCCAAGACATACTGATAAATCATAGCAGAAGTTAAGTGGACAGACCACTAGTTATCTCATTTATTAAGATGGTTAGAATAATAATTATTGGACAGAAGTTTTGGTTTCTGTCGTATGTCTTTTCCTTCAAGCTAAGCAATAATCATTAAGTGACAAAAGAGGCATGTGGAGATTGAAGATGACTCTTGACTATCGATAATTAATAATCTTTCTTTTGGAACATTGTTAAGGTTATTTGTCTCTCCCACTGTATTTGCTCTCTGGAGGAAATTAGCTGGAAGGGGATAACCTTATCAACAATAATTGGTGTGGTGAGTGTGTGGTTTTTGCCACGAAATGTCTTGGAATGAGCTTGTTGTTATGCGTGAATGATTGAACATTCAGAAGTTGATTACAGTTTCCATAGATTAATTACTTTACTTGCATGTTGAAATTTGATGTCGTTTACAGACAACTGCAGAGTACAATATAATAAATTACAGAAACAAAGAGAGCATTTAGGTCAAAATTATATATGCATTCTGATGAGGCTGTAATGGACTTTGTGTCACGCTCAAATAATTAATCCAAGAAAACAATGAGAAGAAGTTGAATCATATGCAGTATTTACTTGTGATAATGGGAAATGGCGTTGTCATGTCATAAACTCCAGTTATTATCAGTGAGGCTGGCAATCATAGAGATGTAAAACAGAAGCAAATAAGGGAGGGAAAGAAATAAAGAAAAACGAAATGGTTGGCTATGGTTTGCAGAATCCATCGAGATTCCTTTTAGCTCATTCATGTTACAGAATCAAACCTCTCATGGCATGGGCCTTTAGCACTACACCAGGGTGTTAATGCTTTGCACATACTTGTCCCCACTGCGTTGATTTCATTCATACTCAATCAATAATGCCAAACTTTTCAAACAATTTTTTCTTTGCTCGATTATCAGTTTCATACTGACTTTAAGAAAACTGTTCTCTTACCCTAGCTATGTCCTTATGCACTCTTTGCAGATTGATCCTTTAATGGCTTTTCATCACTACTCAACCCACCATTACCTTGGGCACTTCTTTTTATGATGCGAACTTGTAAGCAACTGATTCAACGTGGGGTTTGCATGCTATATTAAAAGACAAGGTTCTTAACCTAAATATTACAAGTTTCACAAAATTTTCAATGAAGTTGCTAGAATGTCTAGTCTCCCACGGAAAGTTGCTGTCATTACATTAATAATTGAAACAAAGTCGCAAGAACGTCGTTTCTCTTTTGATTGCTTTTGCTTCTTCAGTGGTCTATTCATGTTACAATTGACCACGTCAAACACGAACAACCCCCAAAAGGCTCTTCCCTATCCAATTATTGAAACGTTTGATCTGTTTTACATGCAGTACTACAACTGGTAATCAGGCAACAAGCCAAAACAATCAAATATATTTCAGTAGTAATATTTTTTATCAGATGATCGTGTAGTCAAGATCATACCCACATCAAGCGAATACAACACGACCCGATTGTTTTCCTTGCTTTTCGAAAAGTCTCCCATCAGCTGGCAGGCTCACTTTCGTTAACTGAACGTTTAAATAATACACGTTACAACTAGGACACTTGAAAGTGAAACTTAATGTGAAGAAGCTGTTACAGCTAGGATAGTTAATGGAAGAAACTTCTAATTCTTACCTCCGTTGTTGTTTTGCTATTTCTTCAAGGAGACAAAAGTAAACAGAAAATTTTCGCCAGATTTAGTTCCATAAGTTAATCTAGGAAGCTTACATTTACAATCTACATTAGCATTAGATATTTCACTGGTTGGTAGGACTTTGAGTTTGCCATCTGGGCATGAAATGATAATACAAATTATTTTAAACAAGAGAAAAGCTGGAGAAGTGACATGTACAAAGCTAAATTTAACTAGGAGCAAACTGAAATTTCCTGTTTGGCTTGAATTAGGTTGGCTTTAATCGTCGTAGGTCCACAGGCAATTAGATATAGAGACCGTGGATGTAATCACAAATGATAAACCACTTTTGTGTGTATCACATGGCATGTTCCTACTGAAAATGATGGCTGACCTTGCAATGCAATGGCCAATGGGCCTTTTTCAGCTAATTAATTAATTGATATGGGACTCTTCTTAAACGAGTGATCATACATTCAACACTCTTGGTGCCTTATTCAGAAAATGGGTGTAATCAGGAGATGAATAAGGTGCTTTTAGTGGCACTTTTGCTAAAAGAATTGGCGTGGGGGGCTTGTCCAACTTCTTGCTTATCACCTTTAGAGAGAAGCCCAACTAAGCATAAACCGTAATGCGGTAATGGTTAATTAACTTCAAATGAATAGAGCATCAGAGCAGAGACATGCCAAGGATGCATCTCATTGAATCGGGATCGATATCATGCGAATTGCTCATATCACAGGAACCACCTGGGACGCGCCATTACATTGCACACTCTTAGCGAGCATGCCCACCCCCTTTGTCTGCTCCACTCCATGCCTTTTTCTTTACAAACCTCACCTATATATTCATTTGTGTGCGCATCTTAAGCTGCGTACTTCATTTGCATGACCTAATCTCTACGTGAACCATTTTAAATCTGATCTTCATTCAAAGTGGGAGAGAAGAAACTTCCTTGAAGAAAGAACAGTAGGGTAAGTAAAGCGTTATCTCTTCACAATACACTAGATTTCCTTCATATATAAACATTACTCTAAAATACGGTAAGTATTGAATTCCCTTCACATTACATTAATTCAATTGATTACATTGTTCTTTTATGTGAAGGTTGGCTAAGAGTTCGCTGTGAGAGTGCATTTGCTTTTTGGTTTGGCACTTGAGTCATGGAAAAATGCAGTGTGGTTTCATGGACTCTCATTTCTTTGTGTTTCAGATTAGGACTGTCTAGCTTTGTGCCTGTAGAAGCTGCTAGGGAAGCTAGGTTTCAAAGTAATGTAGAGCTTGGAAGGCAAACTAGCCTCGCTGAAGAGGCTGGCCACGGAGGGTGCCTCATAGCTGGTGGTTACGGAGGCTATGGTTCTGGTGGGTGTCATGGTGGTGGGAATGGCCATGGGCATGGGCATGGCCAGGCTATGGTGGTAGTCCTGGTTTTGGTAGTGGGGGACGTGGGGGCTTTGGCTCTGGCAGCGGCATAGGTCAAGGGGGTGGGTTTGGTTCAGGTGGAGGGGGAAGTGGCTTCGGCTCTGGGTCTGGTTGGGTAGGTAATGGTGGAGGAAATGGATTTGGCTCTGGCTCAGGTTATGGTAATGGTGGGGGCGGATACGGTTCTGGCTCTGGATAAGGATCTGAGGAAACTACTGTTGTTCAAATGGGATCGTAATGATCAGGTTTTCCTCTAAACACGTAATGTGTAATTTAGACTCTCTTCCTCTAAATAAAGTCGTTGACTGTAACTAAAAAATGGTAATAAATCTCTCTAATTGTTCATTGACTACCTCCTCCTCCTTTATTGAATGCGATAAGAAAATTAGAAAACACGATACTGTTAAATGACAACGACAATACCCACCAATACTTTCACTTCATTTATTTATTTTTCCTTTTCCTTGGACAATTGTTTGATTCTAGAAGGCTTCTCGTTCTGGGCTTTTTTTCAGGCATAGGTAATCTTTTGTTGCCTGTCACTTGGGCAAACAAGGCTTCTCGTTCTGGGATTTCAAGGTGAATTCCTCTATCAAGAAGACACACATTCTAAATTTAATTGCAAACTGGGAAGCAACCAAATGATCATCCAGGACGACACCTACTGTTTCATTGGTCCAAACGTGAGGGGCAATTAACGAAGTAGCTCCAGCTTTCAACAAATGTAATTCAAGCGTGAGGGGCACTTACATGTTTTGATTGCATCACAAGATTTCCCTTCAGAAATCTTGATCAAAATTACGTTGCAAGTATCTTAAAACATTCCTTCACGTAACTCCAGCCCATCCCTTGATCCCTTCACGGAATTCAGAGTCAAAAGATTCACAAATTTGAAAAGCAGCCATGGCGTTAAATGGGGAGACAGATCAGGTAATCAAATCAACTGGCAAATTTGTTGTGTAAAAGAAACGTCAATGTCATATTTCAACACTCTCAAACCACCCAGGTAATAAATTATTGGAAACACAGATTGTCTTATAGAGATAGATGTATATATACACATGCAGTTATGCACAATGTCAATGGTTTATCTTAACCACATAGCATCAGTAGAGTACTGAAGCAGATAAATGACAGCATAAACAGCACATTGGCAGCTTATATATACTTGGAAATAAATAATAGCCCGGTTTCTGGTCGAGCAAACCCAGGTGAATGGCCCCGGTGGTGGGGGAGATCAAGCAGCAAAGCAGTATTTGTCATTCTTTGGCCTGAAAATTTTCACATCAAAGTAGGTTATATGGGGACTATATATTTGGTCATGACTATTCAAATAAGCAAGCATCAATCATTAGTACAAAGGCCATAAACAGAGTCACTAGAGTGAGTGAAAACTCTGTATCTCATGCCAATATTTATGGAAAACACTGCAAATTAGACATGACAGATAGATCTTTGACACATAATATCAAATTTGTGAGGCATAATTTATACCAGAACTGAAGACAACAAATTAGAGAAGTGAAATGGAGGAAACTCGAGAAAAGATTGAGATTATACAACCACTCGGGATATCAATCAGAAACTTAAAAACATTGAAGTTGGGGAACAGTTCTACTCAAAAGGAAAAAAAAATTTGATCAATAATTGATATAGGAATCAAATGGTTGATTGTCCTTTTTCTTTTTTTTTTTCCAAAGTGATAACTCAACAAAAATGCAGGACATGATATAAGAATTGGTAAACAGCTGCTTATTAAACCCCAGGTTGCTATTAGTATATTTCTCCATCTAAAGACAAGATGAGATAAATGAAACAGGCTTATACTTCTGAGCCTGGTAAGGCTACACTTTGACATATAAAATGATCAGCTAAAGTCCACAATATTTAGAAGTTCTTAGAAAGGATCCTCTTTCCCGGATTAACCCTCCAGATGTCTTACTCTAGAAATATACAAGGAAAGAATCCACTTTCTCTGTCTTTTCAAGTAAATTAAAGCCAAATATAATCTCTTTTAGGGGTTGCTTTGAAAAAGCACTTAGAGAGCCAAAGATAATAATACTGTTTATTGCTCTGTTCTTAGATGTCTCTTATTTTCCAACCAGTAAGTATATTTATTCTGCAAATGGCATTTTGAGTTGCTTAACAAGTGATGAACTTATTAGCACTATTATTGTTTGAAGTGAAAATCTGTCAGACTCTCGCAAAGAAATCCAACCAAACATTCTAAAAAGTTCGGGTGAAATCATAACCTCAAAGCTTAAACGCAGCTTTATTTCTTAGTCATGCATGAATATTGGATCAAACTTCTCTATAAATTTCCATATGACAGAAGAACTAAATTAAAAGTTAGAATACAGAGGTAGAACATCCAAGATTAAAGTTGCCAGTGGTCATACCCCAGATTCCAGGGCTGAGCCCCCAGTCAGACCACCTCCCTCGCCAACAGACTTCAGTTCCAGGTTCCTGCAGGGTACAGAAATCACGATAAGAAAAAACAGAAATATGATTAACAAAGACTAAGTTAAATCATATTCAAAATTGAGAGCTGCTAATTGATTAACATTGATCGGTCAATCCATTTCTGCAAATTACCTTTCATGTGTATGATCTGTTTGATGGCCTGAAAATGAGCTTAAGTCAGGAGGAGCCGAAGCATCAGATTTTCCAGCCGCTTGTGCTTCCAATTTTCCATCTCCCTAAGTAAAGAATTGTGTCATAATTCAGACAACATCCATGATGCAAAATAACCGAGGAAACCATAAGTTTTCAGTGTCTGAAAAAAGAGAAGACATACAGAATATTTCTCTTCCATCCAGCCAGGAACTCTATCTGAAAGAAGGGTGACATACTGCTCCATAGCCTCTTCTGGACTCATGTTCCCCAGCTTTTGCCAAGCATTCCTTGCACAACGTAAGCAGTGCCGTCCATCACTCACACATAGCAGCTCTCAACCCTGTTATTATAGCTAGCTATCAAGCTATACCGTGCAACTCGCATAGGGTTGGGCCTAAGGTGTTTTCCATTTTTAGTTCTTTCTATCTTTTACAAACTCCTCTGGTAATTAAATTTTATACAAGTCATTTGCATCGATCTAAATTCAAGAAGTTCAGGTAATCTAGATGGTCTGGCACGAAGGCATCGGCTATTAAATATTCTATTAACCAGTTTGGATTTAGACGAATGTCCCACAAAAACTAAGGATAAGCAAGCTCTCAACCTAACCAATTGATTATATAAGTGCATTCTCAACTACCCCATTTTCCAACGATCTTAATTTGTTTGGTTTTCCCGAGTTTATTCTTTACCTATTTACTACGCTCGATCATTCACATACATCAAAACAAGACAAACAGCAAACAAAAGAAGCGTAAAAGTATAGGAAAGTTCGGTACCATTTGGAACGAGAAGATAGCATGAGAGCCATAGGCTGTGACTCACGGCAAGGACCTTCAGTTGCAACCTTGTGAAGAGCATACAACTCCATCTGCACATCACTCAACAGATCATCCTTAACACCAGATCCCACAAACTTCTCAGCCGCCCCAAAAACCTTCTCCAATTCACTCCTCTCTATTCCTTCCCAATCGTCGTCGTCGTCGTCGTCATTAACATCGCTAACTAAACCATCCTTTGACTCTTTGCTCACCACATAAGTCTCTTCAGATTGCACAATTACATCTTTGTTTATACCCGATTCTGTGACAATCTCTGTCTCTTCAACTTCTTTATTCTCATCTGTCTCTTTAATCAAATCATCTTCTGTATTTGCTTCCTTCTCCACTATCCTCTCCTTTGATGAATCTTCTCCCAGCCCCACCAATTCAGTTTCGATTTCCTTATCACGAGACACGGATGGCTCCACAACTTCCTGAACCTGATGCAAAACTTCTTCAAATTTACCCACTTTCTCCGAAGTTTCTTTAACAAATTCAACTCTTTTTTCGCTTACCGAAACCCCAACTTTCATCTTCTCACCATACAGCAATTCATCCATAATAACATCCTCGTCAACGGTTTTCAACTCCTCAACAGAGGCAGAACCACCACCACCACCACCACCAGACATCGCGAAAGAAACCAGTTTGGCAACAAGATAAGAAAACAACACGGCAATCAGAGCAGTTAAAACCAACTCGTGAACAAGCTCCATAGTGAGAGCGATGTCAGAACAGATCAAAAGGTTACAAGAAGAGAAAAAGATAAATGGGCACAAGGAGAAGAAGACGGAGCTACGGATACGATGATGAAAGGACTAGAAACTGGTGAATGATGCGTACAACACAGACACCGACGTATACATAGAAATGATCATTAAATAGAAAAGTAAACAAAATGATAAAAAGCAGAGAGAGGACTAAGAGGGAAAGGATATTTGTCGAGCAGAGCAAAGCATATTCCGCCTTGGCTTTGAATCACTTTTACTAAACTTATGGGGCAGATGCGGGTCCAAGTTTGCTGGCAAAATGGTTGGGAAAATGGGTAACCTGACTAGGTGACGGTTTACGTTATCGGTCATCCGGTTAGCTAACTGTCAATCCCTTTCGACGCGCGTGTTTCATAAATGGCTTGGGCCGCCATGCATTTATCTTTTCTTTTCTTTTTCCTTGAATACATATTCTTAACGACTTATCTAAGAAAAGAACACTTAATGTTGCTAAAATTACGCAGCCAATGAAGAAAATCCTTCACAAAATTCATTAAATATTATCATTTAACGTTTTAATTAAGTAAAAACACTGTTTGAAGGAATGTCTTAATGCCAAATGACAAGTATTAGAATAACATAACCTTTGAGTTACAATGGCGTTATGGTATGTAAATTACAAGTAATGGGGAAGAAGTTCTTTGCTTTTTGTGTACGTGTAAGGAATTGATTGGTTAAAAAAATTGTTTGAGGATTATCTCTGTTTATGGCCCGTGTGGTGTAGGTTAGTCAACGTGTAACCTTTGTTTCTTCTATTATAACGCAATTGCCTGCAGACTTCGGTCCACGTTCAGAGCATGTGGCCATTGCCATTTGTTGATGAAGATAGACGATGAGCAGAGCCTGATTTGCTAGACCGGACTTCTCTTTTTTTGTAGGATCCAATCCGGTCCGTTTTGTGGAATGTTCAGGCCCGCAGTTCATTGGAAGAGGATATTGAGCCGAGTAACCTTGCTCTGTTTCAAGCCTGCCGTCCCGCCCAGCCTCCGACGTGTGCCCCAACAGCAACCGTCCGAGTCCATATAAATTGATCTAACGAACAGTTTCAATGCAATTCATAAGTCATTGTTCCATTATTGCAAATCAAATGGAGATGTTGGGTGGATTGCATTTTTTCCTTTGGAAGATTTGAGTGGCAGAGGCCCATTTGTTGTTGTCGCTTCATTCACAATGTGGTCCACCATTTAAGTTCTCATTTATGAAGCGCTTCTACCACAACCACAAAAGTTATAGTGACCTCCAGCTGTAATGCTTCAGTTAAAGCACCGCCTACACTTTGCCCAACAGCTTTCCTTAGCTTCTGTAACTTCATACTATGTTGTACGGACAGGACAGTGTTAAGAAAAAGACAGTGATGCTCCTCTGCATTTAAGGAAAGAACCGCGAAGTAGCACTTGTCAGATTTGCCTTCCAAATCTAACCCCGTTATGTAAATATTTTATTCAAATAATAAAAAGGGAAAAAAAAAGAACACTGTACAGTCACTAATTGGATTGTCTATATAAGCTTGTTGTCCAGAGGTCTGAGCGACCAAAACCCCATTTTTATTTATTCTACTTCTGTCGAGATTACAGGCTCTCAGCTGCTGTTGTTGTTGCCGGAGATCAAGGAGGAAATGGGAGGAGGCAACGGTCAGAAGTCAAAGATGGCTCGTGAGAGGAACATGGAGAAGCAGAAGACTGCCAAGGGTAAACTTCCCCCTTTTATCTCTCTTAGTTTGGTTGCCTAGAAAATAAGGGAACGTAAGTTATCTCGTAAAAACTATCGATTCTTGTTTTCTTTGTAACTTGTTTTGTTTCCAAATAACTGAGATCTATGGGTGTTTTTGTTATTTGGGTTCAATGATTGTGGATCCGATCCTTGAACAGGGAGTCAGCTCCAGTCAAACAAGAAAGCCATGAGCATCCAGGTACTGTTATAGTTATTGGTTGATCCATACTCATGTTCATATTTAGTGTTAGCTATCATTTCGTGATCGCCTCAGTTTCATTTTCATGCCAATTGTCAAGTGAAAACTGGATATAGCATGCTTGAATTTGGAAGAACTGATGCAAAGGATCTTTGTTATTGCTTGCTTACAATGGTTGCCTTTTATCTACTTGGGAACTTTATGATTCAAAGGAATAACAACGACTCAGTATTTACGTCTGTAGCTATGTGCATCTTTTGGCGTAAAAGAAACGGGGCTTCGATGAATCAAAGTTCTGCATTGATCTATAAAATACTCAACTTATAATCTGCATTGCTGTGTAAAATACTCCTACTTGTATAGGCCAGTAGTGATGGGGTGACATTCAAATGAGATTAATGAGTTTCTCCTAATCAATTGAGGTGGCGTAGGAGATGAATTATGAATTTGCTTTAAATTATTTTCCCGAAGATAATGAACGAGAAGACTGGTTGTGTTTATTGACTGTAGTTGCTCCTTTGTTGTCCTCCAAACTCAATGCTCGGTGAAATATTTCTGACTGTAGTCTTCTTGATCTTGCGATCTTTAGTAGTTCAAAAACGTTAAGAGCTATGAATATGACGAGAATTAGTCTCTAACGCATGGTGAATGTTGATTGCAGTGCAAGGTATGCATGCAGACATTCATTTGCACCACGTCAGAGGTGAAGTGCAGGGAACATGCGGAAGCAAAACACCCCAAATCTGATTTATTCACCTGTTTCCCCCATCTTAAGAAATGAAACAGCACAGGGGAAAACCCAAAAAATAAAAAATATATATAAAAAAAATCTGGAGATGGGTATTGAAGCCACCCACTAGTATCTTCTTGTGATTAGATCTGAAAGCTTTTGGGAGAAATCCTCCCAGTCTCATGGATGCTAATAAGTTATTATTTGTGGACTCTTATACCTATATAAAATCATGGCCTGCTAATTTAATCTGTGATTCTTGATTGGCATGTTTTGGAGTTGTTTCCCTTTTATCTGTGAGGTTGACCGATTAAGTATGCATGCTGGTAATGGACTTATCAGTTGCTGGTTCAGTTTGGCTCCTCGATCCCCAACCAAAGGTTCTAAAATGACATTCCCTAAACAACAAAGTTAACCAACAATGCATGAGGGACTCTCTAGGTGAAAAGTCAGATAGGGATATGAAATCTCACATTCCCTGCAGTCCGAATGCTGGATTTTGCTGGCCTTGAACGCTAATAAATGCATTTTAAAGCAGGCTAACGTATTGAAGAGAAAATGCAAGACCAAGGCCAAAGCCAAACTGTTGTGGTATGAGCAGTGTGGTGCAAGGTATCTAAGTGGCCTCATTAAAAGAGGAGTAATGAGTTATAATCCGTAATTTTGTATTAATTAACAAAAATAGAACAAAGCGAACACAACAGCACTAAGGGAACCGACTAGCAATATGCAAGCTCAAAAAAAGATAGAAAAAAGGACGAACGAAAGAGAGAATATGGTTTGAGAATCAATAGTGCAATGTAACCTCGCGCAGAGGCTGAGATTTTTGGAGCATGCCAGCTAACAAATTATATCGACATGGGCTACAGGCTATAACTACAACTGGTTAGCAGACCACAGAATATTCGGCATCCAAATAAAGTACCAGTATACTCGACAAGGGACTGACTATGACTCTGGAGTTACTGCATTCGCATTCTGTTATTTTCGGCAGTTCTCACGTGGTAGAAGTAAGGATGCACCTGAAAACAAAGATAATTCGGAGAAGTGGGTAAAGTCAGAATAAATTGCCGTCCATGAATGAATAATTTAAGACAAAAATGCTGAGAACAAGATGCAACACCAAAATGTAAACCATCTTCAGTGTTCATAGAAGCCAAGCAAGATGGGGAAGAAAGGATAACATTTTGATCCCCGTTCTCAATTTCATGCCTTCATCTAAGATGTGAACTACGTATTTAAAAATTTCCCATAACATGAGATGTACAGAGCTTTTGGTCCAACATGGCTTCAGTAAGCAAAGGGGCGTTATTTCTTTCTTTTTCTTTGCTAGGAAGAAGCTTCTACTTCTCATCCTGAAATTTTGGATACCTATCAGTAGTTCTAAATCTATAACTTACCATTGCCTCTCTGGCTGTAAGCCTGTCCTGGTGATCATAGCGCAGAAGCTTATCAAGAAAATCAATGGCCTGCACATCATAAAAAAAATACCCGAGCTAATAAACAATTATGAGACAAAGAAACTGATAACTATCCCAAAGCCAAATTGTTACCATCTAAAGAGCACTAAGGAAACAAAATCTCACTGATCTCAGGGGAAACTAGAAGCTGATTGTCCAAATTTTAGAATCTGGACCTAGGCTTCCTGCTATGCCTGCAAATAGAAATTAAAAACAAGTAGAATAAGTGAAGTGCCCTACAGCAGAAGTTGTATGTATTCAAAAATCAAAAGAAGGTTGGGTTTCTAGAAAGGAAGCAAGAGGGTAATATGATAGGTTTGATACTGTAACTAATCCTGCAGAATTGCAACCTCACGTTCTAAGTATAGGCCACACCCTTTTTCTGTTGGCAATAATTTCAGAATACAAGACTTCTGTCTCACCATACAACTGCCTTTATTACCATGCTATAATGGGAAACGATCATACCTAGATCCCATTCTCTGTTCATGTTGTAAAGGAAGCAGCATGATCTAGCTTCCAGACATTTAGAAATGGAGAAAAAGAATTGTAACTGAATTAAGTATATACCTTCCGACTGGAGCTTCAAGCTTGGGTTCAAGCTCCAAATGATATTTGTCCAAGTATGCATTTAATTCGTCAGTTCCAAGAACCTGAAAGAAACATGCATCTGAATTGAGATATACCAATAATACAGGCACTTATTACAGATGTCTGTATAGGCAAGAATGTGATAGATTGCTTATAATTACAAGACATTCCACATGTCTGTATGGATAAGAGTGGGACAGATTGCTTATAATTATAAGACAATTTCAAGTAACACCAAATTTAAGATTACTTTCGCAATTTTGACAAGCTGATCTTGATTATAATGACCATAAAACAATGGTTCCTTGCGAAATATCTGCAGGGAACAAAAACTTGTTTGATGCTTTCACTATTAAAAAAAAGAAAAAGCAACTAAAATAAACTGTATGGAATAAGCAGTTTAGGCATAATGCTCACCATTCCTGCAAACATGCGGCCTAGGCTCCACATATCCAGTAAATAGTCATAGTCTTGTAAATCAACTAGAAGCTCAGGCCCCTTAAAGTACCTGTAAAACAAATTAAAACAGATTAATTTATAAAAAAAAAAATCTAGCAAATGAATGAAGAATGCGTATTGTAAAGAGAGAAAGGCACAAACAAAATTTCTCTTGCATCACCTTATCCGACATCATAATTTCAGCATAGTGAAAACACGTTCCACAAAATTATACATAAAAAAAATCTTGAAGAAATATAGGTTAGTTAAAAGTTTATGTTAATCATGAATACCATGAGGCCACTCGGACATTATATTCTTTGCCAGGATGGTAGAATTCCACGCACTAGGGCACCTCATTATTTGTGCAGATTTTGACAATAATCACATCAAGAATGAGCACATCACTGTTACATAAGGCTCGTATGCACAAAGGACTTTCACCCACGCCCAATGCACTTGTGCAGAGACACAAGAAGAGAGTAGAATAGATGCAACGAGATTGCATTTATTGTATCACATCTGCAGTATATTTTACACTATTCAACAATTCAAAGATTCATATTATTGCAGGCACTTTATCTTAATATGATGCAACCACCCATGTGAAAGGGAAAATGTTGGGTTAAAATAATTCATGATGGGGCTCACCTATCATGCTAACAATCTTAGGTGATATGGTATGCTGATTAAGTGAAAACAATGCCCATGAGCCAGTTACATGGGTAGAACTCTGTTATTTTTCCACAGTTTTAGTCAAATAAAATTTAAAACCAAACTTTGTTGCATCAAAATTTTCCTAAATCTATAAATAGCATTCTCTACAAAGCTTCATGGAAAGTGTAAAGCTAGAAGGAAAAAAAAAATGAAAAAATAAAGTAAAGCAGTCTCAAGAGATAATTTCGGAACAAGATCAAATGCAATAACCTTGGGAAGTTCATATGCGTAGTGGTGTATGTCATTAGCGAACAGTGTGGGGTACAAGACTTTAAAATCTGTACTATTCAAATATTAAAGTATCAAGCTAGGAGTCTGAGTGCTGATCTCGGACAATATCAAGCAGCTTTACAACATTTGGGCCTCCACAAATATTCTGTAGTATTTTTATCTCCCTTTTAACCTGCATCAGCACCAGTCAAGATTACTATCTAATATTTTTGTGCAGCCAGGAATTAGAAATGTTCACCCACTCACTCACAGAAACAGTATGATGGTAAACTATTAAAGTAGCTTTACATGCTACAAACTAGTTACAGAATAAAAATTAGTAACTCATTTTGGGGACCAGCACTAAGAAAAGGGCCAAGTAAAATTCAAAATTATTTAAAGTTTGATTACTGGGACAGGAGATTGATTATATATGCATGAAAGGAATATATCAGCAGACATACTAATTACAGACACAAAGACAAAAAAGACTAGCCTCAACAAGTTACACACATAATCAATAAAAACAGTAGATATTGGGAAGCAGAAAACGATGACAGTAATAAAGACAGTTAAGTCATGTTGAATTGATGATGGCCATCTCAATTACTAATGACGGGATCAGTTTCACAGCTCACTGCATCATTCTGAAGCATCTGCATAGGAATTACTAAATGATGTGTGATATGCGAAACATTTCCTCTAATTAGAGGCCAAAAAGGCATGATATCAAGCACTACCATGCCACCCATACGCATAACACCAAATGCACTGACAGTACACGTTATCATGAATATCCTATTGTACAGAGTGTGAACAAAAAATCACCTAGTTCTTCTTGACAGGTTTAAGGCTCTTGATGATGCATTTTTGGTTGTTGGTGACATTGATGCCTTCAAAAACCTCACTGTATTTTCCCCGTCCAACTTTTCGAACAATTTCATACTCATCTTGATCACTAAGTACAATGAGGAAGGAGACAATGTTAAACTGGGAAATAGCATTTCCCAATAATTCATACATCTAATGTAGACCACTTCTGCCACCAGACCAAATATTCTACTTTTGTAAAAAATTGAAGACTTAACTAGGTTTTCTATTAAAATTTCCACAGAGATTCAGATTTACTAAGACACACTGTGAAATAGCTTATCAAAAATCAAACGCAACAATTCATTTTAAGCCATTGAACCTAAAAAATACAACCTTCGAAAGCTAAAACTAGTCCAGTCAAACTAAGAAACCTGATGTTACACAAACTGATAATACAACAAAATCCTAGAGTAAATACTGTGAACGTAAAAAGCAAATAAAGAAATTAGGGTTAATACTCAATCAGAAAGGTTTACCCCCACTGAACGGTGAGAGACTCGTAATCCCAATAATCTCGAGGACGATGAACGCTGACGTCCGCGTAGACTCCAGCCGTTGACATTGCTAGTCCTAGTTTTAATGAAATTACGAAGGAGAGTGCTTCACGAATTTGACCATGGGTCTTCCGATTGCTGGCGATAGCCTCGGTTACTTCATGCATGGAAGCTAAGTCAGCGCTGTCAAATTATGCACAACTTAAAACTTCCCCTCCTTTCGTGTCATATTTTATTAACACGTTGTAACAAGTTTAATACTACTACGGTGTAATATATTCTACTGTCCATATCCATAATTTAATTTACATTTTTAATACATAAATAATATATTTTAAGCCATTAATCTCAGGCAGTCTGTAATCGATTGAATTTGATTCAGTTAAATTGGAAGGGAACAGGAGACCTAAAATTAGATGGAAAGCAGAATACAGTCTAATAGCTCTTCTACTTGCATTGAGATCCATCCACTACACTTTATAGCTTGGCATGAAATGTACTTCGCTTACGATGCAAATTTACTGTACGTGAATTTGCTGGGAAAATGGGAACAAGGAGAGAGCCACTCCAATATCGTTCGTTCAACTAGTCGGCTCCAACGCCGCGCTCACAGATTCAATTCGCCTTGTACCTCACTGCAAAATGCAGTATTGCAGTCCTCCTGCACCAGTGACGAAGGATTGCACACAAATCCTTATTGATTAGGCTACCTGCCGCCACATTTAAGGCAGCAGAAGGTAAAAATATTACTCAGGCGCAGCATCAAAACGGATTTTCTCGTACAAACGATAAATCAAGGTTGACTTAGACATCTGGGGCTCTCTTTCCAGGACGGCAATCACGTCTTTAACAGAAATAACGCGAGCCACCTTGGTTTGAGGCGTCATAACCTGGTTCCTTCCAAATTTTCTAGCAGTGCCTGTTGAAAGGAACTAGGGTGAGGAATTGAAACAATTATAACAAAACAGGACATCACAGAGTACAAAAAACCCCCTACATACAATAATTAAGAACAATTTGTTATTGTTGGTTGAATTAGGGAAAAAAAAAAATGTTCTACATGTGAATGAATTCTCCATGTTGAATTTAAAGCAGTGTCACCAAGCATTGGGGCCAATCTTCCATCTACACCTCATTTTAGCTTTGGACTGCTGTAATGGCAATGATATGCAAACTAGACTGAACGATTACCAGCTAAAGAGTTCTTGAAAAGACAAGTGATAAACTTGTAACGCACTTACCAGAGGCAAGAGAAGCTGTTTGGTTTCTTTTCTCTGCTTCTTGACCATCTTTCATGTTCCTTCCAGATGTAGATACAGGTTTGAGGTTGGCATCTTTTCCTGCCTGAGAACCAGATGCTGTATCCATCCCTCCCTCGCGTTTCTGCCGGGCTAGCTCAGCCATAAGTTGCCATTTTGATAACATGTCATCTCCCCCGACAGCAGCACGAGCAGCAACATTTGCAGCTGTGGTCCTCATTTTGTCGTCATCCTCCTTGTTTGCCTGCAAGACTAGCAGAAGGTCATAAAATACAAGACTTAATTTGTACGACAATATATGCAATATTTGGCAGAATGATAATCCTTGATACCTTCACTGGCTTTGCGCGACCATCATCTTTCTCCTTGTCACCATCAATTCCACTATCACCCTCAGGCTGCATTTAAGAGATATAATATGCATAGAACTTCAATAAAATGATAATAATACCACACATGGAAGTGTGTGTGTGTGCATGCACACCTATTTCTCCATGCATGTGTCATTGTGAGTGTGTGCAAAATCATTAACTTAGCTACTGCATACATAATACATAAAATCCAAAAACAGCACTTACTTCGTTAAGTTTTCGGAGCTTTTCCGCCTCAGCCTGCTTCTTCTCCCATTCTTCCCTAGCTTTCTGGTTCATGAGCATAATTTGTTGCTGAATATCGGAGGTAATAACAGTACGATGTCTAGTTTTCTCTGCATCGGCCCGCTATAGAAATGCGTTTATGTGAGAAAAGCAGAATGGGAGTTTATAGGAGCCAGCCAAAATAAAACAAAAGACTGACCTGCTTTGACAATCTGATTAGGTTACACAATAGTCCACGCATCCTCTCCTCAACACACTAAAGATTCAGCTACATGAGTATGTGTGTAAAAAATATCAATATACAATGGAACAAGTACCTAGCATCTTACCAAGGACAAGCATCGCTCCACATCATTGCTCATATTTTTTAAACCACATTTGGCCACTGCCAAACAGAGACAAATTAGTTTCAGCTGTGAGACAGATTTGCTTATGCGAACGCAAGTTCATGCAAGTATGGAATTACAGAACATCTGCTTGACATGAGACTTACTGATCTCAGCTATTTTTTTCTGCAAGGGAGTTTTCTGCAAAATCAGTCTTTCTTCTTCTTCTTGCACAACTCTTCGAGATGCTTCTGAAACTCGACTGTCCTCCTTGGGCCCAGAAAACAATTGTTCTTCTTCCTCCTATTTAAGAGCAAAATGTCAAATAGATTAAAAACTTCTGCATTTCAATTTAAAGAGTTTGCACCCCACTACATAATTGTATAAAATTTTAGACTATAGGCTAAGTGATGATCACAAAAAACCATACCCTCAGGTTAACTCCACTGACAGCGGTAACATCATTCAGTTGTTCAATGCTTTGGTCCGATAAGGCCCCAGACACTTTTTGCTTCTTACTGCATGAATATCCATAAGTCAGATGGAACATGTTCTATTGAGGTGAAACAAATAATTTTAACCAAACAATCATATCATTAACATTATGTTGGGCAGCAAAAAGATTTAATTTACCTTGGCGGTGAAGAACCAGGTGGTTCAAGTGGTTTCTTCTGGCCAACAGAAGGCCTTTTTGCAGATATCCTTGCATTAACTGCAGCTGGAGAAGTCACAGAAGGCATCCGAGAGCCTAACTGATAATACAATAACAAGACAAAGAAAGCATATCACATGTCACTTCAACTGCAATGCTCTAACCATTACATTTAAAATGCTGATATCAACCTCATTTGACACAGTTTGTCATGTTCCAAGCAGATCAAATCACATCACATCAGAAGTTATTGCAAGTAGTTGCAAGACATTGTATCCCTTGAAATAAATAGCTTTGTACTGTTTACAAAATCTCCTCATTTAACTAGATACTGAATGCAAATGGCCTTTTTTTAACATTATCACTTGAATATGAATTGCTCAACATAATGAAATAAATCATTCCCCCAAAAGTAACAAAACTTTATTGTATATGACTCTATGATTAGCTCATTAAATGAAGCAATGATCCCTTCAGGTTCCAACACAACAGTAAGAACACAAGAGAGTACAAGACAAAGACCTTGCAAAACCAAACGCAACATAAAAACATAATGATTGGGACATTCTTACATGGACATTTGGATCCAGCTGTGTTGTGGAAGGAGAAACTGGATTTGAGGGCACAACAGTAGTAGATGTGGAAAAACCTACTCTGGGAGACTGCTTCTCAAAAGCCTCATTCTTCAAAGTTCCTGGAATTGCATTTCCCTGTTCAACCTGTGCAGCAGACAATCCCTGTGGGGTAGATAAATGCAATTTGTGCTGCTGATCAGTACCCTGATCAACTGGTTCTGGCTTTACATACGGCACTGATGACAAAGGTCCAGAACTCTGCTCTTTATTTGCTGATGCTTGCCATGAAACTGAACTCTGTTGCAATGTTGAATTGTTTGAAAAGTGAGAAACTGAACCACCCAGCGGTTTACCTGGATCATTAATAGAATTTTGCCTCTCAAACTTAGGTACACTCATCATGTTCATGGGTTGGCTTGCCCCTGCTGAAGGAGTTGATCCAATGCTCTGATGATGTGTAATTTGCCTCAATTGTGAATCATGAGGACGTGGTTTCACAGATGATCCTGGAGGAGTAACATTTGCACCAGAGTACGGATGATAATTACCACTATTGCTTCCATACATGGAAAAGGAAGTTTGTGGAAAGTGCAAATGTTGTTGCTGCTGCTTGTTTAGTCCTTGTACTGAGACAGAAGAGCGTTCTCTTTCTTGATTAACAGTACTCGGAGCGGAGGCAGAAATTTGGCTTCCATGCATTCCATGAGAACCTGAATGATGTTCTAGTTCTCGAGATTTTTGAGCACTGTTTTCTTTAATTGAATAGCTAGAACCAGCCTGCACTTGGGCTGATGAAGCAGGGACATGAGCTGCATCAGCAGAAGTGTTGGAGCCCTTCTGTGCAAATGAGTGGGTATCACTAATCTGTGTGGCACTAGAACTAACAGATGGCATCCTTAACTGTTGTTGCCGTGCTGAAGCTTGGGACTGTAAATGGAACTGATTGGCACCCATCTGCATATTTGGGACACACCAGTTTTACTTGATCCTGAAAATGCAATCGACCAAGAGAAGACTATGTTCACTATGACTGAGTTAAACACATTCTGTTGTTTACCTGTGATTGCATTTTATTTACTGCCAATCTGAGCATCTGGTCACCCACAATATCCCTCATGTGTCTGACAAACACATCTTTAACAATTTCATTTTTCTAAAAGCAATAGAGAAATCAGGACAACACATGAGACAGCCAGCCTATTGCATATGTGAAAAACAGAATAGATGATAAAGAAATTTGTGTCAGAGACCAACCTTCAGTTTACCATATAGAGTATGAAGCTGCATGGCTCTATCTTTATCAAGATGCGGTACTATGGCAGGAAGCAACAAGGCAAATGGCACTTGTTTAGTACGATGCATAGGGTTATTAGCCTGCTCAGAGCCCATAGTCTGCTGATTACTCATCTTTTGTATTTTTGAATATTGAGATTCACCAACTTGAGATTGCATTCTCTCTTGCTCACGAGCACCAACAGGATTTTTTTCAGAAATCTGAATCCCAGTAGTTTGCTGAATCTGGGTAGGAGTTCGATCTTCTGCCTGCCCTTGTTGACTATCATCTTGGGATTGTTTCTGTTGTAAAGTATGCCGATTGAGTTCCTCCGAGACTGAGCTATCATTCTGCTGTTGCTGATTCTCAGTAACAGAACCATGATGCTTTAGCTCCATCTGTTGTGAATACTGCACTTGCTGCTGTGCACTTTCTAGACCTTGTTGACTATGAGAGTTTGTATTTTCATCTAGGCTAGCATTTTGCCACTGAGCCGTTGGATGACTAGAGGTATTATTGCTGTCTTTTCCTTGAACCAAAGCTGTAGTAATTTTTAGTTGCAGACATCATAAACCCAAAAAAGTGGCATAGAGAAGCAAATGGAATGAACATAAATGAAAGCCAATATCCAGTCTGTAATATTACATAATATTTCTTTTCCAAAAAAGACTTGAAAGGTACAAACATGAAAAAGCAAAGAATGCCCAAAGGCAGCAAGATTGCATCTCATGGGAATGAAACTTGCATGTGCAAATATATGCATTGAGAACTATTGAACAAGTTTTAGAGCACAAGCTCTTCCAAGAGGAATCTTGCTAGGGTAGAGAGAACATGCTCAGCAACTCACTCTTCATCTTGAAACATTTTTTTAATTCACTTTTATTCTAGCTGTAATAATGATAACTGAACTGCCATCTTTTACAAAACTTTTGATAAATATTGACCAGCAAAAGTATTATTTCAACACCTTATCAAAGGAGTTAGTTCCTTTTCCCAAAATCAGCCACCAACAAGTACCCAGCAACTTGACAGGCTTACTAGAATTATCCAATTTCACTGTGTCTAAACTTTTAATTAACAATTGATTTTCTAGTGACTCCTAAGATGACAAGAAGTTCAAATTTGTAATGGTTGAAAAGCTGCAGAACTCCGCGAAGGCAAGCATAATCCAGCTAATTGACATTTGATTTTCTCCCTAACATTAAGAACATGTAAAATTGCATAGCACAAAACCAAATAACAACAAGAACAATAATAATAGTTAATTAAACAAATAAGGTCCTTATGATACCGGAATCTGAATCAGACGGCTGCGAAGAGGACGCATCACCCCCTATATCCCGATTTAAGGCAGCCTGGAATGCCTCCACATCAGCCCCCGAATGCATCGACTCATCCTGTGTCAATTTCAAGAACCCAAATAAATAAATAAATTTAAATAATCAGACATATTTCATGAAGAGACAAAAATAGAGGCAACCTCATCTTCTTCGAGGAGTTTCATTATCGAGGGGTCCATGATAAGCTTTTCTATGCCTCAGGCTGTGGTTGCGTTGCCTCACCACTAAGGTAAATTTTCTTTGGAACCAGGTAGCAAATATCCTTCGCTTACATCAAGGCTAATCTAAATTAAAAGCTAATTACAAAGTGAAACAAAAGCAACAAACATACACAAGATAAAAAATAAATAAAAATAAAAATATTATTATTGACAAATAAGAATGATCACAAATCAGAAAACAAGCCATTGCATGGTGAGCAAAATAGGGTACAATTCCAGTTCCACTTGGATCTGAAACCTACCCCAAAAAATTTAGTCCTAAATTTTAGAACCGGAACCTACCCTATTTAACAAGGTACCCTACGGTTACATCCAGTTCCAGGGTACCCTATTTAAAACAATAAGCATCAGCAGTTCTAACAACATTAATTTAGAAATATGCATCAAAACAATGCAAGATATAAATAAATCGATTAACAAATTGAACATTAAGTAGAAATCCATACCAAAAGACCGAAGCACAAGCATTTCTAACCATATTCATTCAAAATAAGTAGAGATCAGTAGCAAACAATGCCCAAAACAAATAAGTAGAGATCAGCAGCAAACAATGCCCAAAACAAACTCCAAACATCACGGGCATATGCATACCAAAAGAACAAAGCACAAGCATTTCTAACCATATTAATTCAAATACGCAAAAATCAACATCAAACAATACTAAAAAAATTTAACCAATCCACCATCTCATATATATAATACAAAAAGAAAAAAGGCACAAATTTTGCGCACATTAATTCAGAAATCAGCAGCAACTTCCATTTATAAATTGTTTCCCAGCAGAAAAATCAATAGCAAAAACCCAACAAGGTGACCGAAGCTACAGACAAGAAAAGGCAAAAAGCAGCAACTTCCAAATGGGGTTTCTTGCAATAAGCAGCCATAAACACCAAACACTTTTCCAAAAAATTATCGCTACAGCATCCACAGCAAGAAAAAAAAATCCTTCACACTCAAATACAGTAAAGCAACACAAATCTTCAAGCCAGAAAAGCAGCAATGTAACCGTAAATTTTCACAAATTGATCAACTCTGCAAATTTTTCTATCATCAAATCAATACAAACTGCTTGAAAACTGAAAATGAAAATCAACAAAACCATCAACAGAAGAATTTCTGAATTCAAAGTCCAGAGAAAAACTTGTACCTCTCACTTACAATTTAAGCCCCGAGAAGTTTCCTTCAGAAAAACAATACCAGACCTATCAACTCTAAAACCTCAAAACAGGAATTTCAATTTCACGTTCGCAAAAAAAGACAACTTCAATTTTCCAAGAAAACCAGAGAAAATTTTGAGTCTAAAGTTCAACACACTTCGAAGCAAGAAACCACCTAATTCACACTGCCAGGAAGAAAAATTCTATTGCCCATTCTTCCAAACAAGAATTTCATACATAAGAAACCAATACTACAGAGCCAAACAACCATTAGATTTGAAACTTTGCAATAACTTTCGAACAACAAAAACCAGACCCCCCAAACTCAAAAACTCCCCAAGAAAAAAATTACAAGGAATGTCACTTTCAATTGGAAAATCTAGAATAATAATAATCGAAACATGCAAAATCACAAGACAGAATCTGAGTAATTTCGGTGATGCTTTCCAAGGAAAAATTTCAACATCTTTCTTCTTCTTTCTTTTTGATTTATCCACGGACCACATTACAAGCCTCTTTTCATAACATCAGGACCTAATCCCATCTTCTCCAAACACCAAAATGAATTTTCACTTCTTAAAACACCTCATTCTCCAAAAATCAGCCCAAACAACAATAACAGTCAAAACCCTCAGACAAAAGTTACAAAACCAGATATCAAACAATCAATCACGAATCGAATGATTAACACTTACAGAATCTGGAATTCGCTCTCTCCCTCTCTCTTTTGGCACCAGAGTAAGCGAGTAACAACTTTCTTTCTTCGTTTTTCAAGTTTCTTGGAAGTCGAACCAGACGTCCAGAGCAGTCTGACAGCAGAGATTCAGAGAAAGGCATTCGCAGAAATCAAATAAGCAAAGAATTTTAATTCCTGCCTATTTTCGATCGGGTCGGGTCTGGATTGATCGGATCGGATCGATTCTTATCGGTTACCGTCCAACCTGGAGCCGTTTGCTCACCCCTTTGCAGTGCTGGTGCATGATGCTTCGGCTTTCATACGACATAACCTAATGCGTTTTATTTTTCATTTTCTTAATTTCCTTGGGCTAATAGGTAATGGGTCACCCGGCAACTTTAAAAGCCCATTATTTGTACGGGCCACGGCAAAGAAGAGCCCTCACAACATTACTTAACAACGGCCTTCTTGGATTCTCAGAGAATGAGTCCCTCGTTGATGTCATTTCTGTGATCGAGCCTGTCCTCACAAACCAACAAGGAGGTTCTAATGTTCTCGGTGCCCGCGCCAACTCGGGAAAAATCAGAAATTCCAAAATCTCTCATTGTTTCGGGTTGTTGGCTTCATCCCATTCATTTGCATCAGTCTCGCCTAATTCATGTTCTTCGAAGATTGGATTTTTGGGATGGTATTGGGGCTAGCTCGATTCCCATCCACTTATCAGCAAAAGCACTACATCTTCACTCGTTTACGTGTGCTGCTGACTTAACATCTCAGGTGATCTTATCAAATTATTGAATGTCTTTTATTTTGCAAGGAGATAGTATTTTGGACTAACAGTAAGAGGCTGAGAATTTGTTTATTAAATGGTCATGAACAGTAACAAACAGAGTTGGCCGTAATCTTTTTATTTTTCGAATTTCTGCTTGTGCAAAATGTTTAGAAATTCATAAGAACCTAATTGATAGAGCATAATTTGTTCTTCAAGTGGCTGCTGCTTAGGAGGTGATATTGGGTCTGATTTTTTGATTAGGACTTTGAGGTATGCATCAGATTATAATTATTATGTTACTAATCAGATTCCCGCGAAGGACCACGATAAAAAGTGAACAGAGTAGTCTTTGGTCTTTAAAATTTCTGTATTTATTTGTTTGAACATCTCATTCTCTTGAGATTGTTGGGTATTTTTATTGCAGCTGTAGGTTTGGCATTTAGGATTGAATAGATTATGGTAGGAGTTATGTCGTCTGCTCCCTTTGCCTTCTTTGTTGTTCCATTGCTGCTATATCCCTTGGATATTCCTAGTCCCACATTAGTTATTATATCCCTTGGTTAATCCTAGTCCCACACTAGTTACTTGTGGACGGCATGTTTGCACTTGCCTCATTGTATGTGCGAGGAATATTTGCATGGTAAGCATAACAGAATGAGAGTGGTTGCTTCATTTGTCAAAAGGTGGCACAAAAGTTTGTGTACCTTGCCAGTTTACTCATGTTTACTAACATTTATCTTATATTCTCAATCACATATCATCATTTTCTGTTCTGTTATTGCTATTTAACTTGGATGATTACATTGCCACCTTCTGGTTCAATTGACTCAATAAGAACGTTGCGCATGGCAGTGATATGAGATGTTAATTTTAGAGCCAGCAAAACATTTTTGGTTCAATTCTGTTTCAAATTTTTTTTAACAAAATGGGTGTTAACAACCTTGAAGAAGCTTTCTATGGAGCAAGCTACATATATGGACCATCTATAACCACTGTTGTTGAAATCAACCATTACTATCAAACTTGTAAATTTTTTAGGTTTGAACAATTAGAAAACATATTTTGCTTGCCCAAGGCTGGGTTTGCCTGGAACTGAAGTGGATTGCTTGACTAATTTGTTGAGATGGGAAAAAATTTTGTTCTTACTGAAATGGTTATACAACCGGGTATGTCGCACTTATAAAATAGATGGTGTTTTAAGTTCCAGGTTTGGAATTTTCTTTTGCATGATCTCAGAACTGAGAAGTGATAGTCCACTATTGCACCATAAGGTTGTATAAAATAGATGGCATTGCTCATGCAAATTGGTGGATCATATTAATTAACGAGAGAGTTTGATGTCTCTTTGTCATTATTTTCCTTTTCTTTTTGGCTGAGAGGAAAAGCTTTTTCATTTTTGTTTTCTTATCATCATGTTTGAAATCCCCTTCATTTGATTCCCATTGCTGTTGATTGAGCTCCTGATCCTGGAAATGAAAACCTACCACATTGCAGGGCATATGAAGAAATTATTTCACCTTACATTGCTCTTCTTTTTTTTATTTTTGTTTTCTGTACTTCTCTCTCTCTCTCTTTTTTCTTTTTCTAAAGATGTGAATCTGCCTGTAAATGTAATGAACTAGAGGTGGCGCTATTCTGAAGCTAATAAAGAGACAAACTTCTGCTATTTGGGAAATAATTAGTCTGGAACAGTTAAGATAGATGGAGTGTGATAATTGGACAATTGGACCAGCCATTATTGTAATTTCATCATTTGTTTATTGTGCTTGTCGGCTAGCAAGTGATTTCTTGTATTCCTCTCTTTTGGATGATTAATTAGATATTTTCTTTAGTTACCATTTTAAAGAAGAAAGATCAAATGACTAGAAAATTGTTGTTCTGAGTTATGGATTCTTCCTACATGTAATAGTTTATTTACTTGATATTATAGATATGGGTCTAACTACAGTACATCCTGATTCTTTTTATGTCTTGTAACTTAAAACGGTTTTTATAAAAATTTAAAATAAAGAACAAAAATTTAAAATAAAGTTAAAATTTTAGTTCTTTAAAATTTTATTTTTTGTTTTAACTTTTATAATGGTCAATTTAAATTACAAATAATAACTTATTTTAGATGTATCAATATATAAATGTATCATAGCTAGACTAGATATCATAATTTACAAACCATCTTCCTATCATTTGTAGTTACGCTTACTTAACCATAAGAGAAAGTTTTAGATAAAATAGTTTTGTTCACATCAGTTATGATGATATAATAAGACCATTTGATTAGGGAAAAAATAGAATGGTAGATGAAAAATATTAAGGTAAATTTTATCATCTAATTATTTTTTTATCTTACTTAAGTATGATTCATTTTGATTTTTTTTTTCTATCATCAATTAATGATATTTTTTTTTTTTTACTAATTGAATAATTTTATTATATTATCATAATTGATGTGGTAGAATTGTCCCACTCAAAAATTTTTCTAACAATAATGTAGGTGATATTGAAACCTCAAACCCTAACTTGGACCACCATATGCACGCATTTTATTAGCTCATTATCCTTACACTCCCAACTTTTTCCTATCTAAACTTAGATAAAACCTACAAGTATAACCATCAAGAACTATTTTAAAGTTCAAAATTAAATGAACTATTCATGGTTTTATGAGTTTGTATATGTATATATGAAAAGTTTTTTCACTTAATGAACCATAATTTGAATTAGATATTTGTTTATACGCGCGCGCGCACGCACACACACTCTCTCTGAATGTAGGTTTAAAAGTTTCTTTAAGCGGCACAACCTTTTTTTTTTAAATGTTTACCATACCAAATTAACAATCAAAGTTCCATTACTAATTGCGGGTCCTAGTCTAACAACAAATTGACAATCATAGCTCGATTACTAATTGCCGACCCTAGTCTAACAGCCAATCAACTTTCTGAATAATCAAGTGTATATCACAAGCTTAAAACAACATATGCTATTTGTCGCTTTCGTGATCAATTTCTGAATTATTGAATGAAAAGGAGGAGGTACATAATCGCTTGCGTGAACGTTCATGGCTATCATGGACGGGACGTATACTTCCTAACGAATGGTGCCACGGATTTTGATACGTTTAATTTTGCATGCTTCTGACTTGTCATACAATGCCACGTAGCTCTCTCCTTGGTCACGCATGGTCCCTAACGTGGCCGCTTACGACAATCCGCTTCCAGGCCTGCTCTCACGCTCTCGTGGCCTTTCAGAACACGCGGTAATATGTTTGGCTCTGTCTTCACGGGTTCTTACGGACGCGCCGCGGTGAGTGTGTAAGTTCCTTACCTCCTGCATGTACACGTGGGCCTTAGTCTCTACTTTGTCAAGTAAGGCCCACAGATCACCATAATATCTTTCACACGGACCCGTTGAAATTGTAGTCCGCCAATATGTTGTCTCCACGTAGAGAGAGACCGCGCCCTTAGTTCGAGAAATATCAGTCGCAATCAACGGGGGGACGCATAGGATACGAAGTAATGGGACACGTGTCATATTTTAATGGACGATTGCGTCAGCCGCTTGCGTTAGCTGGCGATTATTTCAGAAATGGTTAGGCCTTGGTTCTTACAGGGAAGAGAAAGAGAGAGGAGAGATTTAAAAAGTTAGTTACTCTGTTATTTCAGATTTCTTTGTCAAATGATCCATTTCCGTCCGTTGATGTTATTTTGATTCGAAAACACGTTTTATATTTCGTTTTTGTAGTTGCTTTAGGAGTTTTCTGTTCTCTGTCTGGAGGAGAAGAAAAATAATCTGCTGGTGGATGAAGATGTGGGACAAGATGGCGTTTCCTGTAAAGAGAGTCTGGGACGGCGCGGCTATGCGTCTTGGAATTCGGAAAACCGGTGAGTCCCCTCCCCTGCCGTCGGCTGTCTGATGATTGTTTGATCGCTATCTTTCTCAATATTGATGGTAAATTGTGTGACATATAGTTGCAAACTTGCAATGCCCATTAATTAACTTTGAGAGGTTTCCTGAAGGAATCATTTTGCGGTGAGTTTCTGGTGAAAGGTTCCATTCTCCTGTAATTTTGGTTGATTTGATGATGCTACAGTTGTTGTGAATGTTGAGACTGATAAATTGACTGGTCTGGCTTCTGGCATGCTAGATGTTGGTGGCTTTTTTCTGCTAACAAATCACTCGAAATGTTTAACCTCTTGCGCGGTGTCAATCTAAACCATTGATTTTCGGAAATTATTTGACGATTTTTGATCTGGTATTTTTGGTTCTTTGGAAATTTTCTTCCAAAATACCCTGCAAATTATGCGCTGATTGATGAAAGAATCCAACGGGAAAAGCATATTTGAAAAAGGGGTCATGCTAGCAAGGAAAGATATTAAAACTCTGCTACAGATGCATAGCTAAATGACTTGAGACAGATGAGACACAGGTTATCATTATGGAAATGTAATTTTTGCCTCGGCTTAATGCTCGGTCCCCGTAACTCTTTCCTTATTAGCTTAGTTCATTTTTGGAGTCAGTCAAACAACTGGTCTTGAGTCCTGTAAATTGAAATAAGTGAAAATGGCAATTCTTTCTGATGCATAGTTTGACTCTTGTTGAGTTGATGGAGTACTTTCTGCATAATTAGATGTAAACTTCTTGACTATAATCGCGTAACAGGTTTATTAATGCTGCGAAGAGAAGTGAGAAGTTGTGAGTACAGAGATGTACATGTGATGTGGGAGATGCTAAACAGAATTGAAGCAGAGCATATTCGATCGCCTGTAAAGAGCAAAAAGAGATTCTGCTGGAAATTCTTCCAGTGGGCCAGATGTACTCCATATCTTTACCGCAGCTGCACATAATCTCATCTATGGCACCCACTTTTGGCCAGTAAAACCCTTGTTGATAAGAAAGAGATCAGGAGGAGTGCCTGGTGCATGGATCCTCTCCCCTGTAATTTCAGTCATCTGTAGATAACAACTGCCTACCCAAAATGAATGTTGTCCATTTTCTTTTCTCCACGTTTTGTATTCTATGTAATAACAAACAGATTCGAAGCATGTGTTAGCTTGAATCTTACTATGTTCATGCTGTTAAATACGTGTGATTATACATGTTTTGCATTTTGGACTGTGAATTTCTTGTTATCAGAAATCAGGGGAGATCGAGATATCGTCAGTTATCTGACTTCGACCTACACAGTCATAGTTTCTGAGTTTCGTATTTGCTTCCAGCTCCAATATCTGAATCATTCTTGACTGAAACTGCAGAAAATTATGAATACTCATTCTTGCGACTGTCGGCTGCAGCTGATCTTATTGACCGCCTGGTTCGTGGTGGATAATATTGCATGACTGGTGGAAGGTCTCTGTCACTGTTGCGTTTGTCACTGCTCAAACATGGCGTTGATCCTGATTATTGATTAAAGAAGTATATAATGATTTGATTAGAATTGAATAATATGGAAGGAAAGCTAATGTCTCCTACCAGTCAAGATTACCACGTGAATGCATTAATAACATCATTGCCACGTAGATACAATTCTGGATATCACCGCCCATTTCCTTGGGCCTTGGGCTCGGGCCCCCACTGAAATGTGTTTTCAAGCAATTTGACCCGAAAGGATAAAAAAATAAAAAAAGTAGTGGGAGATACGGTGCGTTGCGACCGTATTACAAAACGACGGAGTTTTGGTCATAGTAGGTACAGCATAGCCGTCACGTGCTGGTCCATATGGACCTATAAAAGCAACCAATCCACTTCGTTGTCCACACTAGGGTTTTTATCTGTCTTTCTGTGGAGATTCGGAGGCGGTGCTTCGAGAGCACTAATTAACAGCGAGAAAAGCAATGGGTCATTCGAATGTTTGGAATTCGCACCCCAAGAACTACGGACCTGGCTCTCGCGCCTGGTATGCACTTTAATTTGGAATATTTCTCTCTGTATCCCTACAGGATTTGAGCCGTTTGTCATATAATATTATTCGTTTGAACTGAGCTTTATTTTGTTCCTCCTCTTGGTTGTGTTATTACGATTAGGATCTTCATGTTTCCGGTGTTCGGTCTCGTTTTTATTTCTTTTGATGTGGAAATTGTTGAATATTAAGGGATGCTAGTTGAATTAGAAATAGAGAGTTATGGAAGATGAATAAATATATTAAACTTAAGAGTTTTAGTGTTACAAGTTATCGTCTTCGTGAATTGAGATCTCTACCTGTAGTGTTTATGTAATTGTTGTCATTTGCGCATTAAAATTTGGTTGATCAATTGTTTTTTATAGTTCTAATTGGGGTTGGTTTTGATGATCTTAATTGGGTAACTCAATTAGTTGCAACTGATATTCACCTTGGCTCCGATATTCCAAGAAAAGTTACAAGATCATGACAGTTAATTTTTCTAAGTTCCTAGTTGCAAACATGTTTATTTATTTTTCATCTTCTCAATGGAGGATCTTCTTGGCGAAGCCTTCAAATATTTCAAATGAAGTTGCTCAAGCTGTAAGGTTTTGCACACTTAACCTTATGGGGTCTTGTACTAAATGTTGTCCAACAATATTTGCAACTATGTTTTTCCTGCATCACCGTCATGTAATTATTGTTTCAGTATTGTAGCTACTTGAGATGATAGATTTAGTTTTAAGAAGCTATGTGGCTATGAGTTTGACATTTCAAGCATGGAACATGCAAGGAGCTTGGTGGTGTGAAATTCACTATTGCTTATATTTGATTGCTACACATTTATGATTTTGGGATCTCTGTTACTTGGCAGCCGTGTTTGTGGAAATCCTCATGGGATCATTCGGAAGTATGGACTTATGTGTTGCAGGCAGTGCTTCCGCAGCAATGCCAAGGAAATTGGCTTCATCAAGGTAACTTTTTTGAAAACAATTTCCTGCCTATAAATGTTTTGAGCATCCGTAAATTATCTTCAAGTCACAGTGTCTACTTAGATCCTGCTTTGATATTTTGTTCCTGTTGTATTACGCACACATTTCTTTTGTGCTTGAGCTTTTGAACTTACTTCTGTTTCTGTTGCTGTTGCTTTACAGTACCGTTAAATGTTGAGATTATCCCATCTACAAAGAGCAAGGCTTTGTCTGAAGGATGATGGGATTGAGCTGCTGCTTCTTTCTTTTCTTTTCTTTTCTTTTTTAAATTTTAACTCCTTGATGTAGTTTACTGGATTCTTTGTTGTTTTTGGTTGACAATTAAGCAATCGGTGTTCTCAGGCATTTTTAATTTTGTCTGCATAATTCTTTGGTGCATCGAGAGGGTTTTGTTAATTTTGTTTGTGTAGGAGATAATACTATTTTGAAATTGAGTCAAACTGTAATGAAAATTTAATTACAATAAAATCTAGGAATATCAGAACAAGAGATATTTAGAACAAATAAGTTAATTTCATGAAAATGAATAGTTGCTTCCAACTAATCAACAGGTAATGACTTGACAAATTACAAACATTTCACCATGGCAGGAGCAAAGTTTTTGCTCTACAAATATGTATCTTAGCCTTGGGGCATGTTGCTATTTCTTTTGAAGAGGGGAAGCAATTCCTTAGGCTGATTATGTTTTGCTGGTTTGAGGCCATACCTATGATCCTAGTGTAAAAACACTATAGGAGAATTCGTGAGTTGTGATTGCACAAAGCTTCCGAAAATTATGAATTTATATAATGTGGTTCTGGGTTATTTAGTGAAAAAAAATGACAAGGTATATCATTTGTTGCAACTACGATTCCTCCTTTTAGTAATCTAGCAACGGCAGTTTACGCTGGTTTTTTCAAAACGATGCCTGTATTGAGGATTGGAAGATGACCAAATATGGTTGCACATAAATAAATTCAAACGGGGGAAAACCATGTACCCTGCACGAATCCTCACTTCCAGAATACTTCGAAACTGAATGCTTTTCTAACGATTATCTTAAAAATTGTATAAATTTTTGGAGGGATTGACTACTTCATCAACAACTGCCCAAAAAGCAGAGGAACAAGACAAGTAAAGGGAACTAAAAATACGCAAAAACAATGGAGGTGCGGGGAATCGAACCCGGTGCCTCTCGCATGCGAAGCGAGCGCTCTACCATATGAGCTACACCCCCTTCAGCGTTTGCTGTGAGCCTAATATTATATCTAGCATTACAATGTTGTCGTGCTCCACTAAGACATGTTCTTGGTAGTTGGCGCCAAAACGTGCATCCCAGCGGACAGCCACGAGACGTGCCCAATGACTTGCATTCCAGCGCACACAACTATATTACGCATTAAAGTCTCTTCATTCCCCACTGTTTCTGCAACAATCAACAGTTAGGGCAATTACTCCTTTGCTGCATCTCCAACAGCAATGCAGCTGCAAGACCACCGATTCCACACGCTTGCTTTTATTATTCACTTGCCACCATTAATAAATAATGCCAAAAAAAAACAATATAATGCAAAATAAACCTACCTACATTCCTTATTCAAAAAGCATGGGCTCCTAGATTGCCTTGCCTCTCGTATCAGTTATCTCCACGGATTTTCTGGTGGACTTTGGTTCACTGAATCTTGGTGACGAAAGCCCGGCGATTTAATTTTCCTGGTTATTTTCTTGTAATATTTGTTTAAAAGGATTCTTTGAGTGTCTTTTGCTGAGTTTAAGCACAAATACACTTGTTTGCAGGAAATTCATCAACGGTTTCGGAACTTGAGGGAAAAAGTTCAGTTTTCATATTGGAATTTTGCCACTATGAAGGTTTCTGGCATCTGGGTTCTGTTCTTTATGCTCGGGACATCTTTAATGCTCCTAAGCTTCCCCAGCAACAAAACTAGCTCCTCCATTCCCGGTATGTGTTTTCTCCCCTGTTGTTTTTTTCTCGAAAATCTGGTAATGTACTTGGGATTCCGACTGAGTTATGAGTCCGTAGTGTTTCTGTACAATTTGGGTTTAAAAAGAAAATTTTAAATGAAGATGGATGGGGACCGCGTGTGAACTATTGTACCGAGTAGATGAAGCATTTTTTTTACATGTTCTGGAACCTGGCTTTTCTGTTTGGGGATTTGAAAATGATTTCTATTCCTATTGCTGGTATTTTTCTTCAGTGGTTCTAATGTTTAGATAGTAATGCCTAATGAAAGTTCTTTTTCCTCAACTTCGTTGGCAAGCCTGAGATTGTTTCATGGGGGAAAGTGGAGATTTGTGAATGGTTATTTCAGAATGCTTTACGCCAGTTATCCGGCCTTATTGTCATTGGCTACCTCTTAGGGAGAAACGTACAGTAGCACATTATTATAACATATAATAGTTTGATTCCACTTAAGCGTCATTCTCTGCAGTTCTGAAGCTTATGGTTCTGTTCTCTGCTTGAGGAAGAAACCGCCCGTACTAGAAAAATCAATTTACCCTTCTCCACTAGATAACTATTTGGTATAATCACTATATGCCAGGCTACAATTTTAATGATCACCTGTGCATGTCAAGGAAACTGGAAGTTTTGAGTCATATGTGTTTTAAACTAAAGATTTTTTAGAATTACTTGTCATGAAAATGCAGATGCAATTACCTTGTTGTATCCCTGTGAATTTTGACTTGGTGAAGTCTGCTTTTCTAAATCTTCCAAAAATAGACCTCAGAGCACCCCAATTACATTGTTCATTGCTGTATGTCAATCCTTTTTTTTTTTGTTTGAATGCATGCATTTTGCCATTTTCCTTCGTAGATTTGGAGAAGAGTAGGTCACTGATCAAAGTTAGATACAAGAGTTTTTAGCTTGTTAATTCATTTGAGAATACCGGGTAAGTTTGTGGCATGGGATGCAGCCAGCACACTAAATTTGGCCCTTAGTCCTCACAGATTAACCTCTCTTTTTCTATTGGCTTATGTTTGGTAAATAGTGTATAAATCTCATAATGCTCATTTATCTGCACTATATTGCGATTCTCAGAAATTCATGACATTACATTGATGGCTTAATTGGACTAGCTGACCAAAATGCAATTATTTATTTCTGTGGAGATAATCCCAAATTTTTGAAAAATGCTTCTTAATGCATGATACCGAATAACATAGATTTTGCTTGGCCTGAACCAATACTTGTTTACATGCTAACACTATGCCCTTTGAAAATGTTATTCCAGATGTGCTCCTTGCCCAGGGTAGTGGTGGTGTTTCAGTGAAGGCAGTAAGCAGAAAGCTGAAGGTAAATGCACCTCAGTAAAGGAGAATGTGGCTCGCTGGTGGCTTTAATTAAAGCTGCTCAAGAAGCTGCAATTCAGAATACTAATCAATTACTAAGCATTTATAATGCTAGGAGGACACGTTTTGAGTTATTTCTTTCTGAAATTGCAGGAGAATGGCTCTAGTCCAAGCACCAACAGGAAGCACAATGCAGGCGAGGTGAATCTGGAAGATTATCACCCCATTGATCCAGTTCCAAGTTCAAAGACTTTGATAAGACCTGGACCTATCGAGCATGGCAGTCCTCTAATCCCATACATTCCAAGGCCTTCACCCCCTGGTGGTCATTCCTAGAATGGTGGATTCGTCTAACCTACTTTAAACCTGTTTCTCTATACACATGATAGAGAAATGAACAAGTAACATTTTACTTCGTGTTTTGAATGGTGTTTTCGTCAGTGTGATACAGTATCCAGCTAAGTTTGCTCCTCATGCTTTTAGGTATGTGTTTGACACCTGAGTATTCTGATGTTAACTTTTATCCTTTCAAGTAATAACGATTATATGTATGTAAATTGTTCTCCTTGCATTGTCGATTCCTGAAGGAATAAGCAGTAGATATCTATGCAAGATTGCATGTTAAAGAATATAATCTTGTCAGTTGGGACTGGTTTGCATATTTCAATATTAGGGAACTTGTCAAGCTACAAACATAAATTAAATGCCTTTGCGTCTCTATAGTATCTATATAATCGAAAATTAACTTAGAGTGCTAACTCCTATATTTAGAGTCTTAAATATTTTTTTGTATTTTTTTTAAAAAAAAGAAAAACACGTAAAAGTAAAACTTTAAATACATTTTAAAAATACTAAAATATCATCTATTTAAAATACTATTTTAAAATTTTGGTTTAGACTTAAACCATTAAATTGGTTTTTTTTTTTTTAAATCCAATATATTTAATAAAGTATATATTAATAAATTTAGTTTAATATTTATATTATAGGTTTAATTAAATCCAATACTCAAATAACTTAATAAGTTCTAAACAAATTTAAGATTTTCCGTGCATATGTGTGTATATCAAAATTTATCTTTATGAATTAACATTATTATTATTCCTCTATTTTAATGTATGACTCAATAAATTCTCATAACGTTGACAGTAATACTGAAATTTAATTTTAATATCACAAATAGTGAGCAATATTTAATAACACATCACGATTACCAAAGTAACGAGAATATCAATGGTTCGATATCACTTTATTCGTGATTAATGTTATTATATAATTTAATCTTATTATCTTAGATATCTCAATTGAACACGAGACATAAAACGTATCACTCTCCTATAGTTCAATTTTTATATTTTTTTAATATCTTAAGTAAATTTATTTAAACAAATAAAATTAATATTACATATTTACTCATTTGAGTACGATCATGCATTTTTATAATTTTACTCAATCAAAAAATTCAAAAATATCACTTTCATTATATAAGACAAACAAATTTTATTTTAATTACACATATTCCTCTACACGAATTATAATATATCTGAATATTATTTTTATAGTATATTTTATTACATATAATATTTGAAAATATCAAAATATGTCATTTTTAAAATTAAAAATTACAGTGATATCAAATTGAATAATCACATACACCATTATCACTATGAGAATTATTTATAACACTTATATAATGATTTATGTAGCATTGTCATAACGGGTTAATCGAGTACATTAGTTTACTAATTTATACGCATATGATGATTTAATATCTTATATTATAATATACAATATGCTATCATCAATCGTTACAAATACTAATTTCTATATATTATTGTTACCCTATCAATACTATTTTTAAATTTCTTTAATCAAGTATTATTATACGTAGGGGAACAATAATACTTAATTAGAAATATTTAACAATAGTATTCAACTAATTGAATATACTATTTTGAATGTATTATTATATTTATTAAATATATAGATATATAATAATAAAATAATAAATAATATATAAATTGACAATAACATAATACGTAAGAAAAAAATAAATTAAATATCTAAAAATACTATTGAACTTAGAACATACACCACCATTTTCGACTCCCAAATTTTTAGCTGTGAATTGCTTCTTATAATTGAGTGATAACAAAAGTAATCCCCGTTTTCTTGAAATTCTTCCAGATGTATTTTCCGTTTTTGATCTCGTGGTTTGTCATCCATGGCAAGAAATTGACAACACTGTATATACTTATTTTGCTGCCAAAGATACATTACGGAAATAACAAACAGTTGATCATGATCACTATTTTGTATGCATATTTCAATGGTGGCAGCTTCCTTCTTAATATTAGGGTACTCGCCCTGCTCGACTGGGTCGGCTGTTTTGCTGTGCAAAAATAGTTGATGAATTTAGCATTATCTCGGCCACAACCACAATCATAACATCCCTGACGCTTATAGTTATGTGACCTCTTCTAACTACTGAGTGAATCAATACGGTAGTCTCAACTATTTTTCCTCAGGTGATTGCAACTCCATTTCTACTTTTACACCAACCAAGAGCTGCCAATTGTTGCAAGTCATATCCAGTTATGATTTCTTTTCTCTTAACTTCCTCCGATGGGAAACCTTAGTATCTTATCACATGTACTTTTAGTATAAATTCTCGACCACCCATGTTTTTTTCTCCTTGATTTCTGCATATTACATCTGTGGGGCTTTGATCTGAGTTGCTTGTATTGATTATGCGATATTTTAGTGCTGATATTGCTTGACCATGGCATATTTTGGAAGACATCTACAAGGCAACTACCAGAGAACAAGCAAAAGACATGGAGAGTAATAATAATGGTGTCACCCATCATTGACCAATTGACTATTGCATTGCGTTGCATACAGTGCGAATTCAGAATGAATAGTGATTTCCGTTAGAATATCTAGAGGGTCACCAAATCACAACTAAAGCATTGAATAGAAACCCAAACAGAGTGGATTTCACCGTAGCACCAACCTCGTTGACTACACCCAAAAACTTGAGGACAACTCTTCTCCGAGTTAATTTTATTGTCCATCCAATTTGGTTTTGCATCAAATGAGCTGAACACTTCAGGAAATTGACCCCATCTAACGTTCTGTCACAAAGCACGTTTCCTCTAGCCAATTCCCTTTTGCCTAATATCTCAATAAAAACTTTGTGCTAGCGACATGATATGGGTTGCAAAAGGAACTCTGTTTTTCTTTTTTCCTTTAGTGCCGCAAATCGCTCTCCTCTTTTTTCTGGTTTTGCTTCTGGGAAAGAAGTATCGAGGCCATTAAAGTAATGGGTCCCTGCTGAAAATCATGTATCCTACTTAGGCCTTGAGGATAGAATCACTTTCAGTGTGGGTATCATGCTTAAGAATAAACATTACTTAACAACGTTTAGTTACTTTAAGACCAATTATTATATGAAGTACATCTCAAGGCATGACGCTGTCGAACTCCTAACAGTCATCATTTTTTAATAAAGACATCATTAACAGAAGAACATCTTCTTTAGTAAGTTATTAACAAATTTGGTTATGGTTCATTTGACCCAGGCCAGAAGCTGTCCTCGTCAACTCTACAGACTTGTTTATACTTTATTGCTCGTCATTTCAAATCAACAAAAATGGAGAACGGAAGTGTCATCCAAACAATGGAACAAGCATAAATCGGTTGAGAATTCATCGGATAGCCCATTTCTTGGTTCTCAAGTTAAGTGGGTTTTCACTGTTACAGAACCTATAACTGTGTCTTATCTTTTTTGGTGGGTTGTCTATTGTTTTTACTAAAATTTTGCTGTGAGGAACCAGAATTTTAGATTGCGGTTCTCAATCGGCAAAGGAAGAATCTCTTCTATTCTTATTCAATAATCCAAAAGGCAAATATGACAAAAGTAGAAGTCACATCATGCATGCACATGATCATTCAAATAAACAACTTTTGTTTCAACGAACAGAACTCTGGCTCTGTTAATTGTGGATTCTGACCCAGTTCCCATTCCTAACTGGGTAGGAGTAGGTATCACCGTCCAAGCAGCAACCCATCAAACTTTTAGAAAAACTGAGGCAAATAAAGTTATAAACTCGTGCATCTAATATCTATGACCATAAATTAGGAGCAAAGCCTGTATAAAAATGGGAAAGTGGGATCCTTGCATAAAGCAGAACAGAATCATAGAGAGACAGACAGTATGGGACTGAGCATACCGAAAGAGAGATGCCTTCTTTTTTTTTTCCATTATTCTTATCATATTGCAATGCAAAATCGTAAGTATGTAGGGTTTGTGACGAGAAGTGGGGGGCTTAGTTTTTCTTCTTCTTGCAAAATGCAATAAAACAGTAATCAATATCAGGTTAGGTACAATCCTAATCCGTGCTTAAAGCTTGATTTAGGTTAGTTATTTATTATAATCCAAGTACTTATCTTCTAAAGTTCACTGTTTATTACCTTAAACCCAGTAAGATGGTTTTACGTGGTAGCTTTGACCATAAAACAGTGATGATTAATCAACCAACACACTCCATTATTTCTCAAGAATGATTGCACTTACAGAACACTGATCATAAGGCAAAGCAAATGGAAAACAAATGAAGAAAATCATCTGTCCTTCCCAAGTACAGTCATGAGTCTGAATATTAAATTACAGCAGAGTAAATATCAAAGCTGGGCTGGCTGGTCCTGTATTAGCATGATTATGCCGCAGGACACATGCATGAAACCGCGCATATTGATTAGCAATGCCAACAAAGGAATTTGCTTTTTCAAAAAGTGGTCCTCTGAGGCATGAACGGACATTCATTTTCATTACATGTGTTAGCATTAACGTCCACAAATGTATGCATACGATCTTGTTTACACCCATCACACATTCTGAACATGGATTTCCTTGTCAATCCCTAGATTGATTTTGAAAAAATCCAGCATTATATAAATGTCCCTAGGACCAATGGTCGTACTCATTTCGTTTGTTAGGCCCTAGGACCAATGGTCATACTCATTTCGTTTGTTAGTGTCATACTCTTACAAGTTACCCGAATTGAATTCCAAATTGTGGGTATTTTGTTTTATGTGCTTTGAATAGGTAAAATCAGTAGTGATATGGGACAATGGAAACAAACAATTAGTTGAATTTTCATAAACCTTAAGATCAAAAATTGCAATTTAAGTATAGAACAAAAGAGTGGGTGTGATTCACAGATAGAGTTATTGAAACCTACCTATATTTGCTTTTCCTTAATTAAAGATTAGTTAGTGCTGGTGAAGGCATTCATTTCAGGTGGCCATGGCAATGCCCTTGTGCAATTTTCATAATTAAGCTTCCTGTTTTATATCAATCATCTACTTGTTAAATGCCAAATGGGAGTTATAACTCCCCACTTACCCATCACATCAAGGTTATTTTCAGACTACATGATTATTACCTAATTATATTATTAAGTAACATAATTTGCTTTTACAAATTTTAGTGACTAAAGTTACTTGAGATCAAATTAAAACATGGGGAGTTATCAGAACTCGAGGGAAAAGGTAGTTAATGATTTGACTTGTCTTGTCCCTTTCACTTTTAGATGGTAACTTGTAACTAGTTAAGTTTGTTAGTTGCTAGTACTCCTTGGTTTAGGTGTCGCTAATGACCTTTTCTTTGCTTAATTACTCTTAATTAATCAACGTTAGTTGGTGACTTCATTCTTAATTTTACATTTACTTACACGTACAGACTCGTGGGAAAAGACAATAATAGGCTCCCCCGAGTCTTGCCTTTGTCCTGTATTGCTTTCCACGAAAATTAAAACGGCTATTTTTTCTCACCCGAAAATTTTAAATTCCGTGTCGTTAGCGTAACGTCTCTCCGAAGGTTCGCAAAACCCGAACATCCCACTCCACTCCATTCCACTGTAACGTCTTTTCATACAAATTGCAGTGGCGTGTTCTATAAACCCACTCACTCGCTTCCACGTGTTACTAAAATTCATTAAATTCCACAACTACCCTTTTCACCTACGCAGATTACCCCCGATGCACGCGAGTCTTATGTTATATATAATACTCGCGATTGGGATTGTAATATCTTAATTTGAAGTATAAATAATATTTCGTTAAATATTTTTCCAGCCTACTCCGACAGTTATGCTCTCAAATCTCGCCTAAACAACTTCCCGGTCTCGCCGGACTTCCGTAACGGTCATATTTACGGCTGGTTTCTCTCTTTGAGTTTTGTAATAAGACCCGGAGATCGGTCTGGTTGATGGTCAGAGAGCATACTGTGTCTGACTTACGTTTCTCTTTGAATTATCTTGAAGCTTAATTTTGCAGGTTTTAGCGCGGGTTTAAGGGAGGAGGAATCACAAAATTAGGGTTTCTGAAGTGACTTTGAAGAATGAAAGATGAATTGAAACTTGTGTGTACGCAATGGTAGCTGCAGTATCAACGACAATTAGAAACCCCAAGACGACGACGACGACGACTCAGAATCCTAGAAGGCCACCTCTTTTACCTTCAGACCCCGAGAATGCTCTGGCTAATCGACGGCCAAAATCACGAGAAGTTACTTCTCGTTATCTCTCTTCCTCCTCCTCATCTTCTTCTTCCACGTCATCAACGGCATCGAAACGCTGTCCATCGCCGTTAGTTTCGAGAACGACTTCATCTGCGGCCATGATGACTCCAATTTCCTCTGCGCATTCCACAGTTAAACGGTCACAATCCGTAGAGCGCAGACGGCCGGTTACTCCACGGCTTAATAGTAATAATTCCTCTCTGGATTTGAGAGCCGGCGAATTATCAGCTACGCAGAAAATGTTGTTCACTTCCACGAGGAGTTTGTCGGTGTCGTTTCAAGGTGAGTCGTTTTCGCTTCAAGTAAGTAAAGCCAAACCAGCGCCGTCTCCGTCGCCAGTTAGTACCGTTAGAAAAGGCACGCCGGAGAGACGAAAAGCGGTCACGCCAGCGAGAGGCGCGGCGGATCATACGGAGAATTCGAAGCCGGAACGGTGGCCGGCAAGATTACGGCAGCCGAATTCGACGAGCAGAAGCGTGGATTGTACGGGCGAGAGGAAAAAATTGGGTGGATCTGGTGGTAATGTAGTGAGGGCATTACAGAATTCGATGATGGATAATAATAGTAGGGCTTTCTTCGAGACCAGATTAAGCACCGACTCAGCCAATGCCGTGCTGGATAAGATACAATCACAAAAGAAGGATGCCGTTATTGGATCTGATGTACAGTCTGATCTTCTAGCTTCTGATACAGAAAGTGTGTCCTCTGGCAGCACTTCGGAAGCTCATGAGAGTAACGGTGTTATTAATCAACGTGGCCCACGTGGTATTGTTGTGCCGGCGAGGTTCTGGCACGAGAACAGTGACAGATTGAGGCGCCAAACCGACCCTGTTTCGCCCGTATCTCGGAACAATGGTTTAAAAACCTCTTCTACACCGAAGCTGCTCGTGCCCAAGAAATTTGGGGTTGATAGTCCGGTGTCATCTCCAAAAGGAGTTGTTAATATGAGAGGACTTTCATCGCCTATTAGAAGTGCAATTAGGCCTTCATCACCAAATAAGCTTGCCACGTCTGCTAGTTCTTCACCAGTGCGGGGAGTGAGCCCGTCCAGAGTGAGGAATGTGGGAGTTGGAGTGAGTAGTAATTTGAGTAATGTGAATAACACGCCGTCGGTTTTGAGTTTTGCTGTTGATGTTAGGAGGGGGAAGATTGGGGAGAGCCGGGTTGTTGATGCTCATTTGTTGAGATTGTTTCATAATCGGTTGTTGCAATGGCGGTTTGTAAATGCTAGGGCTGATGCTACTCTGTATGCACAGAGGTTGAACGCAGAGGTATGACATATCCACTTGAAACTTATTGTTTTTATTTTTTACTACTGAATCAATATATTATGCAATAGGAATTTTATTTGATATATATTCATGGATTATTTTTGAGTTGATGTAGTTCTTAAAAATTTGTTTATAACATCCATATTTGGTTCTTGGCTCACTTATTTATGTTAGAGAAAACAGCTCATTTGTAGTTATTGTGCCAGTGGAAAACCTTGAAACTGATTATACATTGACGTTAACTTACTAATTGAACAACGGTTATTTATGCAATTAGTAATAAACTGATTGTAATCACTTACCCAACTTTGGTTTTTATGGTTTTTAAAGGCCTGCATCAATCTATCTCTAACATGGGTACTTTGGCTACAGGCTATTGCAGCAGAAACATTGATGTCTCCCATCTTCCAAACTGAATGCATGCACTAATATACTTTATGTCCTTGTTTAACCTGTCAATTATATAGTTTTCCAGATGATTACAATTTAGCTCCTTGATTTATCTGTTTTACTTATCAACTCTTAAGAGGATTGTTTACCCTAACATTCTTCTTCATATCAGAGAAGCCTCTACAATGCATGGATAGCTATCTCAAAGCTCCGCGAATCTGTTAGAGCCAAAAGAACTGAGCTACAGTTGCTGAAGCAAAATTTGAAGTTAACTTGCATCCTCGAGGGGCAGGTAAGAAGGCAGCATTATGCTTATGTTTCTCACATATTTTTTTGGTTGATCTTGTTCTTTTATTTGTCTTTGGCTGGTTTAGGACATAGTTTTCTCCATTTGTTGAATTGCCAATTGGTAGTTGCACATTTTTTCTCACATTTGCAGTTGATCCAATTATATTAATGCTGTTTATCTTGGAAGTTTATTTGATGCTAACTTTCCATATGTAACTCCTACACTATTGATTTCCAAAGAGTAGAGAGCTCTCGCTCCCCACCCCCAGTAGCACTTTTAATTTCATCACCACTTGTCAACAAGGAAAAAGTAAGAATAAAAGGAATGATAAAGCATTAAAATACTTTACATCTGTTATTACTGTGGTCAAGGTATTAAAGACCTTTGCTGATATCAGATACTTCACAACCTTGGCTGTTACATGCATCTGATTTTTCTTGTTGGTTGTAGATGATGTATTTAGAAGAATCGGCCCTTATGGACCGGGATTATTCCAGTTCATTATTGGGTGCTATTGAAGCTTTGAGGGCTAGCACACTTCGCCTTCCAGTTGTTGGTGGGGCAAGGGTATGCATCTTTTATATTCTTTTCTGTGCTTTGGATTGTTGTAGTGCCAACATGGATATTCATCTTCTCCATGATTTATCTTCCTTTAAATTATGGCATCTTATTGGCCAAGGATCCAAGACAAAGATATAATTGGCATAGCATAACTTTTTGGTTGACAAATGGTCATATTTGGACTTGATAGAACTTACAGTTTGACTCTGTATTTACAGGCAGATGTCCAAAACGTGAAGGATGCTATTTCTTCAGCAGTTGATGTGATGCAAGCAATGGCATCCTCAATATGCTCATTGTTATCAAAGGTAATAATCAGTTCTCTATCTGACTATAGGTTTTCAGGAACTTTGAAGTTACTTTCCATCTTTTTTTTACTTTTATGGAATGAACTTTAAAAGGTGCAAGACCAACTTAATGTTACATGTTTTTATTTTACATAACAGGACTCTTTATGCTCATATGATGGTTAGCTTTGTATGCAACTAGGCATAATTATTCACCAGTATGTGGTCCTATTCATAATTATTTTCTCATTTCTTTTTCTATATTCCCCCCAACAAATTTGTTTCAGTAGTTCACTGTACTTTGAAATATTGGTATTCTGGGTCATCTGGTTTCTAATTTAATGTGGGTGGCTCATACTGTATCCGGAAGGTTTAAAAACTGTTGCAAGTAGTGGATTCTGGTTTTACTGCATTCCTTTTAAAGTACATTTTTCAAATGAATTGCATGCATGGTTAATTATGATATGTTAATATAAGGAAATGATAATGACTTGGTAACCAACTCTGTCGAGTAATTTGGTGAGTATCAACTTTGGATTTTGCTTTATATTTGTATAAATAAATATAAAGTAGTTTATTCATAAATTTGCTACACACTACTTATGAGATTATAGCATATCTCAAAATGAAATCATTGAAGGATTCATTAAAACAAATTGAATAACATCGGCCAAAAATATTCATCTAATTGATCCATGCTTGGGGCATCAATTTGTATTAATGTTAGGTGGGGTTCTTGTGTTTGGCCACTGTTGCATGTTTTGCACAGTGGAAAAATCAACATTTTCTATTGCCAAGTTTCCTGTTAAACAACCAAACAGGGGATCTGATCTGCTTGATAATTAGGATTGCAACTTCTCTCTAAGTAAAGAACTACGTTTGTGTTCTTAGTTTCTTTTGCTATGTCTTGTCTTCTATTGCTACTATATTGAGAGGTAGCTGGAATCTTAACTCTTGAAGCGAAGTTATGATTATTCAGATCATTTTGTCAAAGATAATTGACAGTGACTTGCCACAGAGAGATATTTTGACTTCTTTATTTTTATCTAATAGGCTCATAATTTTCATACTAAATATTTCTTAAAATTGTATAGTTTTGAGTGCAATGAGTTAGTTTGGTCATGGATATAAGCTCCTCACATTCAAGAATGTCTGTCCTTTCAAAATTTTATTGGATTCCAGCGTGGGAAAATTGACCAAATAACAATAGAAAAGGGAAAACGAATAGTTGTATACCTGATAAAATTATGTTTAGTTGCAATATAAACCGAGAAAAGCCTTAGTCCATCAAATCAGATATGATCACCCTCTTCCTCCGCATGCTTTTTAACATATGAAATCAAGTTTTGTGTTTCCACTTTTCATTTATCTGCAATTCGCACCTTCTTGGGGATTGACTAGAAGGCAGTAGTGTGTGATTGAACATTTATTTTTGTACTTCATATTTGTTGTATTTTCTTCTTCTTCATTTTTTGCCCTACTCAATGCTTTTAGTATGGAATTATCCTTTGGGTTTGTAGTCATTCAGCTCTGGCATATCTAAAATCATTTGTCATTGATAGGTTGGGGAAGTAAATTCTCTAGTGGTTGAACTTGCCAATGTCAGTGGAAAAGAACATGCTTTGCTTGGTCAGTGCAAAGTTCTCTTGTCAACAATTGCAGCCATGCAGGTAAACTTTTTATTTGAAAGAACAGCAAGAAACTATGCTGTTCCAACAATATAACTTAATTTTATTAGCTATCAGACTTCCATGTCCCTCCTTTTTTTCTAAATAAATAATGTAAACTAGCAGGTGAAGGAAAGTAGTCTGAGAACACATATCTTACAAATGGAATGTTTACCTTCAAGCCTAACGACAAAAGCGTAAAGACCGAGTACTACACCATATACTAACATGACTTGAAACCCCATTTTTCTTTGGAATTTCTGGACCCGGATGCAGCAATAAGTAATGAATGGTTTGTAGAAGCAGAGGAGTGTGCCTTATTACTCGATCTTGGTCTTGGACATGTAAAAGCTTTCTCATTCAGTCTGTAAACATAGGGTGGTAGATAATCAATCAATCATCATTCAAGTGTCAAAATTAGAAATGTAAACATAGGACAGCCTCAAGAAAGTGTATGTAAATAATATCATGGATGGAGCTATCAATGGACCAGTAGGTGTACATTCCTTTGCTGGTCCATCATTCTTAAGAACAAAAAAGATATATTAAAATGTTAATGCATAATTCTTGTGGTTGAAATCTTATTAAATTAGCTTGATTATAGTTGTTACGTAAGAACGGCGCCTTTTATATATTAAGATTTTTTTTTTTTTTAGTATTTTTTTCGTTAATTTTTAACAAGAAAATAATATATGATATAAGTAATAAAGAGTAATTTACATTCTATTTTAATAAAATTTATTAAATAATTTATGTTGTAGAATATAAATTTTAAGATATAATTTAAATAATTTATTATTAATTATATTATATATTAATATTTGTATAAATTTAATAAAAAAATTAAGAGAGGATGATAATTTCATCTTATATTTGTTGGTGCTGTGAGTGTATGTACAAGACAAAGCAAGGAGGACACAGTGATGATAATTGGCTTTAGCTCACTTGCGTGAGAATATGGCTATTATCTTTAGTGAGTGACGCGCGAGCCGAAGCGGTGCCAATGCCATGAGGCGAATCGACTGGATTGGATTGGATTGGATTGGGATCGGAATAAGAATTCTCTCTTTATTAAATGACTCGTCTCTTTCTAAACTTTCTACTTGTTAAAAGAAATTGTGGTCTGTGCGTGTTGACGGATGCCGTGGAACCCACTTCCAATGGGGGAGGACTAAGCGCCAAGCAAGCAGTAGGCTGACGTGCACCCCACCATTGGGTTGGGACCCACTCTCCACCTCCATTCCTTCTTCGTCCCCATATGCCTGCTCCTGTTCTCTCCTATGAGAGCACAGTGTCCATGATCACCTGCCTTCACGTGAAGATCACCTGCTCTTTCTCTTGGAGCTTCTCCGCTTCTTCTTACTATTATTTTATGCATCAGCCCACCTTACCAATTATACGACGTCTAACGAAGAAACTGGCCTACCTGTCCTAGTAAGATTTAACCTTTTAAGCAATGGATGTTTGCATTCAAGTATCATTATATTTGGCCAAGACCCAGATAATGAAAAGGGTGATTATGCAGTGGCTAGCATTTGATTGGAGATTGGATGGGCAAACACGGTAACGTATGAATTCATATATCCTCGCCGGCGAATCCGCCATGAATTTGTAGACGGACACCACCTGGGCTGGGCTGGTAGGATGGACTTACAAATTTTGTATTAGTATTGATCATATTATTGTTGCTTTGGGATGTTTCAACGACTCCAATGGAGGTGTACGGTCCGGACGAATCCGTGGAAGCTGACAACTGCTTCTCACAAACCGACAGCTTAAGACGTTACGGAATCATATCACGAAACCCCAGAGAAAAGTAAACATTAAAAGAAAAGCTCGCTTCGCCGGAAAATTCAATTACAGACTCATCGGCCGGAATTATCTATAACAAAAAAAAGGTTCCGTTGATGGATTATTTGCTCTTCGTTATTCAGTGACTTCTTCTTCACTGCCGTACGCGTGTCGTAAAGTAAACACAAAAACTCTTTCTGTTCCGTTCAGCTCAGACGAACAGATTCAAAAGCTTTTTCTGTTGATTTCCTCTTTTCTTTCTCTCATCGGTACCTCCACTGTCGAGACTAGTCATCTCCGACTCTTCCGAGTAAACCGAGATGGCATTTCCTCTCTGATGACTCCTTCCTCTCCCACGTTTGCCGGTGCCACCAAACTTGGGTATCGGAGACGGATCAGTATCTGACTTTCGATGCTGATCCTTCCCATCATTTAAAATCAACGGCTTTGATTGAGGGTGTTGGTTCTTCGCCATGTACGCGCCCTGATAAAAACTCTCAGAAGTTTCATCATAATTTGTCTTTAAGACTCCACTATGAACTCCCGTTATCGGTCTGAGAGTTCCTCCGGAAAGCACCGTTTCCACCGCCGCTTGACACACGTGCCAGTTACCACTTGATAGCAACCCCACAGCTCCATCCACCGGATTGACCGTTCGTCCGCACGCTTCAAACAACAAAGACTGAAATAAAGCTGAAACAACCCAACCAAAACAAAGCAAAATAAGTTCTTTTTCCCATTTTTTTTCTTTCAAAACGATTATCCATACAATAAAATAATTATCTTTACATGTGAGAACGTGTTACCTGGTCTCTGGATTTCAGGAACGGCGGCGATGAAGGACAAGAGATCACTGCGGCCAAAAAATTTGGCGAGAAACAAGGTGGCGTTGCCTTGCGCTTCGGGAGTGTCAATCCAGTGGAGAGAAGACCTGAGTATGCACGTCTCGCTGCATCCCTTCCGCAGAACTCTGCAACCGTTGCAACTCATGATCTCTTCTCTTCCTTCCTTAATCAACACAGCCTCCGATTTTAAGACCGAGAAACAACCTTCTAGCTAGTTCCAGAAGTTGAAACCCTCTACTTTGAAGAAAGTTCGTCGAAAGTAAACCAGTGAGTGAGGACCAGGGTCAGAGTTGAAACCGATAGACAAATGGAACAAATTATAAAAATGGGCTAATTTGAGGGTTGAGTTAAAAAGTAACCGTGGTTGAGTTAAGACGATTTTCGACGGTGGGGAGTACGACGGTGGGCGTGGATCGGGGGAATATCTTCCCAACTCTGGGCACGAGCGGCTCCTTGTTTCCGCTTCTCTTTGTTCTTTAAAGTTGTACCGTTGGATTTTTTAAATTTTTTTTATTGATGTTGCCCGTTGGATTCGTTGGCTCCGCTCCTTTTTCTTTTTTCTTTTTTTTTCCATTTTTTTCCTTTATTTTATCTGGACTGCTTTATTTATTTGACAAGCCAAGAAAGCAATGGAGGATTAGCCATGACTCATCAGGCAATTGGGATCTCTGTGTCAACTTGATAAATCTTGTACGAACAGTTCATATACAAAATAACATAGTGGCCGTGTGAGATGAAGTCATAAATGTAATCCAAAACCAACCCACCAACCTTATCAGAATATGTAATTAGCAACTGCTTTCTTCTTTGTCTCCATCAATCAAAAAATGGAATTACGGCAACTCCATTGTTAAAACCACGAATGATTAGTTACTATGTGATTGTAGTGAGCGAGAGACAGGATACGCATAAAGAGTATTGACTAAAACCAAAAAAATGGGGAATTGGTCTTTATTGAAGAGAATGGCTGGTGGGAAATGACCAAATCCTGGTAGTGATAAGCATCATGTGTGGTTTGACATAATAGCTTATTAGCATTTGTATGTGGGTGTATGGGCAAACAGAATAATGACTTACGTCAAGAAGTAAAAGTTAGAAAGATGTATTGTGGAACCATCAGCCATGTACTGTATCTCTAGACTCGGTGCTGCTTGCAAAGATGATGCCATCATATCAGTTTATGATCAGCATTCAGCGCAACCAAAGGAAAGTGCGGATGTCATCTTTTTGGTATGTTATTCAATTCATACTTTTTTTTTAACTTTTAATTTAAATAAATTGTTAAAATGTAATATAATTAATAAATTAAATTATATTTTAAACTTTTTAATTTATATAATAAAATATAAAATTAATTTGTAAATTTAATTAAAATACAATTCAAATAATTCAATATTAATTATATCACGTATTATTATTTTATTAAAATTTAATAAAATAAAAGACGAAAAAATTATTTGATTAATAGGATATCAATTTCATAAAAAATTGCAAGGGTGATATACCATATGTATACATCCCTGCCTAAGATAATAAGTTCATTATTTTTATTATTATTTTATAGTTTTTAAATTATTACATAATTATATATTAAATAAAATGATATTTAAAATACAGTATAGATAACTTTAAATATTTAAAAAATTTTAGAAAAAAAAAATTAAAATATATAAATACTTGTGTGCGTATTTAACACTTTTAAACCGAACTTAATTACTTTCTTCATTTATTCTCAAATTGAGTTCAGTGTCTTAATCATCTACTTGCTAATAATTCTTAACGTTGGCATTTTTACAAATTCTTCAGTGTCCGAATTCTTCCTTCGGCTGTGTTTCCGCGAACGTAAAATTGCTGCAGGATAAGTTGGGCTTGCTATTGGGCTCAAAAGAGACACACCCTTGAGTGCACGTGTAGCCAGACCCCCCAATTCACGTCCACTCCAACAACAAAATGCCTTTGTGGCCCCTGGATCATATGTTTTTTCTTTCTTACCTTCAGGACACAACGAAATTGCCAACACTAGTTGCTGCTTGTGCTCTATTTATTATCCAACTTTAACATGTTAATCGGACGGTAGAATTTACATTTAATTTCTTTATTTATTATTAATAAATAAATATTTTAAATTTATTAATTAAATAATCTTACCATGAGATTTATATTGGTGTGATATAATCCTTCCAACTCACACTTGTACTTTATATTAAGTGCTCTGGTCGTTCAGGCAAAGCAAACACTTTTTCTTATATTAAGTGCCCTGGTCGTTCGGGATAAGCAAACAATTACACTTGGCATTTTCCTATCCCTCAAAGCCCATGTGAGCATAGCTTTATTTTGAGTGGCATGGCCATAACAGTATGGCATCTTTAGTAATAGCCAAAGAAGACGGGTGTCTTCAACATGGGGCGTGATTGATTCCATCCAATGTAGTCAACAGAACGTGAAAAGTTTTTACCGGCTAAACGTTGTTGGGATGTCACCGGCCATGTCGACTTTATTTCCACTGGGAAGCATATGAAAAACCCCAATACTCTAATGGGTGGTTGCATTTGGTTTATTGCATTGGAAATTATACATACTACGAATCTGTGCTCGTTTGGACCCTTTTATTGTAGCAAAGAAATTAACAAAGAATCTATTTTAGTGATTTTCAGTTATAACTCAAGAGTGATTCTGAATTTTTTTTAAATTTTAAAAATTTTAATTAAATTTAATATTAAACTGATATTCAATTAATTGTCCAACTCTTCATAGTAAAACGACATCGAATCCCCCTTTATGAATCCTTCCTCTCCCACGTTTGACGGTGCCACCAAACTTGGGTATCGGAGATGGATCAGTTTCTGACTTTCGATGTTGATCCCATTAAAATCAACGGGGTTTGATTCAGGGTGCTGGTTCTTCGCCATGCACGCGTCCACTTAAAACCTCTTAGAAGTTTCATCACAAATCGTCTTTTAAGACTCCACCATGAACCCCCTTTATCTGTCCGAGAGTTCCTCCTGAAAGCACCGTTTCCACAACCGCTTGGCACAAGTGCCAGTTACCACTTGATAGCAACCCCACAGCTTCATCCACCGGATTGGCCGTTCGTCCGCACGCTTCAAACAACAGAGACTGAAATAAAGCTGAAACAACCCAACCAAACCAAAACAAAATAAAATGGATTCTTTCTGTTTTCTTTCAGAACGATTATCCATAAAATATAATAATTATTTTTGCATGTGTCAACGCGTTACCTGGTCACTGGGTTTCAGGAACGGCGGCCATGAAGGACAAGAGATCGCTGCGGCCAAAAAATTTGGCGACAAACAGGGTGCCGTTGCCTTGCGCTTCGGGAGTGTCAATCCAGGGAATAGAAACACCTGAGTATGCACGTCTCGCTGTATCCCTTTCGCAGAACTCTGCAATCGTTGCAGTTCATGATCTCTTCTCTTCCCTCCTTAATTAACGGCCTCCGATTTTGAGACCAAACAACAACCTTTAGCTAGTTCCAGTAGTTAAACTCTCTTGCACTTTGAAGAAAGTTTGTCTAAAGTAATTTGAGGATCAGGGTCGGGGCTAGAACTGATAGACAAATGGAACAAACTATAACAATGGATTAATTTGAGAATTGAATTAAAAGAAGATTTTCGAAGGTGGGTGTACGACTGTGGGCGTGGATCGAGGGAATATCTTCCAAACTCGGGGCCCAAGCGGCTCCATGTTTCCGCTTCTCTTTGTTCTTCGAAGTTGCACCGTTGCATTTTTTTATTTTTTGATTGATGTTGATGGTTGGATTCGTTTGCGAGACAAGCTACAGAAGAGTATCGACTAAGACCATAAAATTCGCAGAATTGATCTTACCGAACATTTCTGTCTGTCCCCAGAACACAATAACGACGAAATAAGAGCATGGCTGGTGCGAATTGATCGAATCCTGATGGTGATAAGCATCATATATCGCTGGCTTGACATAATAGCTTATTAACATTGACATGTGTATGCGTCCGTGCAAGAAAGAAATACACAAAAGAATAAGAAAGATTACGTGAAGAAGTTAGAAAGACATGTGGAGGTATTTGTGGAACCTTTGTATTCTATGGACCATAAATTTTAAAATATTAATACAAAAATTAAAAATATATATTTATATAGTTACATGTTAATATCATAGACATGGAATTCGATGGCACTGGTATTATCTAGACTCGTTGGATGGAAACATGGCATCCTATCAGTTAATGGTCAGCATTCCGCGCAACCAAGGGATTGTGCGGATGTTATCCCTTCGGTCCTCTCAAAAATGTTATCCAATCGAGACATATAACACGTACTAACATTTAATGTTAAAATCCAAGTTATGCTCTTGAGAATGACTAATATGGGGGGCATTTGGAAAGTTCTTTAGTTAACAACTAGTTTGTCAGCTTCATGAAAGATCATAGAGGCATTAACACAAGTCATTTGCTTTGTAGAACATAATTCGTCATTTTACCGTACCCATACAAGATTATGAAACGACACTTCATCGGCAAATCATTGGCATTAGCGTTATCTCGCATCTTCGAGAGAAAATAACTACCGAATTGTATTACTACTCGTTTTACAATGTTAATTAGTTAATTAGTGTTGTATAAGTATTAAATTAAAAATATAATTATTTATTTATGTGTTTGACGATTCAAAATGTTCAAACGTAGGATTGCTGTAGGACAAGTTGGGCTTGATAATTGGCCCATATTTTCGTTAATTGGGCTCCTAAGGTCACACACCGTTTGCTGTACGTGTAGCCAGATCTTCTATTCATATCGTTTCCAACAGCAAAATGCCTTTGTGGCCCCTGGATCATATGTTTATTTACCTTCAAGGACGGAAAGAAATTGCCAACACTAGCTGCTGCTTGAACTTCGAGACGAATGCACTCGCGCTTTATTTATCATCCGACCTCACTTTAGTAAAGGATTAGGATCTTTTTCTCTTTTTTTTTTAATTTTTTTTAAGTTAATAAATAATAAAAATAATTAAAAATTAATTTTAAATTCAAATTTTTTGTTATTAATTATATAATCGTATTATTAAATAATTAAAAAATAAAAATGAAAAAGAGAGGAAAAGGTCTTAATTCCAGTAAAGACATTAAATTAGGTGCTCTCGTGATTCAAGCCAGGCAAACAATTACACTTGGCACTTTCACAGCCCGTAAAACCCATACGAGCAGGCTTTATGTTGTGTTGGCATGACCATAACGGTATGGCATCTTTAGTGGAAGCAAAATAAGACACGTGTCTTCCACCCGGGGTGTGATTCCATCCAATGTGGGCGACAGAACGCGTACAGACTTCACCGGCTGAACAATGTTGAGGCATATACGGGCCATTGCAGTGGTCCAGACCCTAAGAATGACTTAAAAAAAGACCAGGTGGACTGTATTTTGTCAACCAAGATTTATGCATGTTCGGTGCCACTTCCACTTAGAAAGCATATGAAAAACCGGAATACTCCCCAATGGGTTGCGTTTGGTTTATTGCATTAGAACTTGAAATTCTATTTGTTAAATTGAGCCCATAAATAGAGAGTCTTACGTCAATGATTTTCTAACTTGTAGAAAAGAAAACTTAAAATGGTTCGGTTATTGTTTAGCAGCGGTGGCACCCGGCGCGGTGTATTAGATTAGAGCCCCAAAATTTAGGATCCTTCCTACCCTGCTGTTTTGGTAGGACCACGGCACATTTCAATTTATGATTATTTCTTGGTAAGAACAGTTCGCCTGCTTGCAAATTGCATCCAAATTCAACGTTTGACTTTACCGTCCACGTCGATGGTTTTTGATCTGCCCACCAAACTAGAACGCCGCCCGTTCCCTAAATAAAAGTCATAACCGTACAGTCAAACGATGCAAAGAACTTGGAAGAAGAGAAGCTTGGTGGGAATAGGGGATGTTTGGCAGCTAGTAAATTTAGATAAGGAGTAAACTCTGCCACTAAATCAAAAATTAGTTGATAATATTGATTAGGTGGGCAATAATCTTTCCATTAATGAACGTCATGCTATCGTTATCCCTACGATCCCCACTTCCTAAGGTCGGTTTTACCGACCACTCCGTTGTCAATCGTTGAATTTATTAGCAAAGCTTAATGAAAACTGTGTGGCCTTGAGTGGGAAACCCTTGTGAATCCAACGTACTAGAATCTTACGAATGAATCAGGATCAGTCGGAAGTGTGAAACATGTTGGCGATAGCCGCTGGAGCTACAGCAGCCATGGACGATGGTTCTGGAGTTAGCTGATAGTTAAACTGCTACTCCAAATTCTAATTTAAGAAGACTGGGAAACCCAAATCCGGAAGCTTCTATTGAGCCCACGTTAACTTTTCGCTGTCTGACTCGGCAGTCGAGTCTTTCTAAATCGACACGGCTGTGCATTTAGTTTTTCGCACAACGCTGAACTTACTGGCCAGTCGACTTGACTTCCCAGTTTCTCTTTTCATAATTGGCTGTAATATTTATTCAAGCATAATTTTGCACGCAAACCTCTTGATATTTTTTATACACAGAGCAGATGCTTGCTGTGAGTTGGCAAAGGCCAAAGAAATACAACCCCAATCTCTTTAATTAATAGCATAATCTTTGAAGAGTCATCCGATGACGTGGTCTTTGGCCATGTCTTAGCTGTATAGAGACAAGAGGAAAGTGCGCCAGATCCCTATATAATGAGACTTTAATGTCATATTACTCTAGAAGAATATAGGCATAAAGAGTTTTAGCGAGGGAGATAACATAACACCATTACGCTACGATATATGCTTGCCAGTACAGATCCTTAGTTAAAAGCTTCAGTTATTATTAGCATATTCGTTAACCCAGCCGTGGAAAAAGCGTCTTAGTACACTTTGTGGGGTTGTGACAAATGCGAAAGCTGGCTCGAATATGTGTGAACAAAAAAAACCTGTTGTGACACTAAACCAAATAGAACGTATGAATGGAATCGAACTCAGTATTACATGCGTTTGGTATATGATATTTTATACACTTATCAAAAGAGGGTTGCGTAGATGAATTGATGTATATCATAATGGCACATGGTGGTGGGGAACTAGGGAAGTAACTGAATAAGAACACCTGTCTGTCATCCTAATCCTTTACAAAGGAAAAACAGTGTGCTAAATCCCAAAGGCCAAAGCTATCTTCTTATCCACACAACACCATACCAAACATAAGATTGCCTGTCATCACTCATCACCCATCTCCATCCAACTCATTAATAATAAAACCAAGTAATTGAAAATAAGAATTTCGCGTACTGATTCAACGGTGAAAATGCATTAATTAATGCCGAGCAAACAAAAGAAATGCACATGCGCGTGAGCGTGAAGCTCATGGAGTGTAGCCTAGACTGGCAGTCTGGTACGGAGCTAACGGTTAAAAACAGTCGCAGTCGCAGAGTTTTGTTGCGATTCATGCTTAAAAGTGGGTGGCCTCAACCGAAAACCCAACTAACTCTGCCAACCCAGTCCTTGCCTTGCCGCGCCGCTCACGCGTGCTGTACAATCTACATCATGCCCAACAAGATTACATGGTGCGCAGGTTAAGCAAGCCCCCTAAAGTTGACGCGGCGCAATTTAGAGAAAATATACTGGAATTCAGCAATTGTAAGCCCGAAAAAATAAAAAATTCGCCAATTTTTTTTTTTTTAAATTGAAGGGGAAAAAATTAATTGAATAAATCGCTGTCAAAAGTCACAGCTGAACTTCAGAGGGAATCTCAAATGCTATGTACACTAAAAAATTTTAGCACTCCAAACAATTAACAGAGAAAAAAAAAAAAAAAAGAAAATACATGAAAATATTCCCTAAAATTAATATCCTGAGAGTAACAAATAAGTGGTGATTCAGTAATTTAGACTTTGATCTCGCGTTGCAAGAAGAGACGGGGCTTTTTGGCCGGCAGAGGACTCTCAACTTCGTCATCACCGGAGACAAAGAAGGCGGGAGAGAATTCTGGTAAAACGGGGAGGTTGAGATCGAAGTCACGGTTGCTGACTTGGCTGTGGGTGGTACTGGAACCCACGCCTTCGGATGACGTCACTCCGCTTTTCTCGCCGCCTTCGTAGTGACAACGTTTGTGACCCCCCAGGGCCTGGCCAGTGGGGAAGGACTTGTGACAGATGGAGCACTCGTGGATCCTACCAGCGGTGTTCGGTACGGCGGTAGTTGTGGTGGCGGGAATAGACTGCTCGTGGCCTCCAGATCCTTTACGGTGGCTGGCCTTGTGTCCACCCAGAGCTTGGTAAGAAGAAAACGCCTTGTTGCATACGCTGCACTTGAAGATAAGCTTCTGATTAGACGAGGTAGTTGCAGGTGGTGGCGGTGCCGGAGAAGGAGACTTCTGTCGGTGAGAGGCCGTGTTAGTTGCGCCGTTGGTTAAGACGGTGGCGGAGGTTGTACCACGAGCAAGCATAATAAGGCAGAGAGCGAGATACTCCTCTTCAGTGGGAGGGTTGTGTGGACGCTTTGAGCGCTTGCGCTTAGTCCACGGCTCAACACAGTGACGATTAGCTTCCTCAAAGTGAAACACCGGCTTTGAAGTTGTTGGAGAGTTAAGAGCTTCAAGTGCCATCCCTGAGGAAATTAAAGAAAAGAGCTTTCGAGAGATTTGCAGAGAGTGAAAACTGGAACTGAATGTGAATTGTAAGTTGCGTTGTGTGTGAGTCGAGTGAGAGTGTGGGTTGGCTTTTAAAGGAGGCGAAGAGAGGGAAGTTGCGTCACGAGTGGTGCGAAAGTAAGAGACGGTGTGCAAGAAGTTAATTAAATTAATTAACGTAGAGAGAAGTGGAGCACGTTTAGTTATTGGATTGAACCTTTCTTGGTGGCGAAGGTCGACTGAAGTCGGTCAAACAATTAGAAAAATACACCACTTGACTTGTATGTAGTAGCCTTACTACTGTTCAATATTTACTCCCTTGTGGGGCTTTTGGATTTTGAAAGCTTTTGAGTCATTCTCAAGTGAATGAACGAGGACTCAAAAGACCTGTTCCAAGTCAAATCACTTACTTTTCCAAACAAACGCGGTCTTGTTCTTATCTTACAGCAGGCGGCAGCCAATATGGTAAGCGCGGGGATTTTTCCTTTCTCCATTTGTAGCACACTTAACACCGTCTGTGTGCGTTGTTTTGGTAATCAAGTATGATTGTATGATTTGGTACCAATTCGGTGCCCAGTCACATGGGATGATTTATTTGTGTGGCGGAGATTGTTGAAATTAGTGTTAAACAACTAGGGATTGGTTGGATGTTATCACAAATGTACACAAGTGGGCAGCAGCATTCGCGGATATGTTTTTTTTAGGATGTAATGAACCAAGTTTCAGTATTTACCACGTGTTTTATTTTTACCTAATTAGCTGTGAGAGCTTGTAGAGCCAGTATCCTTCATCATAAATCGATATTGCCGCGTGTAAACTTTCCTTTGGTTTAAATACCTCTCCTCACATGGTCATGATTGATTGATTCAATATGAAAGAATCAAATTCGTCTCCACTGTTGTACCCCGACGCACACACGTGTAAGTTAAGGCGAAAACTCTCACGTGCATTGGCCCACTCATCAACTATTTGAATTATTTTTTTAACGTTGGTTACTGACCATATATAAAAGGCGTAGGATCTTAATATTAATTAAACGTTGATTAATAAATACTGTTAATTTAACGGCCGAAACAAATTTTAGGCCGAAACATTCAATAAAATTAATATTATTAATATAATAATATTATTTAATAAATAAAATAAATAATATTTATTAGTAATAAGTAAAAAAAATTAATAAAAAATTATATAATTTTATTTTATTATATTAATTAAATAATAAAATTTTTATTAATTTTTTATTTATTATTAATAAATATATTTATATTATTTTATTAATTAAATAATAATATTATTAAATTAATAATGTAATTTGATGGGATTATTTTATTTAAAATTTTGTTTGAATGATTAATTTTTTTTTTTATTTGTCCTTTTAATTTTGTAGTAATCTAGAACAACGTAAGACGGTCTGTGAAGCATCCACGTGCATACATACACGTGTAGACGCCGACTGCTATGTTACTCTAGAGTTGAAAATTACCGGTCGACTAAAGTATGAACAAAATAAGTTTCATACCAAACCACCGGCAATGCATATCCATGGGCTAATTGGTGATTATAATATTACATGCATGCACTGACTTTTAAATGAAACGACACCGCCCTACCACTGTGATTTACAAGATTTCAGGCCTTCGATGATAAGTTCAGACTTCACTTGGCAACGCAAATTTGAAATATCCATTGTTTGATTTGATTTTGGCCATTTTTCCCTTTCGGCTAATAACAGTATAAAAAGAAAATGGAAAGTTAAGATCCTTTATATTAACGAAGTAGTGGCCGTGAGGTAACGTTCTTTCTAGTCTGTTTCTGAAAATTGCCGGGCTGTTCTCGCTGTCCATGGCCCATACCGGCTTCGCCTAAAAGTTAGGCGTGTGAAGTCATTGCCTACCTAAACAAAATTAAAGGTTTTAGCCCAGAGACGAAACTGACTGCCAAAACAGGGCTTAGAAGCACATGTTTTTGGACCATCGATCGCATTGCCGCAATTCCCATCTCAAGTAACCAACAAAGTAATGAAAATTGCACGTCTCAGTCTCAAATGCATTCCCTCATTACAATTTCTTAAGAAAACGAAAGCATGTGTTTTTTAAGTAAAGGTTTTGGCATTGTCTGAACCTGAACCTGAACCACTTGTGTCTAGATAAGCATCAGGAGAAAATCACTTGGATTCAGGAACCACTTTCTGCGATCAATAACCAGCGTCTTTTGTATTTTCCTCGAATCGACCCATATCTTGTTTTGCTTTTTACTGTGAGTAGGAAAATGCATAGAACATAAGCTGGTTTACGGGGAGATTCTAGGAAGCATCAGATGCTATGCTACCTTTATCTCTTATTTGGCAGTACGTTCAACGCATAGACTGGCAAGTGTTCGATAAAAGGGCGGCATATAGAGCCACCACCCACCAGTCATCTGTCAATGCTTGCTCAAAAGTTCCGAGTAAACATTATTTACTCGAACAACTTGCTTTACAGAAGAAGATTGTGATTGCGGTGTTGGGCTGTCCCTCGTGAGAAGCCAACTCGGGCGCTTGCGTTTACGGGAAGATTGTGACGGTATTACGTGTAAATATGCTGAACCACTCGTGGGATTGGGCCCATTTTTTAAGCCTAATGGCCTATTATTTCCGCCGCCCGTGTGACATCATAGGCCTAATGGCCATTTATGATCATTAAATAGCGAATAACATGACAAAAAGTTGTTATGTTTGGCTCTAATTGTTAGGTGAGAGTCGCTTCAACTCTCTGCTCAACAAAGATCGCAGAATGCACACGGTATTCCCTGTTCTCTAAATTGTTTTTCTCTGAAATGAACACAAAGACAGCCAGCGAAGTTCAACTGCTGTTATTAATATTACCATTAACTTAATTTAAAGCCGCGCGGACTTTTCTTTTCGGGGTCTCTTTCAACAAAGGCATGATCCACGCTGCAAGCTTCACTTCCCAACTCTTCGAAAGTATCTCGTCGCTTCGCATCTCAGTTTCAAAGACGACTCTGTGTCTGGATCGCCGTTCCCTCCTCTGTTCACTCCCCACTGAAGAACTTGCAAAATTACAGATTTGTACCTCTTGAATCTCGTAAAATAGCTTAGATTTTTACGAGGGTAAGTTAGAGGTTGAGATTATTACAAAAAAAAACAGAGAGTAAAGATATTTGTGAAATGGGTAATTTTGTCTTTAAGATATTTTAAGTAGGTTGCTCCATTGTTTACTTGTCAGCGGTCAACAGAGACTGATACAATTCTCTCTTTTCGCTCGCTGACTCGAGTACTGTCTTGTGTTTGTAGTGAGTGCCTACTCGGGGCAACATCTGAAAATGGCTTCCGATGATGGAAAAGAGCTTAGAGACCCTCGAATTGCTGGAATTTCTTCTGCAATTCGTGTCATCCCAGACTTCCCTAAGCCAGGTATTTGTCGAATAATTACTGCTTCTCTCTGCTATTACTTTCGATTACGGGCTGAAGTGCGAAGTTGTTTTCATTGGGTTAGAGATCAATATTTCTATATGGTACTGCATTTTGTCATATGGATTGTGGGTATTGATTTTGGCTTTAATGTGAGAGTTGGCTAAATTTCGTTTTGATGATATCCGGTATTTGTTTTCTGCACCGTCAGGGATTTTGTTTCAAGATATAACGACATTGCTGCTTCACAGGAAGGCTTTTAGGGATACCATTGATCTGTTTGTCGAGAGGTACAAGGACAAAAATATCTCTGTTGTTGCAGGTATTCTTTACTCTCCTAATCATTGCATATTTTGAAATACTATTAGAGTTAATCACTAGTTGCAATTTAAGTTTGATTTAGACATTTCACAGAGCCAACCATATTTTTGTTTCTTTGTTATTCACAAATTATATAAGAAAACAACTGGATTTGGCCTCCTAAAATGGGCTTTATTTGTTTTCAAACTGAATTAGTATTTACAAAGGTTTGGTTTGCATGATCATGTTGAGAATATCAAGCTTTAGAGGTAACGTGATTGCACACAATTTATGAGCTTATATTGATGCTAGAAGTTCATTAACCATCTCCTGCAAATTGAACTTTCTTACACTTTGAGTTCACCAGCCCAATTTCTAGATCTTGACTTGAACTGTTGATGGAACTAGAATGGCAGATATCTGACATGACAGTTTACTGAATTCATTGTCTAGTTGTCTTTTTCATGTATAGCAAAAGTGTTTGTTCTTTCTTTTATCGATCTAACCTTCACGGCATAATGCAGGTATTGAAGCTAGGGGTTTTATATTTGGGCCTCCTATTGCATTGGCTATGGGCGCAAAATTTGTCCCTATGAGGAAACCTAAGAAGCTTCCTGGTATATTCTACATCTGTCTTTGTTATCTTCTGATTGGCTGTATGGTTTTGTGACTTTTTGAGAAGCTATTGATATGCAAGCGAATCCTTGATTAATTTGAACAGTGACCCAAATTTACATGCTTAATTTTTTGTTTCAGTTAAAGAACAAGTTATAGCAATGTTAAAATGTTTTTAGATGCATGGTGACAAGCATAGGAATCTTTTCACAAATGGCTTAACAAACATGACAGACTAAAAAGAGAATATTTTTTTCCACTTATACATATTTGCATTCATAATCTTGAGTATGCATGAAAGTATTATATTATTTATCTATGAACATCTAAGAAAGCACCACTTCTTCCATCTCTATGAAAGTATCGATTCACTATCTTGTGTGTGCAAGTCAAATGGTAACCTTTTACCTTGATCATACACATAACCATTCCATCTTGCGATATTTCTATCAATTTTGGTTTAGTTGACATGTTCATTTGAGAATTATAAGAAAAAAGTTTTGAGCATAAAATAAAAGGAGAAGAGGTAAATGCAATTCTTGAAGATGAGTATTGTTCTTCTAGGAGGCAAAAAATTATTGGGAAAAATATAGGACTTCTGGCACATTCAACTAGAACAAGTACAAAGTCTAAAGATCATCTGAGGCGTGTGTTCTAAAAGTTAGAAACACGTGGAAGTAATGCAGAGATTGATTTGCAGACTTTCAAATTATAACTAACTATGACATAAAAGTATGCTTAGACAAAGCTGTAGTTTTCTTCTATGCAGATTTTATGTTGTTGACTTCACCAAATATTTATTCTAGCAAGTCTCTATATGACAAGGATTGAAATCTTTACAGTTCACTGAATATTAGATGTTTTGATGGTGCCATCAGGGGAGGTTATTTCAGAAGAGTATTCTTTGGAGTATGGAAAAGATGTAATTGAGATGCATGTAGGTGCTGTAGAAGCAGGAGAACGTGCTTTGGTTGTAGATGATCTCGTTGCAACTGGTGGAACCTTGTGTGCTGCAATCAGGCTACTTGGTAGTATGCAAAACCTTATATTTTTAGATTAGCATGTCCAGATACACCTGCTTGCTTTTTTCATATATTATTTTCGTTTATATGCCAAGAAGGGGTTTACTTAATTTACTGCTATGAAGGGGTGGGCATCCACATGTACTATTTAAAATAATGGTCTATGCCTGGAAGGAGGTGTGAAAGGGGATGATTTTGAGTATCAAGCTCATTGAGCAATCTTTACAGCATCATGACTTTGTTCATGTACTAGTAAACTCAAAAGTGGCTTCATGATGTGCACAGTGGAGCAAAGAGGGCTCAAATATTATGGGAGTGCTTTACGATGAAGAATTAGATTAAGATGGAGCCAATTAATGAAATGACATATATACAGCCTTATGGCTTTATCTGTTATTGTTGTTGGTGCTAGACATGATTGTTTAATGTGGAAGTTTCTGCTCAGTTTTATTATTATATTTTAATGACTGTCAGCTGCTATTCTTTCCAAGGGGGGATACACAACGGAATATATTCTACTTGTTTGTATGTTTCATTTCAGGAATATCGATACTCTTATTTCTCTTCTTGTTATTAGAGTATGCCTGCTCACGTTATGCGGTCTATTTGTTGCAGAGCGTGTTGGGGTGCATGTGGTTGAGTGTGCTTGCATTATTGAGTTGGCTGGGCTAAAGGTATACATGCATATCCTGAAAATGATCTGGTGTCCAAATTGTGAATTCACTTGTAATATTTCACTGTCAACTCGGTCTTTGGTTTTCATAGTGTTAAATAGACAAATCTACTTTGAGACTAATATAGTATGATCCAAGAAACTCTTATATGAGGTGATTCAATTGGCTCAGAATGTGCAGCTGGGCAGTCCAGCAATTAGAAGAATAATTGTGATTGGTGCCATGGCTCATAACATTTGAATTCCAAAATAAAGATATATTGATGCATACAACTATCTTGCATCAAAATAATGTTACTTCAATCTGTTCTAGTTGTAGATCAAAATTAGGTAGATGTGAAAACAATGTCAGTTAACAAATAAGAGACAAAATTGCAAAGATATGATTATGTTGAAAAAAAGAGACACCCTTAAAGTTCATACATCTCTATGTTATCACAAGTCTTTTACCATTTATTAAAACATCTGATTAATCTCTATGAAAAAGAAAGGCAAGTAACAGAAAATTTTTCTGTTATTAATCACAAACCTTCATAGTTTGAGATGTGAGTAAATTGCTTTTATGATTATTGATGTGTTAAATTCTGGTCAGTGCTAAGGCTGAAACTAAACATGATTACAAACTAGAATTTCCTGCTGCTGAATTTTCTTTCATGAGAAATGAGATCAGTTTTATATTCCCTCTCAAATTGAATTGATGATAGCTAGAAACTACTTATTTGTGATCATTCAACTGCCCTTGTTTCTTGATTATTCTACAAGTGAATTAATTGGGTCGTTGTCTTTTGTGTTTCTATCACAGGGTCGGGAACGGTTAGGAGACAAACCGCTGTTTGTTCTCGTAAGCTCAGATTGATCTCAGTTTCTGGTATAAATGCGTGTTTCTCCAACCATATGTGTTTGTAATAGCTCAGGCTCTGCTCAAAGCTAGAGAACTTCGTAAAACCATCTGATTGATATAAGAGCATTGTCATCGGATTTACCTTTCATTTTATTTTAGCTGGGTAGGGATAGTATCGCGGGAATGTGGGGTTTTATCTGCTGTTGGGTTTAAGAATGCTTTTTTCATGTAGAAACTCTGTCGTTCACACGAACATCTGGATTTGATGCTTTTCAATTCGAAGTAGTGATTCCATTGATTGTTACTGGTATATCTGGATACTTATCCCATTGGAAATGGTTATAACATTTTCCTTCCCTTGTTGGCTTGAGACCTCGAGATTGTGAGTTATTGTCTCCACTTTGGCAATGGCGAGTAATCTTGGATCAGCTACGAAAGCCAAATTGCTCCTCATCACGTTTGATTCTACGCATTGGCTTCCCAACTTTACTGAAACCAGTGCACCATCCCTACGCTTGTAATCACACCAACAAACAATTTATTACTTAAAATTACTACGAAAAATTATAATACATTGGAAATGGAACCACATGAAAATAAAGAAACAGCATTGTCAACGCTTCCAAGTCTCTGTTGCATCACTTCACTTGGCAACCATTGAAAGAAAAAAATTGACTTTGTTATCACCTCACTGGACATTTATTAAAAAATAAAAAGTTTGACTTTGTTGTTAAAAGTCCACCTTTGATGCTATTTTACTTTTTAAAATAAAGTTGAAAAATGATTAATAATATTAATTTTTAACGAGATTTATTTATTTTTTTATCTATTAAAATTTGACATTTAATATTTTTATTGTATAATAATTGTGACTTTAAAATTACAATATTTCGTCATGTTTTAATATCAGCCAAACTCTTGATAGTATTCATAAAAGTCATTAATTGATATATCTATTTGATTAAGTTATGAGTGATAATAAATTATCAAATAATTTAATGAGTTAGATTCTTTGTAGTGAAAATAAATAATAATTTTAGAATTTTATTTTTTATTTTTGATATATGTTTAAAAGATAATTAATTTAATTTATTTCTTTTTTTTAAAAAAAAATCCATTGAAAAGGAAAAAAAAAAAAAACAGTTGACTAGCCATATTTAATATACTTTAAAGAGCAAGCATAGTCAGAACCATATTTATAGAGTAATTAGAGTGTCTTAGCTCCCTTTTACAACACATTATCACCATCATTCTTCATAATTTATATTATTGATTATAATTCACACTATTTAGTCAACACAATAAAATAATTTTATCATTTTTTATATAAAATTATATAATTCATACTGTTTACTATGGCCTAATTTGGAATTGGGTTCCATTTTTTCAATTAAATAATTATTTTATTTTTATTTTTAATTTCATGCTTGCTTTTGTTTGTTTGTCTAATTTCCCATGAAATATTGTATTTCCTCTGGTTTTAATTTCTTTGACAATTCAGTATTATCTAAATATCTCCATTCTTAATTATCATACAATTTAATCATTAATAGTAAATAATTAAAATTATATATTAAAAATTTTAAATTATATAAAAAATATAAAATTAATTTATAAATTTTATTAAAATATAATTTTAATTATTTATTATTAATAAAAGATGATCCTAATTTATTTATTGTTAGATAATTTTCTTTAATCCGAGTAAGTTTTCCATTTAAAGACAAATTTTGGACCAATAAAAGGCCTAGGGTGAATAGAAAATGGTCACGTGGCTGGTGCTGAGTGGATGGGGAGGGATGATAGTGACAGAGGAACTGTCGTTTCAGCTTCTGCTGGTGCTGAATGGCTGCAACACTTGAGCTCTTGCCCATGCATATTATATTTAGGTGGTTAACAAAGTTTGCCCAAGTCTTGGGATTTTAATATTTGTTTAAAGGGATTGAGAATTGGAGATTAATCCAAACTGATACAGCTTGAGTCAATGTAACACGAGGCTAAAATTGTTGGTAGTTTGATTGATGAGACAGAAACTAGCTGTCCTGTCGGTTTTTATCTTAGGTTTTGATAATTAATGCGAGCTGGGAAGCGTGGCCCAAGAGACAGCTCTTTGATTGGAGCAAACCCTAAACCAGTGTTGGCGCAAGCCGGCGAGAGAATTAACAGAGGAATAAGATCAGATTTTGAGGGTTTCAAACTCAACGTTGTTCACTCGTTCATGTTTGGATATGTTATTTATTTATTCATTTGCTACAGGTCGTGCAATGGCCGGCAGGCTCAAGAACAGTTCCATTTTCAAAGACACGTCGAACTTTCCCTTTACAAAATAAATAATTGAAAAGATAGAAAGTATATGTCTCTATCCAACGCGTGGAATTTTAGCGAGAGCTTCGGCGGAATCTAAGGGGCCAGAACCCAGAAAGACAGTTATCTTGGTGTGTTTCATGGCTTTGTTCAGGTAATCTAATGGATTACTACGAATTTTAGGGTTACAGATTATTCTTAACTAATATATCACAGCTGTTATTGGTTTTGTAATTGATCCAGTTTTAATGAACCGCAATTTGGGAATCTTAGTTTGTTTATTTCGCATCAGTGTACTTGCCGATTTAACTGTTAGCAAATCCAACAACAGATTGTTCTTGCATTTTGATAAGATACCAAGGAATTCAAGCACATGCGATGATTGATGATTCACCGAGTTCTGTGCATAACGCATACATGACTACTTTCTTTGCACCCAAGTTGTAAAAGATTTCAAGCACACGAGGCTCTTTAATGTAGGCACTCATTTGAATTATGATGATGCTGTAGTCATACTGAAATTGCAATGTTACTTGAGAGAAGAAACTACTACAAGTTTTTTGATGGCTTGTTATTAATGCTTACAAAGCCATTGAAGATGCTAGCCAGCTTATGTCATATACTCACAGCAAGTAGCCATCGATAGAATCAATCACAGCTCAAGACAAAGATTCAGTTATCTTATGACATTTGATGCATGTCTCCTCACAACTCATGTTCATGGAGGCTGAAAACGTTTCAAGTTTCATTCTTAGGAATATTTTCGGTGATACATGACTTGGGAATAGGTCAGTTCATGGAAGCAAGACACAAATGTACAGCATAAACTAGTACGCCCCATAAGTCATAATCCTCTCGCTAGCTAGCACTTAGCAGATCGAGATGTGACAGCAGTCAGGTTTGAATGGTTGAAAGGAATTTGCGTGTGATAAGGATGACAGTTGTAAAGTTTGTGCAGAAGTAACTTGATTTTTAACCATAAAATTGTGTGATAGAGATGGTGGATCAGTACGATTTCAAGTTAAAAGCAAAGAAACACTTGTTAGGTTTCTGCCCCATCTGAGACAAGGAACGACTTTAGCGGCTACCATGTCGGATACTTTCTGTACTTTAAACAATCCCAAGAGTCATCTCCACGATGTTAGCCGTCCTTTTGCCTGTATTTGTTTAATCATCCAACAGAATTCCGTCTGTTTATTATATTCAAGAACACTCCCCACGTTCTGACAATTTCAAACCATGAACAAATACTGCCTCTAGCATGCTCTCCTTCTAATTCTGCCAAACACCGTTTTGATACTTATTGGGGCAGGATGAACATGCTCTTCTAACTGTGTAAGCTTTTATATCAATTTTTAGTTCTTAGATTAATAATCCTTTAAGGGTCAAGGTTGAGTAGATTAAGTACTTAAAATATATTAATTTAAATTATTATATTAATAATTTAAATTAATATAAAAATTTATGTAATATTAGGGGGTAGGTGATCATGTTCCGGACTTGTTAATGAGTGTTAGTAACCTCTTAATCATTGTCCTTAGACACATTTTTTATCATTTTAATTCGTACTATTAGCAAGTCTAAGATGTTTGAAGGGCTATTGAAGAATTCTGCTTTTTAATTTATCTGTGCATGAACTTGGCTGCCCATCTGAGTTGTACTTTGCCTGGTTTTGGCCCCGCAGTGGACTCCTGATGTTAGTTACATAGAATCAGGACCTACACCAGTTAATCATTTGGTATAATTAATTCAGTTAAGCAAAATTATTTGGAATTAAGAATGCATTATAATAATTTAAGTCAATCCTTATTTACATTCTTTCTTATGGTTGGGTATATATACATGTGGCTCTACTCTTTGCTTCCCCCAAGCACATTCAAAGCTTCAATTAGCAGCAGGAAAAGAAGAACTCCCGTTCTCCATAGGCTTCTAAGTTCACCAAAAAGATGGAGCCTTTTGGAGTTTTTGCCGATGGAGACTGGGAATCCCTCAGCAAAATGTTTTCCACAGAAGATTTTGATTTCACACAGCAATTTCTTGGTCACTGTAATGCATTTCCTCAACAGCACGATGATCAGTCGAATTTTTGCCCCACTTCTGAAGCCAATACGAGCATGGCTGTGTTCAATGAGAGTTTGTTTTATTCTTCAAGTGCTCTAAACTCTAATTTGCAAAATCTTTCTCAAGATTGTAGTTTTGATAGTAATTGTAGCACTAGTGTGTTCAATCCCCACGAAAGTGCTTACTTCTTTAGTGGTTCTAACAATTCTCCAATGACCATTGATGTATCTATGTCCATGGATATTTGTGTCATGGACGAGAAAAAGGTTGGCTTGCATGGCCCAGCATTTCCCGACGTTGCAATGGAAGAAACTGCCCCAATGAATCAATACATGAGCGGCGACAAATCAGGTAATTTAGACAATGGCCAACCAGCAACAGGGGTTGTCGCGGCTAAGGAATTAATGCAGCTCAAAAGGAAGTTTGATGTGCCTTCATTGCACACTGGAGAAGACGACGGAGTGGATGGCGATTCATCTGAGAACACGAAGAAGAAACCTCGTGTTTCAAGATATGTAAGTACATTTGAAGACATGTATTTGGGTTATTAATATTTTTTTCTTTTTTTTTTCAGAAGTTTATAATGATGTTTGATTCCTGTTTCCAAATTCAGGTACAGAAAACTAATAAGAAGAATGTACAGTCAAAGAAGAACCAGAATCTCTCTCCAAAAGGCAACGAAGGAGAAGAGAGCAATGGTGGATCAGATAGACAAAGCTCTAGCAGCTACAGCTCAGAGGAAGACAATGCTTCTCAGGAGACCAATGGAGGATCTCTAGCTCTCAACCTGAATGGAAAACCAAGAGCCACTAGAGGGTCAGCAACCGATCCCCAGAGCATCTATGCAAGGGTACGTAACTCCCCTTAAGTACTTGGTGGATTATCAAAGAAATACTTCAATCTGTAGCTTATTCACTGACTCCCTTTGTTCTAAACTTTGCAGAAGAGAAGAGAGAGAATAAACGAAAGATTGAAAATCTTACAGAATCTTGTCCCTAATGGAACAAAGGTTGACATTAGCACGATGCTTGAAGAAGCAGTTCATTATGTGAAGTTTCTGCAACTCCAAATCAAGGTAACCGAAAATTCGGATTCATTAACTCTCCATACTTGAATGCAGCTGCTCTGATAAACACATTTTCTAACCCTCTGTCCTTCGTTTTAATCTGTGCAGCTATTAAGCTCTGATGATCTATGGATGTATGCTCCTATTGCTTACAATGGAATCGATGTCTGCCTCAACCAGAAGATTTCTCCACTTCTACAACATTGAACGAAGATCCTGCTGAAACCCTTTTTTTTTATTCATCAAAACAAATCAATGAATATATATATTTATATATGCTAACTTGTAATAATTAAGCCAACCCGAATGAGATTTGATTTTCATACACGAGGAGCAATCCTCAGGATTTATAATCGGTTTCTCGCTCTTGTACACCGATGCATATAAGGCCCGAACAGATGCACGTGGCCATTTCTGAAATGGTATTCTTCAATGCTAATCAGTGAATTATGTACATTTCTTGCCCTTTCATTAAACTTAAATACGTTAAGTTTATGTACTTAAAACCTGTCTTAACACCTTATTAATATTAAATTAAAAATAAATAATATAAAAAATTTAAAATGCGAATACAAAATAATTAACGCAAAAATTATAAAATTTTACCGTATTTTATATTAAATGTATTTTAAAAAATTTTAATTTTATAACCATAAACAAGATGATTTGGTATAATGAAAGCCAAATAGCAACATGCTCTAGTCGAAGAGCAGGCTTATTGTATGTCCGTGGAGAGATCATATGCTCAAGTGATAAGGGCTATGTACAAATTTCTTGTGTTCTAACAAAAATGGTAACAAGAGAAGGGAGCATAATTTTGAAGATTACAGAGCCTTCAAAGAATTAATACCCGCACACTTTTTTTCCCTTCTTAAAAACGAATTATTATAATTAATTTTAATTTTAATAGTAATAAAAATAAATTATTATAATTAATTTTAATTTTAATAGTAATTTTTTTAATTTTTAATTAAAAAATTTAAATAAATATTCACTCACAACTCAACCTAACCTTGTTAGTTGTTACAACTATTGGGCGAGCAATTTTATTTAATTTTTAAAATAAAATAGATTAGAGGACTATGATTACATGTTAATTTTTTTTATTTTTAATAAAATAATAATATAAATTATAATTAATAATATATAATTAACATTATATTTTCATAAAATTTATAAATTAATTTTATATTTTATTATATAAATTAAAAATTTTTAAAATATAATTTTTATTTATTGTATTATGTATTATTTAAATTAAAAAAATAAATAAAGAAGCCACGTAAGCATTCTCTAATATTTTTTAGTTGGTTTGGGTGGCCCTGGTTATGTAAGGGGTAGATTTGTAATTTCATTCAACGAAATTGCGGTTCGTTTCTCACTCTACTCTGAAACGCGTGAGAGTTCTCTCTCTCCCACAAACCATGGCCATGGCTGAGCAGCCACTAAAGAAGAGAAAATTGTACGATCTCCCGCCAGAATCCCCTAAAACCCCAGCCGAGCAACAAAGCGGTATCGTTTCACCGAAAACACCACCACCGCTCTCTCAAGATGAAATCCAGGCGAGGCGGAGAAACAAAGACGAGATTCGGAACGTGTACGAATGTTATAAAAGACTTAAGGCTTGTATTGCCCAAAAAGACGCTCGTCATGTTTCCGAGCTCGAACAAGCTTATGCGTCCCTCATTACTGCCTCTAGAGGTTTTTTTTTGGTTTCCCCTTTTCCCTTACTTTTGCCTTAATTGTTGGTTAGCTTATGTACTGTTTAGGTTTTTATTAAATTTCTTCGCAATTGGTGAATTAGTGAATTTTCTTTTTGGTTTTTGCATAAGTTTTTTATTGTTCTTTTGGTTAACAAACTCAATTGAATTAAACCTAATGGTGAGTGGAGCGAAGGACTTGTACTTTTCCTGTTCCACATACTGTAACATCCAGTGTTCAAAATGTTAGTGAAGGTAGGCTGACACATGCATTTTGACATTAGTGACTCAAGCACGAAGCTACTCCATGATTTTTTAATTTTAATTTGTTTATTGATTGGGGAAAAATAAAATGTGGTTCGGATTATTTATGGATTCAACTGCAAAGATAGACACTTTTACAATGAGTTCTAACAGTTGCTGAAACTCAATTTTAGGCCCAGACAAAGGTGCTTGTGAGTTGTGAGCAACCAATGACCTAGAATCCCAAATAGAATCCCAAGTGGCTGGGGAAAGTATTTGTTGAGTTTGCCTTTGTGAGTCAAGTGAGAAGAATGCATTGGTTTCAATTGGTCTAGCTACTAACTCTTTCCCAAAATGTCAAATCTGATCTAGTGTGATGATTTGGATTGAGCAGTACCATTGTAAGAGACTTCAACAGTGCTAATTTAGCCAAGTGGCATTTTACTAGAGTGAGCATCTATGTTGATTGTCCCGCTATGCACAAGAATTTCAGGTAGCATTGTTGCCAGCTAATTTATTGCATTGAAACAAAGATCCTCTAAGGTTCTTACTTGCACTGGTTTGCATTTCATGAAATCCAATAGACAATAAGTTGCATGGTAATCATGTGAATGAATAAGCATTGGGTAGCCTATTTCATTGCTCAGAATTGACCTGCTAATATTTATGGTTTACAATTCTATCTAGCTGCTTATCCGATATAATAGAGCTGGACTGCCCAGGACACTCAAAATTTATTACCAGCCATCTTCTAAATTGCATTGAAGGTTTCTCATGTAACTAGGAAGGGTGTGCTGGTGTGCCAGAAAGATGCTTGTACTTTTCATCTCAAAAATCTTTCCAGGCCAAGGTTTCATATGTTTGTAAATGCTGCCAACTTTGCAGGCTGTGGAAGTGTGCAGCGGATTGTAGCTGATCTGATCCCACGATATGCATCATACTGTCCGACTGCACTGGAAGCTGCAACTAAAGTTGTTATTAATATACATAACTGGAGTGTGGAAGTGATAAATAGGGGAGAGGATACTGATGGTGTTGCATTTCAGACTGCTACAGCCTGCATTTTTGGTCTAGCTGATATTTGTTTCACTGCTTCTTCAGAGGCACCAACATCATCTGTCGTCCGAGGCATTTGCTCTGCAGTTTTCCATAATGTGCTGACCTTTTTCATATCCTCCTTCAGTGGAAAGGATATTATTCATACTGTTGATAAAGAGATCATGAAGATGCAAGGGCCTGATGAGATCTTTTCTAATCTAAGGAAAAAGTTTTCGGATGAAGATGAATCTTTATTGATTAAGTTGTCTAAGTTTCGTGTACTAAGTCTACTCCATATTTTCTTTTCCAGCCCCAGAAATTTGCTTGCTGCCTGTTTTGACCTCTTGAACCATTCTGAACCAGAGGGAGTTCAAAAAGGAAAATATTTTTTAAGTCAGATCACAAGCAGGTTTGATGATGATGGTGATGTGGCGCATTCTTTAGATTTAAGAGGTGATGGATCTAAATCTCCCGAGACAAGTACAAAAGCCAAGAAGGCTGGCAATGAGGAGCTATTATCAGATGACAACCATATGTCAGGAGACACATCTCCTGCTCTGAGGAGTTGCTTGTTGGGACTGGTAATACTTGATAACTGCTCCATATCTCAAATAAATGTTGTGCTGCAGACTTTCTGTTTCTTTCAAATTTGCACTGAAGATTGCATCCTATTATGTTTTTATAGATAATGCAATGTTACTTTTTCCGTTTTAACTGTAGAGTTAGTAGCACGTTTACCCATTTATCCTTTACTTTCTTCTCAATGATATCATCTTGTATGCAGGTTCTTGGCAAAAATCCATCATTGGGAAGTTGGATGTTTTCAAGGTATAAGAAGTTAAGTAACTTATCCTCTTCGAATGCTCTATCAGAAATTACATCTGCTCTTGAAAGAATCTTTAAATCATTTCCTGAAGTGGGTAAAGAGGATGTCAGTGAATTTGATAGTGATGGGAATGATTCTCATCCTTCGGAGTATGACAATCAACAGTATTTGGTGGCTAGGTTCTCCAATAAACACAAAACCTCTAGGGAGCTATCTGGTAAAGAGAGTAATTCAAGGGTTAATGAGGGATCCTGTGATGATAGTTTTGCTGACAAATTTTCTGGTCAATATCTGAAATCTCGCAGCTCAGTTGGTCCTCCTGAAACTGATATCCACTCAAATGCAGGTTCTAGTCATGATAGCGGAGGCACAAGGTCAATGGACTTTGAGATTGGTGATCCTGGAGATTTCTCATGTGGTAGGTCTTCCATGCCCAGAGACTTATCTAATCACCAAGTGCTTTCTCCTGCATCTAGAACACCAGTAGACTTCAGGAGTAATTCATTTGAGGGGAGAAACCATTTTCCTGGGTTGAGACCTGCCAGTGGAGGTGCAAGTAATGTTTTGGTATCTCCTAATCATCATTTAGCAGCACCGTATGCTTCCGTAACATCTCAGATTGCTTGGTATTTTGATGGGGATCCTGCTGCTGTGGATATTTTTTCTGCTTCTAAGCAGTTATGGGTGGGTTCCTTTGGACCTGAAGCATCTGAAGCTCATACAAGGTTTCAGCTTGAGAGGTTTGGTCCCTTGGAACATTTCTTTTTTTTCCCAATCAAAGGTTTTTCCTTAGTGGAGTATAGAAATATAATTGATGCTGTAAGGGCTCGAGAATATATCCGTGGTCACTTTCCTTGGCACGTAAAGTTCATGGATGTAGGATTTGGAACTAGGGGTGCCATAAATGGTGTTGCAGTAGGTTCTAGCTGTCATGTTTATGTTGGAAATATCCCGAGCCAGTGGGCTAAGGATGAGATTCTTCATGAATCCAGTAAAGTTGTTTACAAGGGTCCTTATGTGGTTGCTGAACTCAGTTGTGAAGGTGCATTACTGATGGAATTTGCCAGTCCTGAAGAAGCTGCCACTGCAATGGCTCATCTCAGACAGCATCGTAGGGGGAGAAGTAATTATGTGCCACCTTTGAATGCTGGGCCAGCTAATGTGGCAATGTCCCATATGGATAGTGCAAGGCCTGCATCTGCTGGTCCTATCCATGTTGACATCAGAAGCAACCATCCAGGCAGCATTTCTGCTGGTGGTTTTGGATCACCTCACACTCCCTCTTTCCATGGTGCAAGGTCTTACAATTCTGGTCTCTCAGTCCTTGAAGGAAGGATATGTTTTCATTTCATTAATTTGGGTTCAATTGTTATTTTGGAGTTTGCTTGTCTTGTCAGTGTTGTCTACTTATGAGGGGTTAAATGCATGCTGTCCTTTATTCTGCAATATTTTGAATTTTGACTTTGCATGTGGTTTCTCTGGAATAGCTTTCATCCCTGTCTCTTTTATTTTATTGTCTTCAAAAGTTAAAACTTTGGCAGAATAATATTTAAAGCTGCTAGGTTGAAAATTAAATATGCCCCAGAGACTTCATATCTTTTATCAGTTCTCCCCATAACAGGGAAAAGTTAAGATTGGTCATGTTCTCATAAAAGAATGCTTAGGTGGTCAAATGGAATGCCAGGAACAACGCATGATGTTGATACAATTTCATTTTTATTCTTTTTCTGTTCAAATGACTTTTTAACTTTCTTTTGTGAACCAGAAGCATAGTTTCTCAACAAATAGAAGTTCTATTGTTTGAGGTTGTAGTATCTCTTGATAAAGTAATAGTGCATACATTAATCAACTACTATCTCTACCTGGTGATGAACTATTATCTTTGTTGAACAGTCAACCGGGATTGCACCATGCTACATCATTCAAAGTGAGACCTGAAAGCAACTCAATGGAACTTACATCGCCCAGAGTAATATCAGAGAATCATGGAACTGGACATTCATTTCAGTCAAACTGGTCTGTTTCTGGCCATACAGAGATTCCTGAAGTTGGGGTTAGAAAAGTCGATGCTCATGATGGTAATATAATGGTTAATCCTTCGCAAGGAGGTAATACTTCATTTTTTGCAATCTAATCAACACTTCTTGCCCGCCCTGCCACCCCTACATTTGAAGTTGTATATTTGACTGATTCTATTTTAGGTGGTCACATTATATATTGTCTGGAATACTTAAACTAAAATGTGGTTCATTCTTGTTTCAGGGAACATGCCATGCTTACCTATAGCGACACAGGGACCTATTCCACCACCACAGCAAATTCAGCCAGCTCAATTTTTGCGACCTGTTTACCTTCCTCCAGACAGTTCCTGGGATGCAAGAGGTTCAAACCCTCATTTGCCTTCAAACCCAATATCACCCAGTGTAGTGCCTAATACATTTCATGGGAATGCTGTTACAGCTCCTTTCATACCTCCTTCGGTGACTCCACTTGCACAGATACAGGGAGCCTCAATACAGAACTATGATCAAATGTTCTCTCATCCTGTTGCACCACCACCTTTATCGTCCCTAGCTCCCCATCATCCTGCAGACCCACCTCCATTACCTCTATCTCCACCGCCTTTGCCTCAGTCACAGCCCCCACCACCACCCCCTCCACCTAATTCTCCCCCTCCCCCACCCCCTTCTGTTACAGAATCAATCGAAGTAGAAAGACCTGAACAGTTGGTGCAGTATCAGTGGCAGGGAACATTATGCAAAAGTGGAGTTCACTACTGCACAGTTTATGCTCAGAGAGAAGATTCAGATATTTGCAAGTACTCTCATGACATTTCAGAACCTACTGAGTAAGAACTTTGTCTTGTTGTTTCTTTTTATCTGGTTATACTTTTAACAAAAACTAATTTCTAACCGTAGTTTCGCTTTGATAATATTTGGTGCAGATGGCCTATTAAATTAGATATGACCAAACGAACAGATTTTCGGCATGTGAAGTCAACATTTACTGGTACTCCACCACATAAAGTGAGTCCATGAGTATTTCTATGTTGAACTAGCTCTCTCTCTCGCTCTCTCTCTCTCTCGCTCTTCATGTGTTGGAATTTGGTAATGATGAAGTTGTCAAGTTAATGTTTTTCCTAAAATTCTATTGGATTGGGCTTTCTGAGTTCTATGGGTCTTTCAGTTACTTTTTCCCGGCTTCTCTATTTATTATTTCATTATGCAGGTGGCTTTTGTATTGCAAATGCATAGGAACATGTTTGTCAAGTTAATGTTTTTCCTAGAATTCTGGATACAAAGGTTTAAAGGGAAGAATTAACTTTGCACCAACTACAAAAAATTAACAATATTTGTCAAAGTGATTTACTTAGCTAATGAAAATCAACTATTATGGGATGCTTTAGCTAAATTCTGAGGGAACTTGTATCCTCTGCTTTTATTTTTTGGTGCGAATGAAGTTCACTGAAGTTATTATAATTGGTATGATATGTGTAATTCCCAATCACTAACTCCCATGTATGCGGGATATAGTTTTCCCTTTTTCATATTTTCTGGTGTTTGACATGTTGCAGAGGGAGGTATGTCGGCTGATCCCCTCTTCTTTGGGCGACAATAAAGGCGTAAGTTTTCCCATTTATCATTTTTGCTCCATAGTTTATTATGCAAATTTTTAAACCTTATTGCCTGTGCTGCCTCTTGAAATGGTGGCTAAATAAATCCCATCAAATTTGACCGAGTTCAACTCTTTTGTACCGATTGCTGCTTTCAACCTGATCAACCAAAAAGTACTTGTTATCACCAAAAAGTGCTTTTATGTAAACCATTTATTTATACTGAGCCCAAGTCTTGCTTATCAAATGTTAAGAAATCTATCAGTGTGTAAATGAGAGATTAGACATGTTATCCATCCAAGCCTTATAATTGTTTACTTGTTCTGGTTATCTTAACTAAGTGGTTTGAGGTGATGAGTTATTTCTCGTTATTATGCAGTTTCAAGATTTTGTATCATACTTGAAGCAAAGAGAATGTGCCGGAGTAATTAAGATTCCAGCTGTCAAATCCATTTGGGCAAGGCTTCTGTTCATACTTCCTTATTCGCAGGACATATGTTCCCTCCTTTCAATTGCACCAGATTCATCGGACTGTCTCATTGCTTTGGTTTTGCCAAAAGAAACAAACTTTGAATGGGTATGACATTCGCAGTATATGATGAGGAAGAAGCATAGGCAGAGAATGCTTATTCTGTTCACCGGAATGAAAAATGTGGCACTTTGCTAATGATGATGTGTTGGAAAGCAATCAAGTGTATGATGCGGAGCTGATGCTTTTTATACTTCGAACCCCCATATTTTTCCCTGCATGAAAGAGAGTCGAATCACTTGATGGATCAATGGATCGAATGCGGGCGATAGATGATGACTTGGTGTGCCCATTTTTGTTGTAAGATCTTGCACCGAAAATAGTTATGGTAGACAAAATCAAATGAATCTTGTTTAATCTTTAGCTTTGTTTAAGGGTTTACTCATAATTTGGAAATGGCCTTGATTGATGGCAAACAATTTCTCGTTGCTGCCTATTGCTGCTTCTCTCGTTTACAATCTAAAGAATGGCATTCGTTATGGAGCATTGTTCGCTTGAATAGAGATATCTGCTCGAGTTTGATAAGATACAAAATATTATAAAATAATTAACAAAGTAGAAGAAAATAAAAAATTGTTGTTTATTTTATTTGGGAAAATAAATCAGGAATTACTCAAGTTTATTTACGTAAATAACCTTCAAAATAAGGTTATTTTGGGAATTTTACCAAGTATAAAAATGTAAGATGCCTTCCGCTGCCAGGGTGAACCTCCACAGCTATAATCGCAACTCTCCCACTCATCCGTGTTTTCTCTCCGTCTATCTAATTGAAAAGGGTCCGGTATACAATCATGTCGCACCGATATAATAACAGCAATAATCAGGACTTCAACAGCGGCAAGCACGTCCCCAGAAACCAGACGAAATTCATCCCAAAAAACCATAACGCCACCACACTCTCGAATTCCCTCAGACAGTCATCCGATGTGGCAACATCCAGCGGCGCCACGTCATCGGGCAGAGCTGCAGTCCCGGCTCCGAGCGGTAATTTCGTCAATTTCTTGCCCCAGGACGAAGCCGTCGCTGCTGGACTGGGCGTCGAGGAAGGAGGATTGGATCCTGTGGAGTCCCAGAGTGTTGTGGATCTTTTAAACAGAGAGTTGTCCAGGTTGCTCAAATTAAACCCTAGAGATTTCTGGAGAGAAGGTACTTATGTTTTCATTTTCATTGAAAACTCTTGACAGTCTTTCTAATTTCAATATCTTTGGTAGATTAAAATTTTGACTATTTGTGTTCCCCTTTTGATTTGTTCAGTGGCTAGTGACGTGTCCTTGCATGAATTTTTGGATAGCTTCTTAAAATTTAGGAGCAGATGGTATGATTTTCCCTATCGTGGAGCCAAGGGAATAGTTGCCGGGGTCATTGTTGGGGAGCTCGAACTAAGCCGCCGTGTTTTTATGCTGTTATATCGAATGTAAGTCTCAGTTATCAGCTGTCAGCTCCATAAATGTACTCTTGGTTTTTATATACTTTCTAATTCTCTTTGCGTTCTCAATGCAGATCTTCCAACAAGGATCCTGGTGCCCGTGCTGCTGATAGCCTTAGCTCAAAAGACCATGCGGGTGGGTTGGCATGTCCTATGCAGCTCTGCTGTTAGTATAGTATTTTGTCTTAGCTGGTGAAACGAAGTTTTAGTGTAGCTTTCTCAGATTATGGAATGTAGTTTAAATTTCAGTAAGACTTTCGTTTGGTTGAGCATTTTTATTAATTTTTTTTATTGTGTATTGGCTTGCATTTTTCTTGAGTTGATGCAGTAGGTGTAATGATGCTTACTAAACACATCTGTCTTTCACTTGGCTTTATTATTGGCTTTGTGTACTCTGGTGGTGGAATTTATTTCTTGTTCATGATATTTGTTTGCTTAATTTCATTGCTTTCTTTTGGGATCTAATGTGTGAATAGGATGAGATACTATTCCGATTGTCAGTTTTATTTTCCAATACACATTTGTTCATTAATTCTGCATGTAGTCTTTTTGCAGGAAAAGAAGTTGCTTGATTTGCCTAAGCTTCTGGACATATGTGCCATATATGGTCATGAAAATGAAGATTTGACCAGATTGCTGGTAAGTTCTTATGTTCATAAAAATTTACCCAATACTAAGAAATTAGTTTTTTGTCAGTTTTTTACTTGTGTTTATGGAATCTGGTTATTTATTTCTCTCACTTATTTCTTATTTAATTATGTTTTTCAGGTTGGGAATGCGCTGAAAGCCCAGCCTGGGATTCATGATAGTTTGTCTGGCATACTGTCACATTTCCTAAATATTGTCCACACGATGCATCAACGATGTAGTTCATCTTTGGGGGTATTTTATTTTTCCCCTTTTACATACTTTTAAGTGAATTCATTGTGCCCCTGGTAGTTTTCTGCTGTTGTTGAGATTTAATTGATGTCTTGTCTAGCTCAGCAGTTTGATCAACTTATACTCTTGTTTTCTGTGAACCTATATGCTTTGACAGTGAATGTGCCGGTTTTATATTTTAGTTTCTTTATTTTTTCTAAAAAATATTTGATGGATACCTATTCCACTTATCCCTGCCAAATTTACTGTAGTTTAAGCCATAGTAGGCATAAAACTTAGGCCTTGCATTTTGTTGATTATAGATCACTATTAATCACTTCTGGTTCTTCGTATTAAACTTCTAACCTATTAGGCTAATCATTCTCTTAATAAGGGTGGATTGTGCATTATTTTACAACTGATGTTGTGTTCATATTTGGTCGGGCATTCTTGTCTTCCCAGATTTTCTTATCTTGCTAGTTTGGTGAAAGAATTTGCTTGTATATGTACGTGGATGAGTTTGAACGTAACTTGATGTACAGGCCCTATTTTCCTCTGAGAGCCATGAAGACCCTGGATTGAGTCGGCTTTGTGCTGATCTTTTGGAGGTTAGTTCTCCTTTTTTTTCTTGCATACTATGTACTTTATGCTGCAACTAAATCATTTAATCATTTTTGTATGTTGATACGTAAAATCGTTGTAGGCTGACTCTTCATCCACTTTCCCTTCCTCTTCTCTATCTTCTTTTCATTACAATATGAATTATTTAATAATTTCTGTGTGAAGATATGCACAATCACAGTAGCTTGAATATCTCTCTCTCAGGGTTTGGTTGTGTGTCTGTTTCAGAAACAATCATTGCCATTTGTTTGACAGAAAATGGACTCATGTAATGTGACCTGGTGACAAATTTATCTTTTCCTGATGTTGGTTCCCTGAGCAACAAGTAGCCTTGTAATTGTAATGTTATATGTTAATAAGAAAGATGCATTGCTTTAATTATGAACTATTTTTTTCCTATTCAGGTGATGGACTTTATAAATGATGCAATTGTATCAATGGATGCTTTTGTTACTGCATACAAACCAGCAGCTGTGTTCTTTTCAAGCCCTGTTGAAATGAGGTACCTTTTCAATTAGTAAATTTCTGAATATATTCAAATGCGACACTTTTTCTTTTTCATGAACTCTTGGTATGCTTAGCAGGGATTTTTAGTTTGAGCATTTTTAATGCTGTCAACTTACACTTGAGACTATGGCCCCAAATCTGTGTTCTTTGTAAACCTTATTTTGTTAATTATTTGGGAAGTATGTCTGGAATGGCAATACCGTCATGATGCCTTCTGTACTCCACAAACTCCTTAAGAGGCTTTGATTTTATCTCATCTCAGATTTCTGTCCATGCAGTTATGGAAATGAGGAACTGCTCAGCATTCTCGTACGGTTGCATGATTCATTACTTCCATCTTTTCAGCAAGGGTTCCATATCATCTTTACAGCTGGTGCAGATGAAATGATATCCAATGTTGCTATTAGTTTAAAGATGTTGTCAATGAGAATAGTCAAATTTGGTTGGAAATTATTAGATCATTGCTACATGAGTGATGGAGTGTTTGAAGATGACCTCGCCATTCCAGCTTCTACAAAAATGTTTCCGGCCAAAGTAGAGGACCCCTTCATAAGGGCAGATATTTTGGTCCAAACTTTTAGGGAGATCAATGGAATTTCAATCCATGTTCAGGACCAAGACAAAGATACATTTCTTAAACATGTAGAAAAGAATTACAATCTAATTAGTAGACTTGAGAATTTGCAGAATACTGGTGAGTGCTACTTTTGCAAATTACGTTCTCTACGCTTTATTCTTTTTTTAATTGTTAATTTACAATTGATTGGTTAGAGGCATTGAATAGGCATGTCATATTGTAAAATCAAAAGCCATAAAAGCAATCAAACATATTACTATTAACTTTTGTACAGAATATTTATCTTTTTTGGAAGGAAAAGTGAACGGCATAGGTCTTTTTACAACAATGAACTTTAGTAATCGAGTGCAAATTACCCTTGGCTAGTTTAGTTTTAATATGTAGCAAGTCCTAACATGTATATTACTCTTCACCACCCATTTACTTTCACAATTTTTCATGATTTCTCCTTAAATGATTGTTGGATATTGAGTCTACACCCCCAGCTAAATAGATCTAAATACTGACAACCCTAAGTTGGGATCTATCTTGCATCACCTTTCTGCTTGATCTTATAATCCAAGCCCATATTTGTATTGATCCTTCTTGAAGATGTTTAAAGCAGTTTATGATGAAATTCCATTGCACAGGATGGATATTCATGGAGGATGAGCAATTTCAGTATTTGTCTGGGATCACGATGTCTTCAAAAGGCTTTGCTAAGAAGCAACCATCTGTGCCACCCCCTGGTAGCAGCAGCAAGGTACATAAGGATGAAGACGCTGCAATTATGGAGTCTAAAATCAGTCAAGTAAAGGACCTTTTTCCTGATTATGGTAAAGGTTTTCTGGCTGCATGTCTCGAAGTTTATAATCACAATCCAGAGGAGGTGATTCAGAGGATCCTTGAGAATACTCTTCATGAAGATCTGCAGTCACTGGACACTTCCTTAGAGACAATACCAGCACCCAAGTCCACTATGAATTTAAGCAGCAAAGACAAAGGCAAAGGAAAACTTGTTGAACCTGCTAGCCTTGCTATTCCTATCAATTCTGTTACAGAGCAAAAGATTAACAGCCCCTCAGTTACATCTTCTTCTACAGTAGGGAGGTTTGTTAGGAAGTCTAAAGCTGACTTGCCTGATCATATTACCCTTGATACCAGAGATGTAAAGGATAATGAAAGAACTAATGCTTTGATTTCTCAGTATGAAGATGAGTATGACGACTCTTTTGATGATCTGGGTCTGAGTGTTGTGGAGTCAGGATTTGAGGAAAATGAGATGCTGGGTGACAAAATGAAGTCCAATCTGGGTAACTCCTGGGGGACACAGAATGAAAACTCAACACAGAAAGCTCTTAGTTCAAAATGGGGATCAAAGAAAAAGCCTCAGTATTATGTTAAGGATGGGAAGAACTACAGTTACAAGGTTGCTGGCTCAGTAGCAGTTGCAAATGCTGATGAAGCATCAATAGTCACTCAAGCTCAAGAAGAATTAATACATGGCCTTGGGCGAGGTGGCAATCTTCCACTAGGTGCAATGAAGAAGCTGATGGAGCATCAGGAGCAGGAGAGGCAGTCTGATGTCCCCGAGGAGGAAGGGAGAAGAAATATGAAAAATTATAGGGGCCGGTTCCGTGGAGGTGGGAGAGGAGGAAGAACACAGGAGTCTCATGTTGAACAACACGACCAATCTGATAGTACTGAGATGGCTGGGAGAGGAAATGCCGGAAATTATAGGGGTGGGGGAAGAAGGGGAGGAGGAAGAAACCATTACAGGAAGGATAGGGCTGCAGGTAAACACTTTTCTGGATTGAGTGGTTTCTAGGCATATAAGGAGTAAGAGATCGGAGACTCTGCTCTTTTTATATACTTCAGAAAAGGAATTTTTTTGCCTTTATACAAAATATATTCTAAGGAATGACCCATGAGAAGTTGAAGATCAAGTGATGAGTGATGAAGTCAATGAATTTTTGAAAAAATATTTTGTAATATCCTTCTGTTATCTGTATAGTATCTAAAGTCGTATCGATATTAAGCATCCATGAAAGGAAATTAACTCTTATATTGGTCCTATTGCGTCCCTTGTGGTGCCTGCAAGGCTTAAGGCTCTCTTGCATGAAACCAACCCGAGGCCAATTCTTATAGGATTCGCCTGAAAGCGACCAGCGGCATCTCTCAACACAAAACATCAGAACAACAATTGGTACAATGATGTCTACCAACTCATAGTTTGTTCATTTTTGTTGGTGTTGTACAAGCTTTCGAAAATAAGTGTTACATGGTTAACGATAACTCTTATTATTTAGTTTCATAACAATCAACCTAAAGAAACAGCATGTTAGATTATGCTTGGGAATGTGACAGACGCATGTGAGCTTACAAGTTTGTACCGGTTAAATAGTCAGTTTTGTATAGAAACACAGATACCGACATTTCCTGAGCTGTCTTTTCCTGTAGTCCTATGGAGATTGGAACTCTGATCTAAACGTACCAAGAGAAGGTCTGGTACGTAACAAACACCAGAAGTTCAGGGTATTAACGATTACTAAACTCCACAACCTATAGAAATATACGAATTATAGGTTTGCACGGGTTAGAATGTCAACGAAACCGCTGTCAGTCTGGCACATAATATGGATGGTACAACTGAGTCATTAATTGATTAAATAAGCACAAATGTTGAGAACTACCAATGTAACGTATGCACGTATCACCAATTTGTATAGGTAACGCCGCCACCAACGTAACAAAAAGATTTCTATTCATATATTCACTTTGAGATGATATAGAAACTTTATCTAGCAGCTATTAACGGAGGCCTACAATGCAGGTCCATAATTCCAGCACAGGATGGAAAGGAGATGATATAGAAACTTTATCTAGCAGCTATTCACGGAGGCCTACAATGCAGGTCCATAATTTCCATCACAAGATGGAAAGGCGGCGACAGAATGACTGGAACAACCCTACGTATCTTCATCCGCCATATTGACAGCGTAGTGCCCTACGTTCCTACCCTGAAGAATCACACAAAATTCAAATATTAACTTCTCGCAATTAAAATAATAAAAAGTAAGTTATTGACACAAAACCGGCATCATATTCACTACACACAGTATTACCACCCACTGATGACCTTTTTACTTCTGGCAATGGTTGAGACAATATCAGTCAGCATACTTTGGTTGGCCAAGTAGGCAAAGTCACCCACCCAAGTAGTTCAAGGAGAAAGTGAGATCATATGTTATCCTCTAATATTTTATCATTCTCTCAATTGTTTGGTTTTAATGTGTAGTAATCAATCTGGTATAATCTAGAATAATGCATATAATACAATCAAATTACTATTAGATGATCCTTGTAAATGAATAAAATGACCTGGCAAATCTGACCATATTGGATGGAAAGCAAACACTAAAATGATATGGAAAATAAAGCTACCTCAGATTGCATCCGCTGCCTGTTGAGCAGCTGGGTCCTTGCTTTGTTGACTAGTGAATTCGGTGACTTGTACATCCTCTGCAAAACAGATATTTATCATATCACCAGAAACATACAAGTAGCAGCAGCAAAGCTAAAGAACATCAAATTATAAGTCCAAGGAAAACTAAAATATAGTTATTAACAAAAAAATTTAAAGATAAAAATCTTACAAATTCGAGAAGCATATGCAATCAAACACACATAAAGATCTCATAATCGAGACCTGTCCCAAGTGAACCATCTAATTTTATACAAACAAGATCAAACTGGAAAGACATGCTTCTAGGAACTAGCAGCTTCCAGAGCAAAAGAAAATTGTCATTATAAATAGAAATCGGATCCAGAATCTCATTACTGGACAGCTCAAACTCAGATATGGAAAATGTATACGAACTTTTATCAACTCTGTGGTTGGCTATGCCTGTAGCAGCAAGCAAATCCCCAAATGTATACAAGCTCATGCTCACATCCCATCTCATGAGCATGTATAAAGCTTAAATGTATAGCTAACACAAGCATCATCATATATTCTTTTGAAAGAGGGATAAATTTTGCATCATAGCGAAGAAGAGGTTAAGTCATTCATGACAACCATATGATACGAAGGATGAAAGCAGAATGAGTCATCTACTGATCTGCAAGCAAATGTAAGCCACAAGCTACATAATAGTTTTAGATATCAACCAAAAGTTAAATAGCATTTAGATAAACCAATCAAGGCAAACAGAATTAAATTTGCATAATTTCACACTAGTTCCATCATTCTTAGGATTTTCAGTGAGATTATCCAGAAGCTTGCAAGATATGGGTAATATTGGTCCAAAGAGGCCAACTATCACACTAACCAATTGAGTTGCTAGAAGTTTCAAGGGGAACATTAAAGTCTAATTTTGAAAGTTAATACAGGTTCGAGAATGCAAGCAAGAGATAAATTCAACAAAGAATCACTCTCAACACTGCACAGCTATAACAAAATCAGAGATACCAGATCTGGTACAAGCAAGGAGAAAACTGTCAACCTACCTTATCGTTACTGGATATATGATGTTCCACACTGGAAAGATGCTTTCTTTTAGGAGTGAATCTGAAGACCTCGTGCAGAAATTCATTTTCCTGTTTGATCAATATAAATTTTAATGATAAATCATCCATAGCCAAAAGTGAAGCATCTATCAAAAACAAAACAAGTTGAAAAGACCAAACTTTAGGGAAGATAATTCACCTGCATGTGCTTAACAAACCCACCACCAAGAAAGTGCTTCAGAAAGTTCAACTGTTTCACAAATAAAATTAGAGTCCTTGAAAATTTATAGCATTCATAGCAACACCGCTCAAGGGGAAGAAAGGTGCTGAATAAGGGTAGGGAAGGAAGAAAAACCTGTATCAGCTGAGACCAAGTCGACGTCTTAAAAGATTCACCACCAATCTTTGTCGAGGTTTCAGGACAATAACCATACTAAACATGATAGTAGGATCATTAAGGAAAGTTCAGAAACAATCAGATTTTCATACTAGCTAAATATCCGAGTGACGGATAATTATGGGGCAAAAAGAGATGATACCTCAAGAAACTCCAAAATATCCTTAAACAAGTTTCGCTGGCTGGTTAGATCTTTCTTTGCTGAACCTTTACCACCTGCTTCCACAGAGAGATTTCTGACCTGATTCAGGATTTTTCCCTTCAATCCTTGGACATGCGTATATCCTTCTCGAGACCCATCAGTAGAGCCATTAGATTCAGAAGAGAACTTCTCTAGACTTCCTGTCTCGAAAATTAGTGCCAGTGCTTCACCGGCAGCAATACGAACAGATCGGTCATCCTTGTCTAGCAGACTAGAAAAATATGAAATAGACCTGCACAATTTTCCCAAAAAGGAAAAAAAGTTCTTTTTTAGTTAAAATTCTCCGGCACCATATTTTAGCTGCTGGACCTAATATTATCTATATGCCCAATCAAGTTTTGCAATGGAAAGAGCTCTTCTACCAGCTTAGTGACACTAATACCCGACCATAAATCAATTGACAGGGTTGGAGGGTAGGTCAGGGAAGAACAAAGATTTACTCACTGCTGCCAGTGTTTGGAATCAAGTGTAAATCCGTCCATTGTTGTGAGAAGAAATGACCAAGCAGTCACCATCGCTGTGATAATAGTTGCTGAAGGTTTGACTGCAACTACCTATAAATGGAACAACATGAGTCGTAGTTTCCCACAAGCTCATCACTACACCACTAGCATTATAAAATGATCTGTGTACTATGCCTCAGCATCAAATATAAGAAAACAAGCACAGATACATACATTAGAACCCAGCTTTGGATGAACAAGTTGCCACATGATTTGCATTGATCTCTCCGTTTCCTCTGGATCATTTCCACCAACAAATGTGATAATAGCCAAACACTCCAGCAGCTATAATCATTGACCACATTTTGTATTAAACAAAAGGTGAGAATCACTATGCATGAAAATGACGTGAAAAAATCATAATTCCTAGCTACTGACATGCAATTGAATTCCAAATCTAGTGAAATGCTCAAGCTGTACATACCGATACTATTTTTGTGGATTCAGACCCTGATTTTAGAGCCAGTGCAAGAGGAGTGACTGATTCTTCCAATATTTCACATGCTTTGTCCCCATAACCAGCAGTTAAAGCCAATAAGCCTGCAAAAAGATAAATTACTTAATTTAGCTACTTAAATTCTGGAAAAAGATTGAGAAGGATCAACAAGAAGGGTTAAAGACCAACCAATAGCATGGGATGCTAGAGCTATCTCTTTGCTAGATCCCCGTTTGAATAAACCCAGGCACTGATGGAGTAAAGTAGCAAAACTATATAGAAAAACAACAAAAAATAAGAATCCAAAGGTGCATTGATAATTTCATATCTCATATTTAATTTAATAAATACAATTGGAAAGAATCAAACTGTATCAAATGTTTAACCACAAACATACCACCCTTTATAAAACAACATTGATATTAAAATTCAGTTTTCCCTAATTCAAATTAATTGCCCTTACTTCTTTTCAACAAACTGATGCTGCAAGCTGCTATTGAAAGCCTCAATGATTGATGACAAAGCCTTCTCTCTTGTGGAAGACCTTCATCCATTAAACAAAAAAGCAAGACAACAAAAAAACATCAGCATTAAGCCAAATTTAAGATCAATCTTCAACCACGCCTAGCACATCATAAACTAACTAAACACGTAATAAGCATCTATAATCCAAGAATCGCCAAAAAACAAAACAAGAGCCGTTGTCATTAATAACAACTGACCTAATCAAAATAAACTGACCTTTTTTCATATAAAGCATCTAATGCTTCATCCAATAAACTATCTTTATCAAGCTGGACTTCTTCAGTCCCCGGCATAATATCAGACCTCATTGTTGACGACGAACTAACACTACTATTATCATCGTCGCTGTCTAACATTGCTGCATTTTTACGCTGCGCGTTACCTGCCCAATTACCAAGATAACACCAGTGACATTAAATTATTCCCTAACCCAATTCAGCTCAAGTAATTAATTGTACACAAAGTATATCACAATTAGGAAAATCCTTTAAAAGAACCCTAATTAAACATAGGAATTATCCAAAACCATGATTAATGAATATACATGATAAAGAACAATAAAGGAAAAAGGGAAAAAGAACTCACGCTTTCCCATTGGTGGCGGCTGCTTAGTCCTTCAGATGGATTTGACGTCAGAAAAAGATACGACGTTGACTGAGAAACTGCGAATGAAAAGATCTCGGAAACAAGACAGAACCCAATTTAATCGAAATAGACGAATATAAGAACAAAGACAACAACGACAGTGAATCGAAGGACGATGCAGCCATTAAAATTTCTCTGGTCTTGGGATTTTATAGAATCAATTAAAAGAAAGTGGAGGTGAAAAATAGCAAGTCTTAAAAAATATGAGATCAGAGGTGAGGTTGGGGGAGAAAAAGAATCACTCACATTGGGTGGTATGGAATATTCGGTGAACCTGTGACGGGACTCAGACGAGCAATTATGTGCCCTGTTACGTGGACAATTCGGTGGCCGTTGATCATGTGGTGTGATTTGGCACCGTAAATTTGACGGAAGTGGGGTCGCCGCCACGCGCCAGTTGGTTGGGTGAAAGCGAGCCACAAGGCGCGAAAGTGAACGAACACGTGGACGTGGGTTAACTTCGCTAGATTTTAGGAAGGGCGAAGAAAATTGAGCGCCGTGATGCGGCTCTAGAGCGGCGTTGAAAGATCAAGACAAGAACCCAGTTACTTTTAGAATTTAGACACGTGAGGTGTGTAACTGGGAATCAAAATTGTAGAATAATTCGGATACCTTCTGATGATGAGTACTATCACGATCATGATCATGATCTTAGCTTTTATAAGATTTTACGTGACGTGGCAAAATTTATAAGCGTGCGATGAAGGACTTCAAAGTAGATTTGGAGAAAGGTTGAAGGGATTTTAATATGAATTAAAGAATGAAAGATAAACGTCACGAGGTAAGTGATTGTTTATTACTTGATTGCAATTAGCAGTTAGCACAGTTCACATCTCTGATTGGTTGGTCGCAGAGTTACGATTTCACTTCACGCACAAAAATGCACAACAATCAGCCTTGGCTTCTGGAGCTTACCAGTTGCGTCTGTTTGTCGGTATCTAAGGTTTTGTTGGACCGCGATATGCGATAAAGCCCAGACAAATATGATGAGTTGGCGCGGCTGTCGGGGCTGACACGCGTTCCTGGAGTATGCTGTTTCCGTGGGCCTAAACCAAACAGCAATCGAGGGATGGCCCATGAACTAATGTAGATTGAGCTGGGTTTTCCAAGATCCTGGACAGAAAAACAGAGTGTATCCTTCAACTATATAATAAGCTTTGCAGTTGCATAGCATGCCTGTGTCGTCCTTATCTGCGGAGATCCGTCTGAATGGGACATCAATACTGATACGATATTAAAGTCCCTGAACTTGTAAACCAGTCCGTGAGCCTAATCCCATGGCGATGTGGCCTCGTATCAAAGTTGGATCTTCATTTTGAGTAAAACAGCAGGGGAAATTTGTTATTCCCTTGAAATGACGTGTTGAATGTGTTTAATGTTATCATAGATAGGAATAGAACAGATGGATGAAAAGCCTTGAATTGCTACACCAAAAACTCTGTGCCAACATGTGATTTTCCTTAATTGTGACGCCAAAGGGAAAGGCAATTCCACACCAGCTTGCAAGCAAAATCTGTCGTGGTTCTTTCATCTGGCTACAGATTGTTTCTGGCAGCAAATTCAATCATCAGCCCTAATGCATTGATGGATTGATATCATTCACTGGTTCTCTAAATGATGCAGAACTAAATGCAGCTAGATTAGTGAATTTATTAGTATTCTGGAATTCATTAAAAAATTAAAAAATTAATGAATTGCTAACTGTACATTGGAGCATAACTTAAAGAATAATATTTGAACACAAATGCTCGGTAAAGCCAGAAGTCTACAACGAAAGCCTGAACTAATCTGTGTTTCTTTCAATTATATCTCTTCAACCTTGACCAAGCAAAATCCCTTAGGGATATTTCAATCACATTTTCCTGACTAAAATTTGAATAACTCTAAAAACATGAACTATAAGAAATTCTTATTAAGATTTTCTGATGCTTTCTGCTAATGTGTAAGAACAAATGCTAAGGTTTCAGATGGAGATTACACCAAAAAATGTAGATGGCATAAGATGTAAGGCAGTCCAATTGCTCAAAAAGATAAACGCTTATAATTTGGCTCTTCGAATTGTAAATCTGACCAGAACTCAGCTCTAAAATTGCAGCCAAACACCAACAATAAGCAATGGAAGAATTGAAATTGAAGAGTAATTGGGCGATCTCTTCTTCATTCCTTTCTAAGGCCAACTAAAGCAAGCCTCATTTCTTTTTAGATTCATTAAAGATTTTTTTGTCCTCTAGTCTGTTTGTCATTTTAGTCTTTCTTGGCCATAAAGTCATCTTTTGTATTTAAATATCAATTTTTGTTTTCCTTTTGTTTTCAGGGTTGCAAAAAATCAATCTCAGAACCTTTAAGTTCTTGCAATGCAAATTGTTTTATAGCCTTATTGTAAGCGTTTGTGAATCTCAAATTGGTATTAGAGCCAAATACCACAAATCATGAACTCAACCCTTCAACAATTCAACTATGGATCTCCAGCAACTTTAACTGCACAAATTACTACAGTTCAGAACAACAATCTTTCATTTTCAAATACTATTAAACTCAATGAGGCTAACTTCCTTCTTTGAAAATCTCAAGTTTTATGTCCATTTGAGAAAATGACCTAAAGGAATTTCTTGATACCAACATAGTCATACCCAGTAATATCTAACCTTAATAGACGAAGATGGGGCAAGATCTACCAGAATCAACCTTGAATACAAGGCTTGGAAGAAAATGGACCAACAATGCATAGGATGGATTCTTTCTATCTTGAGTGAACCTATGTTAGCAGCAGTAGTCGGATGTGTTACTTTGGCTGAGTTGTGGTCTCTGGAAAAGAGTTTTACTACTAAGTCTATGTCGAAAATTCTCAACTTAAGGAGTCTGATCTCGGCCACCAAGAAAAAAAGGAGGACCATAACAGAGTACTATCACAGAATAAAGAGCCAATCTGATGCCTAAAGACAGCTGGTGACTTCGTTACAAATAGGAATCTGATTTTCTATCACCTGAGAGGTCTCACCCGAGATGACAATTCAATTATAGTAAATGTTTCTTCAAGGCCAAAAATCCCTACTGTGAAATAGGTTTATTCCATGCTTCTCAATCAAAAACTCGACTAGAAGGCTGGAATGGAACGCCAACATTTGAAATGTAACATGAGATTACTCCACATATAGCTTAATCAAACAATAACTACATAAGGAATTGGAATCAAAATACCCAAAATAAACAGGAAATCAAGGTAAAAAAGGCAGAAATAGAATCTCAGGAGGAAGAAATGAAGGACAAAAACTAATTTGCCAAATTTGCTTTAAAGTGGGGCATGTAGCAGCTGATTGTTGGCACAAGTACAAGAAGGACTTTAAGCCTAATCAAGCCAAGCGAGACTCAAAATCTGCATATGTAATAGCCTCTGAGATGAGTGCAGATTTCTTCAGACATATGGACAGCGATGTAAGTCACTATGTCATAAATTCGATTAAGAATCTGACCATTAATTAAGAGTACTAGGAAGGAGAGAAGCTGACTATAAGTAATGGACACAACCTCTCAATTACTTATATTGGTTACAGTAAATTAATCACACCACACACACATTAGTATTTGCATTTAAAGAATGTTTTACTTATTCTTGGGATAACCAAAAATTTGATCAGCGTTTATAAACTCATGCATGATAATGATGTTGTGGTTGAATTTTGTAAAAATTTCTGTGTTATCACGGACATGAAGAAGAAAAGAGTTCTACCGAAAAGAATTGATAGGAAGGGAATTTATCAAATGCTGGAGTTATGTCTAAACTTTAAAATCATAATTTTGCCAATCTAGTTTTTTTGTCCAAGCCTTTAAATTCTAAGAATAAATATGTAACTGGTAAGCATAATCATATAGCTTTCATTGATAACCTTAAAATTAAAAAAGTTGTAGCACTTAGCATAGAAAGGTGGGACACCTGAATGTAAAAGTGTTCAAGAATCTTATATTGGTTTGTAACAATCCCGCTTTAAGAAATGAAAAACTTTCAGTTCAATCTTTATTTTTCTATTCTGCTTGTCATCTGAGTTAAATGTGTCAGGTTCCATAAAAATTCACCGAAACAAAAACCAATACCCCTCTAAAACTCATACATTATGATGTCTGGGGTCCAACTCATGTTGTCTCACTAAATGGTTATAAATACTATGTGGCATTTGTAGATGACTACTTAAGATTCACCTGGATTTATCTATTAGTCCTGAAATCAAATGTCCTTAGTATTTTCAAGCAATTCAAAACTCTAGTTGAAAAAACTTTTGATGTCAGAATTAAAAACTTGCAATATGATATGGGTGGAGAATTCAAAGCGCTTAAACCATATCTAATCAAACATGAGATCAATCTTAAATATTCTTATCCTCACTCACACTACCAGAACAAAAAAGTTGAAAAAAAAAACACAAGCATATCTTAGAAATTGGTCTTACACTTTTAGTTCAATCATTTTTGATTTTTAAATTTTAGTAGTAAGCATTTTATACTTATGTCTACCTCATAAATTGACTTTTCACTATTGTGTTAAATTAAAAATCCCTATATGAAGTGCTTATAAATAGAAAATTATATTGGAAACCCCTTAGAATCTTTGGCTATAAGTGTTACCTATATCTTAGACTCTATAATAAGAATAAATTCATTGTTTACATAGCTAAGCATGTGTTTATTGGCTACAGTCCCTATCACAAAGGATACATGCATATGCACTCATTTAGAAGAATATACATAGCCCAAAATGTCATATTTAATGAGGAATCTTTTCTTTTCAAGTCAGATCCAAAATTATTCAACCTTTACCTTATAAACACTTCACAAAAATCACCAATGTTATTTTATAGCATATAAAATTAGATTTTTAAGATCCACAGAGACACACCAGCAATTGAGGAGTCCCTTTCAATAACTCCTGATTCAATTGATCTTTCTGCTTCTTAAGTTCAAAACCAATTATCAAGCCATTCCATCAGCTCACCACAACCTAAAAACTCAACATCTCTTCAAAGCATGCCTTTGCAGAGTTCTAATACTTCAATACCTAAACCTACTACAAATGTACAAACCTTACATGAACATCCAATGATTACCCTAAGCTAAGACAAGCATCTTCAAACATAAAGTGTACTATATCGATGTGTTAAATCCTTTACATCTTGAAATTCTCATTAACGAAGAAGAAGCATTAAAAGATCCTAAGTGGAAGGCAACTATGCTGGAAGAATACACTGTAGTAATAAAAAATAAAACATGAGAGTTGGTTCCTCACAAACCAGATATGAAATCGGTAAGCTGCAAATGACAGTTCAAGATCAAGAAAAATTCATATAGGACCAATCAGAGATGTAAAACTAAGATTGTAGCAAAATGATACACTCAAACTTTATGGATAAATTGTTTAGAAACTTATAGTCCAGTAGTTAGAGCCTCTATTGTCAAAGTAATCATCAACTTGACAATCCACAAAGATTGAAAATTAAGGTAAGTTGACGTTAATAATGCCTTTTTAAATGGAGAGATATCAAAAGTAGTTTACATAAGTTAATTTGCTAGGTTTGTGGACCCTTTGAAGCCAAAACATGTATACCAATTAAAGAAAGTTTTCTACAGTCTTAAGCATGCCTCTAGGGCTTACTTCGATAAACTCAAATCAGCCTTTAACCTCCTAAAACTTCATTAACTCAAAATCAAATGCATCACTATTCTTTAAGGTGAGCAATTTTGAAATTACACTACTGTTGATATATGTTGATGACATAATAATTATTGGAAGCTGGCAGCTTTAAATTGAAACTCTAATTTAACAACTCAATAAGTGTTTTATATTGAAGGATCTAAGAGAACTAAGTTATTTCTTAGGGTTTTAGATTGCCAAGAAATCAAATTTTCTTATTATATGTCAACAAAAGTATGTCATTAATTTGCTATCAAAAACTAACATATTGCATTTGAAGGGTGGCCCTACACCTATAACTATTAAAACAAAACTATTAAAGGACAATGGCTTTCCATTCAATGATAAAACTATCTACAAATTTATAGTAGGTTCATTACAATATGCAATTATATTCAGACTCAAAATCTCTTATGTAGTAAACAAATTAAATCAGTATACGAGTAATCCTTTAAAATCATATTGGAAAGCCATAAAAAGGGTCCTGAGATACCTCAAGCACACCAATTACTTTGGTTTGAAATTTGATAAGGGAAGTGAGATGGAACTTGTAACTTTTGTCGATGCCTATTGGGAAAACGACATGGATGATGGAAGATCAATTAGTAGCTACTGCATATATTTAGAAGATAATCTTGTATCATGGTGCTAAAAAAATAGCAAGTGGTAGCTAAATAAAGTGTTAAGGCTGAATACAAAGCCTTGGTTCATATAGCAACTGAAGTAAGTTGGCTAAAACCAACTACATGGTCAGATAGTTTGAGTGCAGCAACCTTGGCATCTAATTCTATATACCATGCTGGGACCAAATACATTGAGATTGATATACACTTCGTTCGAAATAAGATACAAAGTAAGGAACTAGCAATACATTATAGATCGACGAAAAATCAAGTTATAGATGTAATGACAAAGGCTTTAAGTTTTGAAAAGTTTAGCAACTTTAGGAATAAACTTGAGGTTGAAGAAAAGAAGTTGAGCTTAAAGGAGGGAATTGAAACTGAAAAGTGATTGGGCCATCTCTTCTTCATTCCTTTCTAGGGCCTGTTAAAGCAAGCCCAACTTCTTTCAAAAACTAGTCGTTACCTTTCTTTGCTCTTTTTGCTCAAGTAACGACAAAGGAGTTTGTTGCAGCTGAATATTCTTCATCCTTCACTTATCAATGACAGTAGAGCCACCACAATCCTCGTTTCTCTTCAAATTCATCAAAGATCTTTTTGTCCTCTAGTCTATTTGTCGTTTTAGTCTTTCTTGACCACAAAGTCATCTTTTATATTTAAATATCAGTCTTCGTTTTCCTTTTGTTTTCAAGGTTGTAAAAAATCAATTTCAGAAGCTTTAGGTTCTTTACAATACAAATTGATTTATAGCATTTCTGTAAGTGTTTGTGAATTTCAACTAGAAGAAGAGTGATTGACAATCCAAACATCGTCAAATGTAAACACCCAATAGCAAAATAGTGAAAGTTCAGGGAATGGCCAAGTTTTCTCTTATCTCTATCCCATAAACCCTAGTGGTTAAATCCATCTCCCTGGCACCAATTTTGCATGTTGTTTGCGGTGCAAAAACGCCAAACACATTCAATATCAAAGGCCAGTGTGTCGGAATTGGACTTAAAAAGCCCACCAACCAGCCTTTATTAAGGGTTTTTTTTATTTTTCGAAAAAAAGGGGTATCCACCCACCATCACGTAAGAATATGAGTAGATAAAAATGCACCGAGGGGAACAGCCATGTGAGCACACTGCCCCGTGGGTTTAAGGAGTGGGAAGTTTGAATTGAAAGAGAGATGGCAGTCAAAACCTTGGAAATCCCAACTCCTATTCCCTTACTACTGACTTCCTGAGAAATACAAGGTGAGATTAGCAGCAAAAGTTTTGTTGAAAGAAATGGCATGAGAGTTAGTGCATGGCTGGATGATGTGTCTTGCGGGGTATAATCTTATACATATGTCAGAAATTTTTGTGTTGCCAGCCACAATCATGTAAGCAATACCTACTCATTTTGTTATCTTCCAGACAACATTATTTTGGCTGTAATTTCCTCCCTGACACCTCTTTCGGTTTCCTGAATTCCGCATAATTTGTTCGCCAACGTCCCAAATGTGCCTTAAATTCCTTTTTATTTATTTATTTCGTTTCTTTTGGAATTGAGTGGATGCATATATCTGCTGAAAAGATCCTTCGATATTCATATACAATGGTCGACAGATATATTTTTCACGAAGTATATGAATGAGCAAAGTGAAATGTGATGTATAATGTGGAAGATATGATCCTTTATGGTTTCTCAATGTGGCATTATTCGAATTTGCAATATTAGTGGGCAGCACTGAATTCTGTAAAGAATTTTGCACTTGTATACAATATTTGCATTCGGAATATCGCTTTTAAGTTACATTTCACCTTGTGAAAAATTTATCTACCAAATTAAAGAGGAGGCATTCCATCGAACCTCAAACGGGTCATCCTCTCGATTTCAGGACCGCAGCTGATTGATTTAATACATGTGGTCATGGGTGGCTATCATTGTTGCCGAGAATTTTTTGGTTTGCATGGGTCCTCTCTCTCTCTCTCTCTAAGAGGACGCCGATGTTTGTAGAATAGTTGGGGGAAAAAGAGTTGGGCTTGCTGGTTATGCAAGTCATCTACAGGTGGCCAAGCATTTCCCCAGTATTATTTCATTCTGTTCATATCATAGGGAGCATTCCTTTATGCAATCTCCAAGAAAATGAGCAAAATGTCCCACGGAGCAGCCCTTTTTTGCTTTAGCTAGCTTTTGATTTTGAAGACTGTCGATCTGAGCTCTTTGTACCTTAATGTACAGATCAGATCAAATTAAATCAAGCAGTGCATGCTTTGTATTGCGAAACATCTCTGTAAATAACTGACACAAGCTAGATATGCATAATCTCCATGCTAGATATATCCTAAACTAAACTCAGCCGACAGGATATGCATAATCTACACGTGATTCATTGCTTTTTTTAACTCTCATTCTACTTATATTGTGCGCACAAAAAGTTAAAGGTGAGTGCCTGGCCCCTTTGCACCCGAATGCGTGGAAACTTGCCACAAATATTGAACCAAAAAGAGCAGGCATGCACGATCTCTTCAATATAGGCAACATTGCTCTGTTAAAAGTATGCCCTAACTATATCTATCGCCACCATTAAAGTGCACACTAATGCCATGCTAACCTTTTCAATGTGTACGCTGACATCATAGATGCGTCGAGGATGATGCAGTAATATTGAAAACCCATGTTAATAAAAACGATCAACATATCAAAACCAATTTGCTTGGATAAGATGATCGCCTTGCATGCAGCTGTTTAGGCAATGGCAAATGCTTCATATTAACACCCGTGAGCTGAGAACTCTCAGTTTTCCATGTGGGTTAACATAACTGCAAGTCTCAGCAGCATCCATGTGGATGAAGATTCTTTCTAATTCTAATTAGTCGTAGATCAAACAAAGTTAATACATTTTGAGCGAAGATTCTCGCACGTTTCTGCAATTTTCAGATAGTCGCAGCGAAGAATCCTCCTTGGTCAATTAATCCTTTGCTGTAAATTATAATGCCGATCAGAATTCGACTAGGGGAGAGCATTGTGACCGAAATGTTTAAATTCTGGGCCTCGCCAGCACGACATCCAAAGTTAGATTCTTGCATTAATGAGTTCAACGTCACTTGCATGTGCTACGTAGTATGACAGTAAGAAAGAAGTAGTTTCACATTAAACCTTAAGGTTTTAAAAAATATTATTTTAGTTATATTATTTTACATTTTAGTCACAAATATTTATAATATTTCTCGTATTTATCACATTAATCTTAATTATTTGAGTTAATTTTACTTTCAATCCTTTCATTAAACTTTCATTTTATCTTCTCTAATTGTAGAAATAGATCAAACTAATTTAATAACAATGACGAGCTCGTATCTTTACATACATTTCAAAAACATTTTCTATGAAGTATTCGAAAAAATTTTGCATACAAAATTTTATATCGTATAAGTTCAACTATTAAGCAATGGTTGAAAATAAAAATAATTAACATATTTTATATTGTACCACACGCACACATAAATGTATAATGATCACAATAATATTGTTATAAAAAAAATATTTAGTATTTTTAATTGACAAACGAAAAAATATTTATTGAGATCCCATCAAAATTAGAGAGTGATCCAACTTGATAAAAAAAATTGTAGCAAAACATAAGTTTGGTGGAGGGATGATTATGAAATCGATTCAAAATATTTGGGCTAAAGTGATAAATATAAAAAAAATGTTAAGGATCTATGTGAATAAAAGGTGAAACAATCTGATTATAATGATATTTTTCAAAACTTAAAAGACTAAAGTGAAATTACATAGTAAAGTAATGTGTTGAATTAAGCTAGAAATTAAGCAACCAGATCTTTTTAATCAAGCTATTAGTCATTAAAAATAACCCACGTGGCAACACAATTATTAAGATTAGTTAATTAATTATACGANTATTTATTTATTTATTTAATAATTATATTATTTTATATTAATTTAAATTCATAAATTTATATAAATTTTATATTAATAAAATAAATTGTATTAAAAATTATCTCTACGCAGGCAATGTTAGATTGATGTTATTAAATTTATTAATTTATTTTACATTTTATGAATAAAAATTTCCATTACGTCCTCTCCCCGCGTAATTAATACAATCACTATTGATGTTGTAAGAAGACAAAAGTAATAAAAAATTGCTTTACTAAAAGACCTCTCAAGTCACAATCCCAACCCCACCCCCACCGTCAAATCGTAAATAATGATTTTTCTGAAACGACGACGTGGCAATGTTTGACTGTAAGTGGGCCCCACAGCTAGCTCTAGCACTCATAACTGAAGCCACCCTAACCCTTCCCCCCCTCCTGCACCTCTACCCAGCCACACAACGACGTAATGTTAAAAGCCCATTTCAGGTACGACCCGACGTACGGTAACCCCTGACAACGCTTCATTCCCTCCGGATTGGACCGTGAGTTTCACACGCTCAACTCTCTCACGTCTAACTTACAGCATTTACTCTGTGGGTCCAAAGCCCGAACTGGTCGCTCCCTGAAACCAGGCAGGCACGCAGCACACACTTCTGCTTGACTCTCGGTCAAAACTCGGTCGTCGCAAAGCAACAACACGCACCCACATAACATAACGCTAAAGCTATAAAAGAAACCCACTTTTTACTATAATTTTCGCCACATTTAAAGACAATGCAGAGTCGCAGATAGATTCACTTATAACTCAACGCACTCGTATTATTATCTGTTCGATCTATAACCGTTAAAGCAGTATCCTTTTTTGCTAGATTTCAGCTCCCCATCTTCACCCCAATATCTCTCTGTCTATTTCCTCGTTCCTTCTTACAATCATGGTGGTCAACAACATTTTCTCTCTCCAAATCATGGTCAATAATAATGGTAATGATAATGTATCATCTGGTACTGCTTCTTAGATTAAATTGTTTTTTCCGTTTGGATACTGAGGAAAAAAGGAAGAGAGAAGTAACAATGGATGATGATTCTTTATCTGGGTTACTTTGTCAAGAAAGTGAGACTTGTTTAGATGAAGAGTTAGTAGTAGAAGAAGACACCTTCTGTAACTTAAAGGATTACTGTGTTTTAGATGATGGGTATGTGGAAATGTTGGGTGAAAGGGAGATCAACTTTGGTTTCAAACGAGATGATAAATCTTTGGTGCTTGGTGATGAAATTAAATGTGCCCGTTTAGAAGCTATTGCATGGATTCTCAAAGTTAGTTTCAACAACCCGTTTCTTTTGTTTGATTGAGCTAGCTTTATTAAGTTGTCATTCTATTGATATTTGGCGTTTCCTGTATTAATCCAGACCGGAGCAATCTTTGGATTTCGCTTCCAAACAGCTTATTTATCTGTTACATACTTCGATCGATTCCTTTCCACGCGGTCCATTGATGTAAGTTCAATTCTCAATACAATGTCAAAGGTTTTCGGACTAAAATTAAAGTCTTTTTTTGTTTAATCAATTCATTGTTTCTTGTTTTTGAATTGGGTTTATGATGTTTTGCAGAGTGAGAAATTATGGGCAATAAAGTTATTGTCAGTAGCATGTCTTTCTTTGGCTGCAAAGATGGAAGAGGTGAAGGTTCCAGCATTATCAGAATTCCAGACTGAAGAATATAAATTTGCAAGCAATGTAATTCTGAGAATGGAGCTTTTGGTATTAGGAACACTAGATTGGAGAATGGGATCAATCACTCCTTTTGTTTTTCTTCATTACTTCATCTTAAAATTCTGCAAGGATTCTCCACCAAGTAACTTCGTATCCAGGACTGTGGCACTCATATTGGCTACAATGAGAGGTATTTGCTTATATATATATATATGATTCATCATCAAAATTTTGTTTGAATATATGAATGGAGTTAGTTAATTAGTTAATTTGATTCGTTATATATTATTCAGAAATTAATTTGATGAGCCATCGACCGTCCGCAATAGCCGCAGCTGCGACCATGGTGGCGTTGGATCAAAGACTAACGAGGAAAGCGTTGGACTGTAAGATGAGTTCCATATCTTGTGGATTTCTAGAAATTGTGAGTCCTTTTGTTGATACATTTATTTATATCTGGCAGCTAATTTCTCGTAATTAGAAAGAATCGTATTGCTTATAATCTGATTAAAGCGTTGGCATTTTTGTTTCACAGGAGGACGTCATCACATGCTACAGTATAATGCAGAAATTGGAGATGGAGAAGCTTAAAATGCCAAAATCCATAGTTTCACCAAATCTATCGCCAACCCATTTGAGGACAGCAAATGTTTTAGACTGTTCATCGGTTTCTTCAGCTGTCAGCACTAAAAGAAAAAGGCTTACGTTCAATGATAGTGATCAGAATGAGAAGCGATTCGGCTAAAGTTGCTCAGATTTTGAGCGTTATATTAAACTTTAGTCAATGGCTCGTTAATGGTGATTATTGTTGCTGGAATGAGTATTTTCCAATCATTACAACGTGGACATTATTTGGAGTTGATTGAACAAGAAAAAGAAAATAAAAGCAAAGCTTTGGGCTACTTATAAAGCTGATTTTTATTAGACCAATGCTACAAGGAGAGCCAGAGAGGTCATGAGAGGCTATCCATTGTTCAATTTTTATTAATATTAATATTATTATTATTATTTCTTCTCCTTTAGCTTTCTTTCATGGGTTTTATTTAAGATAGTATCTTGCAAACCTAGCTGTTGATGGGATGCTTTCTCGTGTCTTGGAAAAGGCTGATAAAAACACGGAGGAAGAAGGGGAAAGAGCAACTCTGTTTCTGTGATTTGATGCATCTATGTTGCCTGTTGGCCATCAGAAAAGTATTGTAAAGGTGAATTTGATTGCCTTTGTTTGAATGTTCGGGGTTTTCCTTTACAGGTTGGGCCCTGCTCTTCTTCATCTTCCCTGTGAAAAGTGTTGGCTGTGATGAGGTTTGAGGAGTCATCAAATTGACACCCAAGACAATATTTGTGGAACCGAAAGGAATGGCTTATGTCCCTTATACCCTGATGGAAACATATATTTCGTGTACTGTAGCTGCATTTTTCAAGATCGTTTGATTTCCTAAGTTGATAATTTGGGGATGTAATTATATAATGCAACAACTAGTGGCTTGTTTTGGTTACTTTGCTACAACTAGGATTTCCTTTTCATATTTTCCAACATCTGTTTAGGCAAATAAAACTTGCTCAGTGCTTAAATATGAGAAGATGGCATTAATGATGTGAAAATAAGACCACCCATTTGGGTTTTTTTTCTAAATTTTATTTTTAAATTAAAAGAAAATGAAAGAGAAATGAAAAACAGAACCAAAATAAAACCAAAAAGAGGTCTGTTCCCTCGGGATTTTGGCTGAAGCTAAAGATCTTGCAGAGTTCAGTTTCATGAGCAAAGATGCCAACAAACCAGTTGATTTATTTGTCCTTGATGGCCTGTAGAAAACCGAGCTGAGCAGTCAAAGCTGGCAACGAAGTTATTGGTACTTTTCTGGCATAATTAATACATTAGCAACAAGCTGCCATTGCTGCTGACAGCTAACATCAGACCTTACTGCTTTCAAGTTTCACCTACGTCCCTCGGATTTATGTGTAAAGCTTACTGCTTGCTCTCACTCTCTCCGCTGTTTTCTGTATGATATGCCAATTTATGCCATTCATACAACATCAACCATGGCATGTGCTTCCGTCCGTATTCCATATACTACTACCAATGCTCATTGAAAGTAAAGTCCCCAACACCAGCCAAATGGGCTACAGCAATGAATCCTGTTAGGTATATTTTGGATAGCATTTAAGGGTCCAAGAGTTTGCTTTGCTGCACTTTCAGTTTCTCCAATTGTAACAGAAGTTAAAACATTTAAATAATATTGTTCTACAAACGAGAAGAGTCTCAATTTATGATTTGAACAATTTTGTCACTAAGTTGAGCCAGAATGACCAACCATAACATTACGCAAAGCAACATTACTTCTACTAACTCCAATCCTAAAATTGCAGCAGCAATGTCATACATAGTTAAAAACAGGAGGGAAGGTGACACGTGAAAATAATCGCAATGCACAGAAAAATAAGAGGCAACCATCAGGCCAAGTTACACCCATACACCCCAATAGGAAAAGAGAATAAAATAATGAAGGGAGTATATAGTCAATGGCAGGAATTCTGCCTAAAGACAATTGGATCAGCAAGTATAAATTCTGCGATCAAACAACAGGCTTTGTACCCAAATTACAATACTTCTCCTACAGAGCTCACCGTTTTGGTGTTTCAGGGCTAAGTTTGAAATGTACTAGAAAATACAATTCTGAAAAATCAAAGTCATCCTTCAACAGTTGGACCATCGTTAGTCTCGAAATTTGCTCGTTGTTCAAATTTTACAGTGTGGAAATGTTCTGTCAGCTCCAATGATGCTACTATGGTGTATCAGGTGATGAATGATAACTTAAAAAAAAATCTAATTCACAAATATGAATTTGGAGGGGTAGAAAATGCCCATGAAGCTAAGCTGTGTGGGATGAAATAACTTGATGACAAATATAGGTGGGAAATAAGTGGTTCATTTCAAAGGTTGGCATTTACCAAACACTTCACCTGATGTGCTTTGCAATCCCAAACAAAGCTGTAGTCTATCTTATCTCAATTTGATCCCACAGGGATCAACTTTAAAGCAGCTGCAATTGGCATGCCTAGGAAGCCAAGTAAAATGGTAACAAACCACTGCTGCAAACTGAGAGGCGATGTATTTGCAAATGTACCTAGGAACTCAATTATTACTATTTGAAAGAGGGCAGTGCAAGTGAGCACAGCAACAAAGACATAGTTCTTCAGTATGCCCTTGAAGACATTTATCTTTTCCATCTCTCTGGAGCTAACTTCATTAAAGACCTGGAGAAGATGTCCTTAGTGTAAGTCACAGTCTTAGCAAATTCAGAATGAAGTATATCCAAAAAATGGGTAAGACATGGATCTTGACACTATCCTATCATTTTGTCATTGTATCATAAACTACTATGCAATTTAGATGAAGATTGATGCATCAAAAGACAACCTGATTTATGGCACACAATTGTGTGCATTAGAAAATAATAATAAACAAAAATGTATTATGCATAGCTCTAGTCTCTAGCAAGGAAAATGACAACATTCTGGAATCACTTTCTGGACTTACTTAAAGGTACAATTATGGCTACACTAATATCAGGGGAAACACATACCTGACAAAATACAAAGGTGTTGAAAATAAGCGTGTTTAATATCAAATCAGAATCTGGGCCCTCAAGACGAAAAACTGCTTTTCCTCTTGTCTGTAGATACTGTACTACCAGAAACTGATATAAAGACTGCCCCAAGATATTTCTCCACATTACACTACTGATGAAGTTTCCCTTCCTACCAACGGGTGATCTCTTCATCAGGTCATCGTTAGGGGGCTCTGTGGCTAAAGCCAGTGCTCCTAGAGTATCCATGATCATGTTGACCCATAGAAGCTGAACGGCAGTAAGGGGAGCATTTCCTGAAAGCATATCCAAACACAATAAGAAGGGAGGAAAATAAAAATTTTGATATCATGAAGAACAGTATGCAGAGTTATAAATATGCTAGAGAAAGACAATATTGGGGTCTACTTACCCGTCAAACAGGCAGAAGAAAAGTTGACAATTAGGGCAACCACATTTACTGTCAACTGGAACTGAACAAACTTTTGAATGTTAATATAAACCGAACGTCCCCATTTGGCAACAGTCACAATTGTAGAGAAGTTATCATCCAATATTATGACATCTGCACTCTCTTTTGCCACCTGCAAATTGTAGAATATGCTGTAAGCATAAAAGGTCCTCTTTCAATACATTTACATCTTATGTGATGAAAAATCAAAAATTAAAGCAGTAGCGTTCAGGTTACACCTCTGTTCCGGCAATGCCCATTGCAAGACCAATATCTGCTTCATGAAGTGCTGGAGCATCATTCGTACCATCACCTGTCACCGCAACAACTTCACCTAAAGTGGTTCTCAAGTGTTTCACAAGGGTATGCTTGTCCATTGGTGAAGATCGAGCCATGACCTGAAAATGAAGAAATATTGGTAGGTGAACAAGTTTCTAGTCAAAAGGAGTGTCATCTACAGGCGTAATAAAAAAGAAACCTATAGAAGACTATGTTTCAGTTATTGCTGAAAGATTTCCATCGATTTGTATTATGACTGTAGTAATACTATTATCGTCATCTTGCAATTTCTCCATAGAGCAGAGTATATATTTATTGTTTTTCACAAAAAGAATGCAAGGAAATTCAGCCCAAAATACCATGATGTAATACATATATGACAAAAACAAAAGCGCAAAGAGAAATTAAGAATATGCATATGATTTATGCCCTAAGATTTTTCAATGGAGGACAGTTTCTACCACAACCAAAGCTTGGACCCCCTAAAAAAGGTGCATATAGCAAGTGGTTCTTATGATAGTAATTATAAAGTCCAAAGAATTGTAGGTTGAAAGTATCCATGGATTGCCTCACCATGAAAATTGCATACTAAAATTGCAACCATGGAATATCATTCATCCTCCATCTGGTTTTGATATGCACAAAATGCATCTGAATTAATGCAATAAAAATATAGAAGCACCTGGATTTTTGGAATAAGTTTACTCAATTCCTCATCACTTTTCTCACGGAATTCTGGGCCTTCGATTGCTATACCATTCTCAGTCAAAATTCCACATTCTCTAGCAATTGCCTTTGCAGTGTTTATGTTGTCTCCAGTGACCATCCGGACGGTAATGCCAGCTGACCTACAGATTGCAACAGACTCCTTGACACCAGCGCGAACAGGATCTTTAATACCCACAATGCCTATACAAGTGTACCCTTCAGTGGGAATGGGGCCCTCAGCAGAGAATTCATTTCCAATTTCCATGTAAGCAAGGCACAAAGTTCGAAGAGCTTCACTAGCAAATTGTTCGATAGTATTCTTAAGATGATTGACAGCTGCTTCACTGAGGGGTACAACCTCACCATTTGAATTAATAAACTTATCACATGCAGCTAATAATATTTCGGAAGCACCCTTACAATATACGCGGAATCCTCCTTCAGGAAGCGCTATAACTACTCCCATTCGCTTTTTAGTGGAGTTGAAAGGTTCAATTTTCACAATTTTTGATGCTTGTCGTTCTGCTTGGAAATCCCCACCAAGCAGCAAGCCAAACTCTAAAATAGCAGTTTCGGTAGGTGTTCCTAGTATCTCAGTTTTGTTGCCCACAACTTTCACAACTTCTCCCCCTGTATTGTTAAATATTGATTGAAGTAAAATTTTTAAAGCAGAGGCCGGAATTGAAGATCCAAAAGCAGTCCCCTTGGAGTTGTTGACTTCCTCAATTTCCTGACAAATGCATGCTTTCACAACAGTCATGTGGTTAGTAGTCAGTGTTCCAGTCTTGTCACTACAGATACTTGTGGCTGATCCCATTGTCTCGCAAGCAGCCAGATGGCGGACAAGTGCCTTATCATTCATCATCTTCTTCATGGCAAAAGCAAGGCTCAATGTCACAGCTAAGGGAAGCCCCTCAGGCACAGCAACCACAACAATTGTAACTGCAACAGCAAAAAATTCCAATATTTCCATCGCATCATCTCCAGACCATGTCCAGTGGGTTCCTTCCTGTAGCTTGCGGCTAAATAATCCTTGCACCAGTACAGCAAATGTCACAACAGCAAAAAAGAGGCCAATTTTCCCAATGATGGTTGCCACACCATTCAGTTTAACCTGCAATGGAGTCTCATCATCTCCTCCTTCACTAAGAGTAGCCATGAGTTTCCCCCACTGAGTTCTCATCCCAACTGTAGTCACGAGCATCTTGCACGAGCCATCCTGAACTTTGGTTCCAGAAAGGAGAAAAGGATTTACTGAATTCACATTAACTGGTTCACTCTCTCCTGTTAAACTGGATTCATTAATCAACACAGAAAACCCTGATATAAAAAGCCCATCAGCTGGAACCTGGTCCCCGATGCAAAGATGAACAATATCACCGGGAAGTAAATCGTATATGGAGATCTTCTGTCTGAACCCATTTCTGGTGACCTGAACTGTTATTTTTTGCTTCTCCCTATCCAAATCTTTGAACTGCAGGGATTGCCTATAATCACTTGTGGCAGTGACAAATACAACAAGAAGAATGCTCGCAACAATTCCAAGACCATCATGAGCACCCTTGGCCATCCCTCCATTGTAATTCCAACAACCAAAGAGACAAGAGCACAAAAAGCAAGTATCATGAGGGTCATATCATGAAGGGCTTCCCATACATAAACCCAAAATCCCCGCACTGGACATTCAGCAAATTTATTGATTCCATAGATTTCTTTCCTTGTGTTCAGCAATTTCTCAGAAGTAGAAATACCATCGGTAACTGATGTGGTTAGCTTTTCTGCAACACCCTCAACCCCACCATGAACTCTGAGCTTCTTGACATCATGGCCTTCTACAATGCACCCCAACTCATCAGGACATATTTGAAAGCCGGCTGCCTCTACTTCTTCCGGTACAGTGTATTCACTGGACAAATTTAGACCTGTAGGCATTCAAGGGAAGTTACATGGAAAGTAAAAGAAAACCTCAGCACATGTCAACCTTAGGATTTGAGAAGTTTTAAGAGATTCATACCATGGATAAACTGGAGTGCAGCTTGTGAAACCAAAACTGCAACCCTAAACTTCTCCTAAAATGTTAAAGGTGGGAACGAATCAAAAGGCAAGAATATTAGTATGTAAACTTTATTCAATTCAACAAAACTGTTATTTTCTATTTTCAAGGGACTTGTATTTTCAATTAATATTATTCAGAGCCAGCATTTGAATTCAGGATCACTAGCCACAATATATGCAAACCCATTTTGCTATCCATTAATAGCAGAGATTTTGCATAAATAAATGCACTCATCAGTTTACTAAAACAACTGGCGGCAGACAAGATATTCCTAGAAAAGCATGTAAGAGCATCACCAGAACAGGTTGCCCAATTATCACTTTGAAACTATCAACAGGACTAGCTGCTTCCAAAATAACACAACTATTACTAAATCAAATATCCTACACCGCACTTCAGAATAATAAAAACCCATACTCCCATTGTCTAACTTCAAATTCACAGGCCAATATGTGATTAAGGCACTGTGTTGTCAGCATTTCAGTATGTCCACAAATTCAAGGTCTAATATCTGTTTTTTTTGTTCCATACAAACTATGTACGACTTGTAGAATGACAAATCCAGCACCAAGCATCTATTTGGACCCTGCATATCAGCATGCCTAAAAAGTTCTACAGATTTTGAAATTTTTTTTAACTTTGTTTGATCCATCTTAGAGCTACTCATAATTTTCTGGCCACCTTAACAACTAGCACACCTTTGAGCCTTTGAAACCCAATCAATAAATGACAGCTTCAGGTATCCATGACATGCATCAATTTATCATATGTAATCAGCTCAGTTCTAAGCAACTTTGAATCCTCAAGTATTTTGAAGCACAAAATGTAGAGCTATTGAACGAAATGGAGATATATGTAACGGTCGACTTCACGAGTACATAAATAGAACTAGAGATTGGATCTATATATTAATTAGTAACTGTAAATGAGTATGCAACTTATACTACTAAATATGACGAAACAGTAAAACTTTACTGATTACATGTCCAAGTTTTGTTGTTTTCAAAACAGAGATTAAAAAAAACACGCACACAGATTTCAGTTTCTTCAGAGCAAGTCAATCTTTACTGTGCTTGATTAGGCAGGGATTTTGAATCAGCTATGTAACCTGATTTGAGCGACGAATAGCCTCAGCTTCAAATCTTTTGGAGAGATTAGCAGTGAAACGAAACCTACGCCTCCGATTCTTTACAAATCCACAAAGCTTCCTCCATCTCTGTAACGCCTCTTCTGACGAGTTCTTCGGCTTCACATCTCCGAAGTTCTCATTCAAATAACTCTCCATGCCTGTTATTCTTCCTCACAATAAAATCAAACTTCCTTATAGACGAAACAGAAAATCGAAACAAATAACACAGTTACTCGTCGTTTCATTCAAGCAGGTACAAGAAAAAATAAATTGAAAGAGAAGCTGAAGATGAACGTGAAAAACATTAAAAGCAAGAATTCGAATTCCAAGATATTTTCCTTTATTCGGTAGTACCTAACGGCTAAGAAAAGCAAAGTGTGAAGACGACCGGAATTGACTTTTCCAGAACAAATGACAAGACTTACCACAGATACTTTCTTCTCTCTTGCTTCCACAGAAGCTTGGTTTAGTCTTTCATTAGATCTTTCTTTCCTGCTGAGAAAGGAAAGTCAACGTTATTGACCAAAGCTTCAATCTACAGAACCGGAGATTTGAACAAGCGATTTCTTGTATTTCAACTTCCAATTAGGCAGCTCGTTAGTCTTCTTGTTTTCGTCTTTTAAAATATACAGTGATAAAAAATGAACCGTCGCCAATGATTCTGTGGGAAACGTGATACCGCGTTAGGCCATGTGCGTCAGTAGCCAATAGAACGCGACAGGGTGCATGGGTTTACGTGGGGTCCCCTCTATCAGTAATGTTAAGACAGGAAACAGTGAGCTGCAACGTGTCAAATAACAAATGGATGCTATTCCAATATCCCCGGTGATGACTGCTAATCTGCGAAGGAGGATGGGCCAAAGGCGGATGTGCCTCAATAAAGCTTTCCTTTCTATTCTTCTAACAGCCGAGTACAGTGAATCTGTACTATTGGAGGTTTCTTCGAGGCAAGAATCGTGCAGCAGTGTATTTGCTTAAATTGGGAGTCCCACTCTTGCAAAGTGCGTGGCATGTTCTCAAACAATTTAATGCAAGACAAGTGGGCTCCAATGCCCAGTGTTGTTTTGTGCAAGTGATGATAGCCACTTTTCCTTGGGCTTTCTATATTCTACAGCCTGACGTTATTGGTCCAGCTTGGCCCGATAAGCTAAGTTTTGGGCCTAAACTTGTTTTCGGTGTCAAATCAAAAGACTACCGGAGCATGCAAATACCAATGCAAAACCAACCATCTAATTAAAGTTTCCATAGACAGCAGGCAGAGGAGCATAAGAATAAGATTATCAGAAAGCAGGTAGCGTCACGTAAGAGATAAAACAGTAAGACAAGAAGAAGATTTAGCATAATGGACTGTCCACCGAAGAATCTATGAGTTGTGTGGACTAATGCAAAAGCACGCGTGCAATTGCAAGTGCAAGCACAATCTAATCACAACACACACACACACACACACACACACGCACACTCGCACACTGCCTTGCAATTTACGACTTCATTCATTGTCCTGTTATCCTTTTGCTTTTGTTCTCTTTTTCAGTTCATTTTGGAGCCATTCAGCCTTGCACACCATATCTTGTTTATCAGAGCGACCACAACTTTTTTTATTTCGTTTCCCTTGTCCGCTCCCTGTAACATTTTAGCAACGACGATTCCTCGCAAGGCTCGCAAACTTTTCTACTCAGCCGGCGTTCTTTGCATTGCCTGCCACTAAAGTTGCCCTCGATTTTCATGAGGTTCCCAGAAATTGTCCTCCTGTACCTAACTGATGGTTTAAAATTAGGCAATCTAAGCGAAATATCAAGAATTAAATAATGCCTACGCTGCATTGGTGGGCAGAACCAAGGTGGGTTGGTGTCCACAGAAGAAACAGGTCACAAACACGAGTCAATGTCTTATCCGAAGTAAATAAAATCTAAGAAGTCGATGATTAATATGATACGGGGCAATGTCACATTCTTACATGGGAATGGGGAAAAGTGGCGTCACTTCACGCATGCCTCAAAAGATAGAAAAATCTAAAGAGTATTTTATAAAATAATGTTTTAGAGATGGGAAAAGGTGGAGAGACGTCTCATAACGTGAAGAAAAGAAAGACAAAAAGGTAACGTGTGTGTATGATTTTATGTCAAATATTGTTTGTAATAATCTCATAGGCAATGATACATAAAATCCCACTCAGTAGCTCCCTGCCTTTTTCTGCTAGCTTGGAAGAAGCATTTGCATGGTGCCTTTCATAATAAATGCAGAATGAAATGAAAACGTCGACGCATCCATCATAAAACGCATATTAGTTACACATCTATATCTCCCTTTTCCTTGGCATGTACTTCTTTCCTACTCAGCACTCAGCAGTCTTGTTGCTGCCAGGACAAGGTCGAATATATGTGTAGATGCCAAGAAAACAGAGAGAGGAAAAAGAAGGATAAAAAAGTATAGATAAGATAAGATCAATGATTCATCAAACCAATTAAAGACTCCATGGAAACCTGACCGACTCCACGCACAGGATTGTACGAAAAATATAGAGCCAGCCATTGCTTGATTTCTCTCTCTTTGTTAATGTCACTGTTTGATAATATGCCAGTTTGGTGGACCTAACTCCATGTCTCTGGAACTCTGGGTCCTCAAACTCCATTATCTCGTTGATGGAAAAGCTTATTTGATTTTATTAGATTAGCATAGTATAGGTGAAGCCTAACTAACTGACAAACAAAGTTGGGTTTCACTCTGTTTTGATGCTTACCTTGTCTGTCCTGTCCTGCCCTGCCCATCTCCTCGTATGTCATTTCCATGTCCCCCTCCCCCGAGTTTCTGCTTTCAATTTTCCTCAAATTATGCATATTTCCAGTTAATTTACCTCAATGGATTCTCTTTGATCTTCGGGATTGGTAATTGGTTCAATTTAGTTTTGTATTTACAGTGATATGCTTTGCCTAACCATTTGCTTCGGAAATTAGAGAGAACGGGTTGGTTGTTATTGGCATGGTGACAAATCTTTGTCAAAGGGAAATTTTCTGTATGTCAACAGGGAAATATATGGAGACGTCCATTCTGTGGCCAATGAGCTGGATGCGGCAACAAGAAGAAGATGGACCATGTAACCAGTATATTTTCAAAAAAAATATATGTGAAGGCTACCTCCATTTATTGAAATAGATTCCAATGTGACCCAGTAAGGAAGTGAGTGACCCTACTTCTCTTCACATGTAACTGTTGTCGCAGATTCTATCTGAATGTGAAACTTTCAGATATAGATACAGCAGTAGCCATTGCCATGATTGCAGCAACTGATGAAATCTCTTTCCCTTGGCTTCAATTCAGATGCTTGGTTGCCCGACCAACCCACTGATAATGGTTGCGCATGTTGTCTCACATCTTTTTACTGTTTTACCCATTAGAATTTTATCTTTTAAGAAGTCAGAAAATACTGTGTTGTGATTGGAAATTACCTTCTGCGAGGAAGCGAATTCAATGCTTTCATTGGTTGTTATGTTATTCCTTTCAGTTTTCAAGTATTCTTCTGCCATCATTTATAGTGGCAACACCTAACAAATCAGATTTTTTCTTTTTTTTTTTTCGAAAAAAATGCAGATTGGTCATCAATGTCAATGGCTTCCGAAAAAATAATTTCCAGTATTCTCTCTCTCTTTATTAAAAGGATAAGGAGCAAGTATATGACAAGATGCTATCACTATGAGGGATGTCACTATTAAACTGTAAATGTAGAAAACTGGCATGAATATATTATATGATACTTTTTTAAGTCATTATGGTTAGGCAGGCAACATTAGTGGCGATCATTTTTTCCTTTATCCTTACTTTGTTTAAGAAAAGAAAGTGGGGGAGGACTGAAGATGGGTGAAGGTTTTTCTCCTCTCTTCCCTTTGGTGAGAGCAATTAACCAGACTTGAGTTGCAGAACACAAAGTCAAATCTGCCGCTCAGTTCTTATTATTCATCATTGTTTGGCACAAATTCTTTTACAATTTAAAATTGGAACCCTGTGCTAATGATCAATGAATACGTAGCCTCATGAGTTTTTTGACACATGGGAAACACTCAGAATGAGGGACAGTAAATCTGAGTTCCCACAATTATTTCAAGACTGACTGCAACTGCAAAAAGTTGCTGCTGCATTGCTTTTGTTGGTCTGCGCTTAAACGAATGGTTCTGGTCATTCTGTGAACCAAAGATACCAGAGAAACACAGATGGTGGGGCATAACTTGACAGTTGCAGATTGCCACCTACAAATTTCCCCTCTCATCATTAACAACTGCGATTGCATTTTCTGCAAATGATGAACAGATACTTCCAAAATTTTAATCTTCATTAGAGGGTGGTTTAATCTCACAACTCTTATTTGCGGAATATCAGTACATCAAGCTGAAGTTACGGAGCAAAAATATTTGTGAAACGAAACTGACAGACCAAAGTAAGAGTGCAGCTAGACTTACAGCGACCCATCACTCAGGCCAATGACAGTCCAAAAAACCCACTCTCAGAAACTGATCATATATCGTTTGTCATCCTTTCCACGCTATGTATATGTCACTGTAGCACTGACACAGCCCACTCAAAAACCCTGCTACAGTAAGATACTCCGCATTCAGCTATATAAATACCACTTCAAGCATACCAAAGGCTAAAAACAAATCCACACGCGTATGCACACCTAACCTTACCTACGTTAATCTTTACATTTATGAACAGTTCCTTTCTCACAGACAATTCCTCAACCACCTTTCAATCAAATATTCAGTATTTCTCTCTAATTCCAAAAAGGAAAATCTCATGGGTGACTTGCTCTTAGAAGCGCTCCATGTCCGAGTAGTGGGTTCTGGCGAAAGAATTCTTGTGCTTGCTCACGGATTTGGCACTGATCAATCCGCATGGCAGCGCATTCTTCCGTATTTCAACCATTATCGTGTCATCCTGTATGATCTTGTCTGTGCTGGGAGTGTTAACCCTGATTACTTTGATTTCAGGAAGTACACTAGTCTTGATGCTTACGTTGATGATTTGCTTAACATCCTTGACACCCTTGGTGTCAATCGCTGCGCCTATGTGGGTCACTCGGTCTCCGCCATGATTGGAATCATGGCCTCCATTCGCCGCCCTGAACTCTTCTCCAAACTCATTCTTATCGGCGCTTCTCCGAGGTAAAAGTATCAAAATTCCGCATACCTGACATGGGTTTACCATTTTTTTTTTCAATAAGATCTTCAACAGAAATGAAATTTCTGCACTCAGGTTCCTGAACGATGACGATTATCACGGGGGTTTTGAGCTAGCTGAAATTGAGAAAGTATTCAAGGCAATGGAAGCGAACTATGAGGCATGGGCATATGGCTATGCACCGCTGGCGGTGGGAGCAGATGTGCCTGCAGCCGTTAGAGAATTTAGCCGGACCTTATTCAATATGAGGCCAGACATATCACTATTTGTCTCTCGAACCGTCTTCAATAGTGACCTAAGGGGCATCCTAGGCCTAGTCAAGGCCCCATGTGTAATAATTCAGACTGCCAAAGACGTCTCCGTTCCGGTCTCCGTCGCTGAATATTTACGTAGACATCTCGGCGGCCGGTCCACGGTGGAGCTTTTGAAGATCGAGGGTCACTTGCCGCATCTGAGTGCACCTGCCATAGTGGGTCCGGTTATCCGGCGAGCCCTATCAAGATAATTTAAAAATAAGAACAGAAGGGGGGTGTGGGGGCCTAATCGTCTGAATTAGGGCAGCTATAAGCCTATAGCTATTTATGTGGGGGTCCCACAGAGAAAACCGTAACAAGGTCGTAGAAGTGTCGCAGTCCGAATAACTTGTGGATGTGAGTCCATGGACTTGGGATTTTATGATGTTCTCACAGGATAACAATACCCATGTGATCATCACGTGATGACGTGTCCTTTTTGTATTCCTCTCTGTTTTGTTTTCTTCCCTTTCCCAAAATCGAATGCGCCTGTGGCTTTGTCTTTTATTTTGGCACGCGAAAATAAAAACGCAGCGTTTTGTTCTACTTTACTACTCTGTTCACCGATTTTGCAAGACTACACGTATTCATGTATATTACTATCAGACTAAAAGAATCTTCCACATTGTGTCTTCAGGAATATTGTGTGACCCCGCCTCTTCATGGGGCTTGCCCACACACATATTCCTTGTCCCCAGCGTTCCTCTTTACCGTCCATTACGTATTCAAAGTTGACGCCGTATCCCAATATTTGTTCATGAAAATCTGCCAAGGCTTTTCGTGTTACGTTGGATCCAAAGAGCAGCAATGCCTAGCAATGGAACAATAATTTGGTGCCGCCAGTTTTTCCTGCAGAATCTAATCTCGTCTACCTTAACACCATCCTGGGTAGAGAACACAGTACTGCTAAAATGAGGTTTAAAGCTGGTCAGCAGGCAACCAAACTGTCAAGTCATCAATGTCGTCAGAGTCGAGCTACAGTTTAGGCCTTCCAAAAGTAGCCCAGGGTGGTTGTGGTCCTGCCTTTGCATGGGCTGCTGCATTAGGCATAGAAAAGCCCAGACTGGCCCGAAAATTGTCAATACTGAATCTTGATAGTAGATATTGCGACAGTGACACTACTTGTCTATATTATATGAAAACGACTTCGTTTCTCTTTTGGGTGGGGTCTGTTTAGCGTATGTCGGGGTTCTGGGTTGAGATGCTTTCGCCGTTGCTGTGATATTGAAATCACAAATGATTATCCAACACTTCCAAAAGTTAAATAATAATAATAATAATAATAATAAATAATTTACTTTTATATCCTAAAATAAATTATGAACACTCATATTTAATATAAGATTTTATTACAAGTATTTTAATATAATTTTGCATAAATAAATAAAATAATATTACTCTTAATATTTATTTTACACACCTATTTAACGTACGATTAAAAGGATTTATAGAAAAAATTAATTTTTAAATTTACTAAATGGGTGTACAATTTCATATAACTAACTTTTTAGTTCTCCTAATAAATTTCATAATTGTTACAACTTTTTAAATTCAATATGACTTCCTTTGCATAAAGAGATATCTCTTTGACTTTACATTTGTGTAATAATTAAGCGTATCTTTTTTTAACAAAAATTAATTATTCAGTTTGATTAAATTCCTTGATTTTATTATGATTTTAATTATTTTTATTATTATATTACTTATTCTGTAGTATAGTTATGTAGATGAATTACAAGATATATTTTTTTATAGTAAAAAAGGTGTTTAAAGCTTAAAGTTTTGATTTTTTGATTTTATTATGTTTTCTTTTATTGTTATTATTATTATACTTATCTTGTAGTACACTTAAGTAGATAAAATAGAATCTATTCCTTTTACAACAAAAAGTTGGTTGGATGTTTAATTTGTGGTACAAATAAACTAGTTCTTCTTCTTTTTCTTTATCTTATATTTAAAGTTGTAATATTAGTGGTTGATTTTATGACTATTAATCTATTAAAATTTAAAGGTATATTTGATCGAAGAGGATAATGGTAATAATTTCTTTAAAGAGCAATAATTTGTTTATTTGATTGAAAAAAAAAATAGAGAGAATTAAATTTTTAAAAATTTTTATTTTTTATAACGAAAAAATTACGATTCTTATTTAATAAGGAGAAATTACAACTCTATCTTTTTAAATAATTAATTGTTAATAAAAATTAAACAATCACCTTCTTTTTACGGATTAGAATTCTCTTTTAAATTTTTTTTTATAACTTTTAGTAAAATGATGTCACATAATATATTTAATAAAAAAATATTAAAATTATATATTAATAAAATTTATAAATTAATTTAATATTTTACTGTAGAAATTAAAAAAATTTAAAATAAAATTTAAAATATATATTATTAATTATATTATGTGATAAAATTTATTTGTAAAATGAAAATTAGAGAAGAACTAATCCCTCTGGTATGCCACGAATAAAATAAAGTAAAATGAATAAAAGAAAAGACAAAGATTTCAGGAATATATCTCTAACCAAGCGTCTTTGTCTGTGATATTCCAATTTAAGACAATTATCATATGATAAATAAGACTGAAAGAGTGGGCATGCACCAGATTGTCTGGCCCAAAAAATTGTCTCTATTCGGAGGTTGGTAAGATCCGGGTACAGAGCCTTGTGCGCCAACAATAATGGAGTTAGGTGGATATGAGTGAACAAGGCATGGTTGGCGCTCTGGACCAGATAAACCCAGAATTCATTGAATGGTTGCATTGCCTTTCATTCATCTAATGGTTCATTAATGAAGTACAGTGTTATAATCTCTAGAGAAATTGAACCCACAGAATCATTAACCGTGGGCCAATTCCATTTTTCCTCGTTCCTTCCCTTTTTTTGGTTTGAATTCCATGGAATTTGAGTTGCTCATGGCTGCTAGCCTATAGCTTCGAGTTGGTAGCCGTCTCCACAATGCCATTTATGGGTTTACATTAGCAACGGCCTTTTAACAAAAACACTAGAAGCTCTGCTGAGAATTTCTAAGCAAACGTGCATGATCGCGACAATATATGTGGGAACTTTGTTGGGAATTTGTTAGTGGGTTAGTCAAATTCGGAGGCTTTTTGTTCCGTAGCCCGTAATTCAATCTCCTTGGCACGATGCCTGTGGGAACGCGTAGCAAACTGTAGCGTTAGATGACCAAACTTCATTATAGGTTGACCCTAAGTAGATATTGGGGTTATTGTGGCTCCCACTTGTTACTTCCTATAATTGATGCAACACACTAACAACCCTTCAACCGTAGAATCTATACTTCTCAATATCTCTTTAATATCAAAAACAAAAACCAATACATTGAAAAGTAACCATGTAATTTTACTATAAAAAAATAAATGTCACGATTTTATTACATTAATTATGTTTATATGTTAAATTTATTTATTAATAATAATAATAAATAAAATTTAAAAAATTATAATTTTTTTATTATATTAATTAAATAATATAATTTTTATTAATTTATTATTAATAAATTATTTTTTATTTTATTAAATAAATAATTTTATCATAACATGATATTATTTTACTTAAAATTTTATTATTTTATGCGGTAAAAGCTGCAAACAAAAGGGTAACCTTGTGCATAAACTTATCCTTGAAGTCATCCTCCTACTCATCTTTCTTTTTTCAATACACAATCAGTTGTGATGTCAACATCCCTGTAATGAAAAATTTAGATATTTTCATTCAACACGAAGAATAGGGAAAATCAGATTATTCCTCGAGGTTAGAATCAATTGATTTAATGACATTCTTTATAATAAATGCAATTAAACGATAACGTTTTTAATTGTTAAGAGAGTCACTCACTGCGCACCACAAAGGAAGACCATGAAGAGAGGAAGAGAGTAATCTATAGATTGGAAAATCAAAAGTAAACAATTCCAAAGCTACTACTAGGTACTAGCCAAATCAGCCTTCAAGGCTGGGACCCAGATGGCGACCCCGAAGCTGATGGGACAAACGACTAACCGCTGTGACAACGGAACGCTATTACAACGGAATCAAATACACGCGGCAGAAGCGTGGTTATCAGAGAAAGAAAAAGATCAACGGATAATATTTGAATAAAAGTTGGCCACGAACTCTTCTCCAGCCTCACCCTATCATGACTCGAGCTCCAAACACGGGTTCCTCGTGGTCTTGTAAAAGAAATTATTCTTCTTCTAAAGCCAAATTAAAGAGACACCACAAAACCAAACCAGGGACGCTTGCAGATCACTTTTCTTGTTCAGTTAACAATTGTTTCACTCTTGTGGCAACTACAACTCACTTTTCTACATGCTTTCTTCTCGCCAATCAAATTAAAAATCAAATAAAAAAATAAAAATAAAGAATGATATCGAAGTTGAACCGTCTGCATCAAAGGGCAAATTAAAAACACTAAAATGAAAAAGCGTTGAGCCATCGGGAAATTATTTCTAAAAAGCAAACCAAACTCAGATCACTAGTCACAAATTTTACAAGCTTCGTTACATAAAAGATATTTACATAATTTTTTTTTTTTGGATTTTTTTCCTTTTTTTTTCCAAAAAAAAAAAGTGTATTTCACCGGTTGAATGTTTCGATTACAAGTGGCATGCGGTGGGGTGGGGAGGATGACTTTATACTTTATACTGACACATCTGACGCTCTTGCAGCGGCGTTGCCGGATCTTGGTTGCCGTAGAAGCTCTATCAGTGTCTCCGCCTGTTCGCATATCATGACACACAACACGACACAACACCAGTTCCCCATTAGACACAATAATATCAGAATATAATTAAATTATGGATTTTTTTTTTATTAAAAAAAAAGAGTAAATGATAATGCATATCTTTATAAGAAAATGGAACAATTTTTGACGGGGTAAAATGACGGATGTTTTCTTCAAAATTGTCAATAGATTAAAATCTCTTTGTCCTTCCCCTTCATATGGACAATCCAGAAACCAGATTTAGTGGAATTTATTTTTTTTAATTTTTTTTATTTTAACTAAAAAGAAAAGGTTAAAAGCAGAGTGGTGGGCTGCACTGACGTGGCAGAAAACTGTCCTCTCTTGTTCAAAAAACAAAACAGCCATGACTACAGGGAATAATATCGAAGTGCCCCGCCATGTCAGACGCCATGAGTCACCAACCAGAGGGAATCCTTTACAGGATCGGAATTATTACCTTTTGCTTGGCGCGATTGGTGCCGGATTGAGACAAAGCGACCAAAGGAGGAATCGCTCCTTCGCGAGCCACCCTAGTACGGTACGCCAAACTTTCCTCGCAAACCGGCAACAATATGGCTACCGCGATCTCCTTTTGCCTTTGCGTCCCCACCTCTATGATCTCCACCAATACTGGAATCCCACCTTCCTCGACCAAAGACATTTTTGCCTCCGGCAACGTAACTAACAGGCTCAAAACATAAGCCGACTTGTCAACCATGTTTGAACCGAAATCAGCCATTAATTCCACTAGCGGTTTCATGATGCCCGCGTGAACGGCCTTGATTTTGTTTTCCTTAACAGAACAGAGTGAATACAAAGCAGTTGACGCGTCCTTTTTGCCGCGAACACCTCCGTTTTCGAGAAGGTTCACTAGAGCTGGAATCGCTCCCGACCGTCCGATTGCGGTTTTGTTTTCTTCCATTTGAGATAAACGAAGCAGAGCACAAGCTGCGTTCTCCTTAGCTGTTGGTGTACCTGTTTTCAAAGCTCTAACAAGTGGCTTTATCGCTCCTGCTGTAGCTATCAATTCTTTGTTCTCGTCGCACAAAGAGAGATTCAAAATAGCCGTAACTCCATACTCTTGAAGCTGAAGATCAGACGATGAGATTATTGAAATCAAAGGCTTAATCGCACCTGCTTTTGCTAAATTTAAGCGATTCTCTGACTTGTTCTTCGCCAAAAGTCTGATTTCCATGGCGGCTTGCTTTTGCTCGTCAATCGAACAGGACTCAAGATCCACGACGAGCTGGCGAATCAAATCATCGGAATTCTCCGAAACACACGCCATTAAAAGTCTCCGGCTCTCAGACGACCCCGTCGGAAATTCTCCGGATCCGTCGCTGTTACAGTCACTGAAAGCAGATGAATCATCATTAATTTCACCGAAACTCCTTCTCATGTACGTAAAATTCACTCTATTTTCGGTCTCCATTGCTTTTGTAACTATCTGCTCTCACAGCATCAAATCTCAACAATTATTATGAAATTCGGGTTACGGGATCCGGAAGTGACAAAATTCGGGTTATGAAGAGTATGCGAGAGGTGGAGCTTGAAGATATAAGGGAGAGGGGAGAGAGAACACCTGGACTAGGGCCTCGGGAGATGGGCTGACACGTGAATTTTTGACCGTGCCAAATCCTAGTTTCGGTGTTGCACTTGCGAAAGGTCTCTTTAAACGCGTGCATCGAAAAAGGTGCGCTACTCGATAAAGAGCTCTTCGAAGTGAGTCCTTTTCCCCCTCTCTCTCTCTCTCTCTCACGTTGAAATCGAGAATAAGAGGCTCTTTTAACTGGTCTGGCTGTAATTAAGTACTGTCGTACGGTACATTTGGGTACCCTGGCCTGTTTCATATTGTGCCACGTGCCCCGAGTTCCGGCCAATGTTTGTTCAGTTTTATACTGAACTGGCTCAATCATAAAGTACAGGTAAGGCCAGGCCAGGCCACGCCACGCCTAAGCCCAAGTGCCAACTTCGAGTGGTCACAAACAATGAGCCCTTGTTTGGTATTTGTTAACTCAATAGTATAGCTTTCATGAGGCATTTAATGTACGAGGATATATTATGTTAATATAATTAATATTATAAAATTATTTAATTAATAAAATTAAAAAATATTTCTTAATAATAAATATTTTTTAAATAATTTTATTACTTTAATTATATTAACATAATAAAATTATTTTATTTATATATATTTTTTATTATTACGTAAGCATCTTGTAAGAACCATAATAATGGGTGCGTCATATGTTTGGTCAACTGCCACATTGTTATGGTGGCATTAATATATTATTACTGACAAGTTTTCTTCTAATAATTTAAGAAACAAAAGCACCAAAATTGCATATAGCTCTCGCCCGCAAGAATCATCCACGTTTAAATATTGATTTAATTATTGGGACAAAGTATAGATTAGTTAGCCGACATCTCAGTTCTTATCCAATCTCCTCTAGTAGACGAAACAGCATGACAGAATACGGGCCTTACCTACTCCACGATGGCCATCAATTATAAAGCACCGTGCTAACGAGTCTAAGAAATCTAACATGTTTTCTTTGAAATTTAAAGTCAAATGATTGCATTTATGATAATAGTAGTTAATGTAGGACTTACCCGTAACTGGGGTGAGAGTTGATCGTTCTGTAAATACGAGTGTAAAGTAAGCAAGTACAATCTATGAATTAATAATTAATAATGGATATTTGGACAAAACTAATGACCATGTTGCTATGTCTCGTACTATCGAACCACATCTGCGCAATAATATGCTGCGTATTTGGTCACATTAGTTTTACGGTAAAGTATTAAATAAAATAATATTATTATATTAATATAATAAAATTATAATTAATAAAATAAAAATTATTTATTAATAAAAAATAAAAAAATTAAATAAAAATTTTATTTTAAAAATAATATAATAAAATTATTATTAATAAATAATTTTTTATTTTATTAATTAAATAATTTTATTATATTAATTATATTAACATGATAAAATTATATTATTTAAATTATTTAAATTTTATTAATTAAATTTATACTAAAATTTAATTTAATAAAATCAATAAAATTTTACATTCAAATTAATGTAATAGTATATAGTGTTTAAAATGTCACAAATATTAAAAATAAAAAAAATAATTATGTAGATTCTCGTAATATAAGTTTTATTAAATAAAATTGTTGAACACCCAAATTTTTTTAAAAAATATATTTTAATTTATATAATAAAAATTATTAAATTTATTAAAATCCACAAATAAAATTGAGTAATACTTGAAAGGAAATGTTAAATTCAATACATAATTGTCCGGACCCATAGAGTTGAATTTCAATATCTAATGGTCTGATATTGCTGAACCATAAAATAAACTTAAAATTATGATCGTGAATCGTGATCTCTTGCTTTATTCGAACCGCTGTCGTTTCTATCGTTGCACTTGGTTTTTGCCTTGAGGGAAAATGTTTCCCCGACACTCTAAACGAGACGGGGTTTAACAAAACCCCGTTTTAACTACGCTCCAAACTTCACACGTCTCTCTTAGATCGTCTTCAACACGTTCTGAAAGGACAAGCGAGGAGCCAGGACTATTCTCTGGCTTCAGCGAGAAGGCCAGAGGTTGATCAGTCTCTCTCTCATCTCTTTGTGTGTATTGTTTGTTCTCTTCTTTTCGATACCTGCATTAAGAATTCTAAAGTGAAGATTTGATTTTCAGATTCACTCGTAAGGGACTATAGCCACGAACAGAAGTTCAGAATCATTACCTCCACTCGCTATCTTCGGAGTGGTACGGACATTTCCTTACTCGTAGTGTTGCTTAATCTATCAATCAATTTAAGGTTCCGTTAATATTTCGGATATTATTTTGTGAATTAATGTGAATTATGTGGATCCAGCTATTGCATTGATCTCAATAACATAAACTTTCTCCTTATTTAATTCACGTCGAATGATTTGATCCGCGAAATTGCTATGTCATTGAATTCATTGATCAATTGATGTGGCTGAATCCTCCTTGGGCAACAATTAGGCATTTTCTTTTTGTTAGTGATAAATGCTTGAACTTGTGCTATCTATGAGTATGTTGTGAGACAAACAACCTATATGTGATCCAAGAAGCTTCAACTAACCCTAATTAACTTGTTATCTAAGCCTTCATTGATCAGCAATCAGTGAAGAAACCAGAAACCTTGAAAAGAAACCAATAGACTAAGCAAGACAATCATCAAACAGGTGATAAACTCAATTACGTGATTTCAGCCAGGGCAGCCCAAATCCAGAGTCAAGAACAGCAGGAATTTCGTCTTATTGATTCTCTCAAGATGGATCACAAAAGGAGTATAGATTACAATGAACAGAAAACAATCTTTGCTCTGTAAAATTCCCTCACTTTCTGATACAAAAATTTACCAGCACTTGCCTGTTTGTCAGCCTTCAAAACCAACAAAACAGTGCACTGAAAACTGTCGTAAACTGATTCTGTTATCCAGCTCAGCAGGTGGGGACCACAAGTGATGCCACGTCAGCCAATAACCACTTTAAAGATTTTGAATCACCTTATTCCAACGGAGTAGTTGGTCTAGACTACATTTCATGAAATCCCAAGAGTGTAACCATCTTCATCAAAGACTTTTGATGCAAGTGGAGACAAATACATTTGCACTTGTCTTATTTATATACTTGCTGAACTACAATATTAGGAGCTGCCTTCACATATTTGCCATTTAAGATTTGTTAGTGACCTCTTGTGGCACATCTATGGGTGTCCAAGAACATAGTAGAAAGTTATGGTGGTAGGTGGCAAAGATATTTGGTATTCTATTGGGTGTGAGGAAAGATTTCAGTCATTGCACTGGCAAGTGGGGATCACTTGGTATAAACTACGAGTCAGGGCTGTGAGAAAAAGTAATTGGCATTCTGAAATTTCTGGTAAAGGAATGTGTCTTGAATACGTAGAATGGGAAGGATTTGTATCTAATCTATAGTACATGGGGGAAAGGTTCTAGCTGGTAAAGTTGTTGAGTTACATGACCGAGATACCAAGTCAATGTCACTTGATGTTATTCCTTGTAGTTCTACAGGTTTTTCTTATTGGAACTTCTGAACCGGTGATTTGCCTAGAAGATGGTGGAATATTTTCTGTTATTTCACTTTTTGTTCTGCTGCGTATTAGATGCCTGTAGAACTAGAAGGATGAAGTTGACACTTGAAAACAGTATTGTGTGTATTATGGAATAGAAAGGAAAACAAAATTTTTGGCAACGGTGTTTTCTGGGCATTGCCTTTTAATGCCTTGCACTGCATAGTCTACTGTCAGGAGCAGCCGTGAATTCTTTTGCCTGGCAATTCAATTGCTCAGGTTCTCTATTGTGCCTTTCTTGAGCATACGAGCTTACTTTGGGTTTACTAGTTTCAGATTTCTATTTCTTTCATTACATTGCACTCTTTTAGTCTTTTTATAACAGCCAAGAGTTGAGAGCAATAATGTTGTCTCTGAATTTTCAGTCTATTGCCTCTAATGTGGCAAAAAATGGAGGTCTCTCTTCTGTAGATGTCACTTTACACTTGAAGTATAAGTGTCCTGCAGTTGATGTCAAACTTGACATGGATCCAATGTGGTATTTAACCTTTTCTTCTAGCTGTAACTGCAGTTCATCTTGTTTCTAGTGAATGTCTGTTTTCCAGATCTTGCAACTCTACGGCCCTAGATGTTCCACCATCCACAGAAGTCATTGCTTCTTTTAAATTTCTTGATTACAAGTCTGGCAAGGTACTGGCTTTCATGTGATGTAAGCTGGACTGTATTTATTGCCTGAAACTGTAATGATCTTATTGCTTTTCATTGTTTCTTTTGTTGCAGTTAGAAGTTGAGTATTTCCATGAGAATGCAGCTGTTGGTTTGAAGTATTCCCCAGACTTTGATTCTTGGGCAGCAAAACTGTTGGCACTCCAATCATTGATTTTAGTGAATTTGCCTAGTATAATGCTGGAATGAGCATGACAAAACCAAATTCCAACATTTCATTCATTCTGTTAAGTTTCTTGACTTGAAGACTACTAATGGTAAAGTGCTATCAGTTCTTGGATGAAGAAGTGCACCTCTAATTCACTTACAGCTGTAAGCAATAAATTATTTCCTTCTGAATTGCTATTATGCTAGTTAGACAGAAAGGAACATCAGCACACTTGAGCATTTCATTATTGCAAGAATTGGGAGAAAAAGTTTGTAAGTTCCAGCAGTTACAAGACGAAATTGTCTTCCAAAGCTTAAAATTCCATTACATTTTACTTGTTCTTGTGACAAATCAAACTATAAGAGCTCAACATGAATGCATAAATCAAAGGTCACAATGAGTAAATTTCCTCCTCCCTTTTTGTAGGGCTGACAAAGGTGACTCAGTCGTACATGCATAATCTGGAACAGCTGAATGTAGAAGCTGTGGTGGGTGGGAGAGATGGCTAGAAAATTCCCCACAAACGGAGCAAGTCAACAGTTGGATGCTCCTACGTGGTTGATCCTTGCACAATGATAAAAGCAAAGGCAAAGTTACAACAACCACGGGAATCTTGGTGCTGTTACCCAGCACCAACTCAAACCCGACTCTTATTTTACAAGCTTGTGCCTTAGACTATACTCCAGTGGTCGCATTCATATCACTCTCTTGGTTCTCTCCAGGTAAAACTTTCACAAAAGCATTTTTAATAGCATTTTATGCCGGGCCGCAGCTTTCTGGATTTATATTCGGCGTAAAATTTCATCCATATATTACTAATCATATTTAGCCAAGACCATTTCTTTTTGGATCATTGAGGTTGGGAACATAGGACCTGATTGGCATTAGGGATTAAACTATATTATTTTAAATGAATTAAATTAGACTATAATGAATTAACTAAAATTTATATTATTTTTAATGTAGAATATTATTTTTGATGTAGTATGTATTATATTATATTATAAATTAATACATGTTTAGTCTAATGTTGTATTGTATTAATTAATTAATTTTTTAAAATAATATTAATATTAAATATATAATAAATAATATATAATTTTATTATATATGTAATATTATAATATTTATGTTATATTTAATTAAAGAAAAATAAATATTTATTCATCATCGACATCACTTTAGATCAATTAACACCCCTTTAAATTGTTTTTTTCATGATTTATACAATGATATGATTATTATCACAGTCTAATTGATTGATTGTTTGTTGTAAATTTAAAATTTAATTTTTGATTGATAAAATTTAATTTCAAATATATGATAAATAATTGCACAATAGTGATGATAATTATAATATTATATAAATTATGAAAAAAGCAATCTAAAAATGTATTAATTGATCCAAAATGACATTGATGGTTGACAATAGCAAGCATTGGTTGAGAATTTAATAATAATTTATTATATTTATTTATAAAATAAATAAATAATATTATTTTATTTTAAATTTAAAAAAAATACACAAATCAATAAAGAATTGACCCATGAAGTGTACGGGTTAGCAAGTGCTAAGGGTTGGTCTACATTATAGAACAATGCAATGCAAACCGACCCGCCACCTACCAAATGTGAGTTAATACCCATTTCATGCTAACAATCAATACAGTGCAGTACAGCGAGAGAAACCAAACCGCCCAGTAGTGGAACATCCAATGTCGTCTCCACTCAGCAAAGCGTCAGAATCAAAACCACCCTATGGATGGCCCAGGGACGAAGGTCCTACGCAAACTTCCAACTCTTTTGGGTAAGATATCCAATTTGTTCAGCATTTTTTTAATGCATTAGATTAACTATCTTATAATATCCTTGAAAAGTGGGAGGCCAAATTTCCTATGATGGTTTATTCAACTGTCTAGCTATTTTATTAGACTTAATAGAATATGATTAGCTGCTTCACAGACGTCACTGATTGGGATTGGCCCAGATTTCGTAACTTGGAAAAGTCTTCTGTGTCTAGTGTTGTGTAGATAGTTGCATTTTTTTTTTTAAACATTTTATTAATAATTGTAGTACTCGAACTCGAAAGCAACAGAGACGAGAGAAAGTGGCATTAGATTATTGGAGTCCATGCTCTAGGCACTAGCCTTTTTGGGAATAAGAAGGCAAAGCAATTGGTGTGATCCGGGTACACGCAGCCAGGACTATGCTTTTTATGATCTAGATGCCTCCATTTAGCTACAGGCCACCATTGGTGCAGTTTATGTTAGCTGCCCAGAAAATTCTGGATGTTAAAATTTCAGTTTAACCATGTTGATGGTGGGAGTGGTGGTTCTGTAGTGTAAATATGATGAGGAATCACGAACATAGAGACAAGAATCTTGAATATACAGCAGGTTGAACGTGAGAATCCTGATTTTCAATTCTATAGAATTTACATATAGCAGAGAGAAAGATGAACAAGATCAAAACCAAAACTACCCAAACAGAAATACAAAGTGAAATATGAAGAGATATAGTTCAAACCAAAGCACACAAATCTGGAACAAAGGAAAACCACCTGAAGCCACAGCTGCATTTGTCAGGCAATGAAGGGCATTTGGGGAGCCAATGCCAAATCCTCTTAGAAACCTTATAGCACAAAATCTCTGGCCATGTATAGCAGCAAACGCAGATCATTCCCTGATGCCAAAAGCAATAAACATGTCTATAATTGTGGTAACAAACAGACATGAGTTTTCTACACATCATATCAGGCAAGGTCTCCAGTTCCATCCACATCCCTCCATCACCCAATTCCCACAACTTCATGCTCCTTGAAATCCCATTTGTTCCAACTCCACCAATCAAATATAACTCGTCTTCACCATTGCTCGCCAACATAAGGAAAGTAAGCTGGTTAGGCAACATATCATTGATTCTCTCCCATTTCCCACTGTCCAAATGAAAGCGCACTATTGAAAAGGGTTCTGAGCTGGTGAAATACAGTGATCCATTGCAGAACACTCCTCCTTGATGATTATTTTGACCAAGAGTCAACGGAAAACCGTCGAATTTACTCCAAGAACGGTTTCTTGAATCATAAACAAAGGCTAAATTCGAAAATGATTTTGTAAAAAGCATAAAGATTTTGAAACCAAATGGAGTAGAAACCAGAGTTAACATCTCAAAAGCAAAAGGGAAAGTTGGGAAATCGATGATTCTTGCAGATTTTGCCAGTAGATTGCACACAAGTAAAGAAGATAAATTCGGAAGAGAGAAGCAAAATAGCCCATTAGATGATGATAAAAGTGTAGATGAAGCAAAAGCATCAGCGCAGGGTAATAGAGTGGCCGGACCAGAATCGGCAGCAACAGCAGCAGCAGCGCTGGGTAGTAAAAGAGGGTAAGGGAGAGCTATCTTGCGCCAGGTTCCAAGACTGAAGTCATAGAGAGGGAAGTGCTGATAACACTGAGGGTGAGACAGCAAAAGAAAAGAAGAGCAAGAAGGAGAAGAAGACGAAGAAGAAGAGTACTTGGACACAAAAGAACGTGAAAACAAAAGAGAGTTGAAATGCTTACAAGTTGATCTCAAATTCAAGAAAGTCTTCAGAGGCAAAAAAGTAAGAACATGCTCAAGAAGTTCTCCTGGTAACCTGCTCCAGATCGCTGGATCCATTTTCGAGGATTGCAGCCTATTTGGCACCATTATTTTTGAGTCTCTGACCTTTAATGGAGATCCCAAACTGTTTCTCTTCATGGGTTTGACAACTATTAGCTGATGATACATTGACAATTCGTGGGGTTTAAGATAAAAACCTTTGAGAAGTCTGTCCAACCCTTTTTTCTTTGTCGTCCCAATACACCGATGGCGTTACTATCCAAATCGTCTCTGCAAATAAACAGATCATTGATTGGAAATCTGGTGACTTAACTTGCTGGATTAGCCTAAGTGTGCGGTGTGTTTTTCCCGTTAGCTTTTTAACGACAGCTTCAAATCGCGTGCACTGACTGATAATCAATCCTCAAGTGGGCCTATTTGTGGGCCCAGTTAACAAGTGGGCCGTACTTTGATTTTTATAAGATATTTAACAATTTAATTAGTCTAATTAAATATAAGAAATGTCATTAAAAGCTACTAATTTAATTGGTCAATTTGGATGGTTGGATTGACTTCTGAGTAAATCAATTAAATGATCTGTCCTTTCACATATCTGTTTATGTATTTGATTAGATTACCTTAATTAAAGATTATCTATAATATATTTTATGTATTTTAAAATTAATTTTTTTATTTAAATTTAATTTTTTATATTAATAATTTTAAATTTAGATAAATTATTTTAAATTTTATATTAAAAATATAAAATATATATTTATAAATTTTTTAATTAAAATTTGTTTAAAATAAATTAAAAACAAAATTGTGAACCATGAGTAGGAGGAGCAAAAGGGTGGTTCAAATCAAGGCAAGGAGCATCATAAATCAACGTGGCGTGTTTCCATTGGTGGCTTAAGAGTCTTAAAACGGAAAATGAAAACTTAAATTGTTTGACACGAGGAATTGGTGCACCGCGATGTAGGCACCAATTGCTCGTCGGCGTTTTCCGGTTCTGATGCTGCAAATCTCTGCTGTGATTCGAAGCATTTTGCCACCAATTCCGTGGAATCTTTAGATATTTTGTAGACAGGAAGTGTTGGTGGACAAATATGGTTCCGAGAATCAGGCATTAATTATCAATGGAAGATACGAAGGCTTTCAATGATAGTAATTAGGGTTAGAATTAGTCAAAATTAAAGAAGCAAGTGCACAATTAAGTGCTTTTCGAAATTGAAGCTTGCCAGGCTATAGAATCCTTCGTGAAATTAAATCTTGATATAACCCTTTTGGGCTCGATCCTCTGTTATCAAATACCCAATAATTTCTTTTTGTTTATTTATTTATTTTTGGGTAATTAAGAAGCCTAGTGCAAGGAGGAAACGAAGATTAATAAAGAAAAGAATTCCTATTACTAAGATAATTCCATGCAGTCCAAGGAGAATCAAGAGGCAAATAAACTCATTAAACCCTAGTTCTAACTTCTAATTCACTTCTTTACACTACTCTCTGGAATCTGGATTTTCGCTTTCTCTTCAGCAGACGCCTGAGTTCGCCTGAATCGAAAACTTGCGTGTTTCTTCGAAGTAAATATTGCTGAATGTGAACAAGCTGTTCTTGAGGTTATTCCAGAAGAGATTAGGGTAAACTCCTCGTTTGTTTTGCCCACTAAGAACCCAGTTGAATGATATGTGATAATGGCGATTGATATTGAATCCAAGCATGAGATGAATGTGAATAGTTCTTGTTTTGTTCAAGTTTCTTGCATTTCTTCTGATACCATCGAGCAGAAGAAGAGAGTCTCCGAGAAGAATGAAATGTGGCAACCCCCGACTGCCCCCGGCGTGATTTCACCTAAGTTTTGCCCTAATGCCATTGCTGAATATATTTCAACTAGAGGTACACGAAATCATTCTCTTATTATTGATGTTAGGGGACATCTTCGTTATCTGGGATGGAAAATCGATTACTTGAAATGTAAAGGCGTATTTCATTATATATCACCCAGTGGAAAGCTTTATCTTTCTCTTCGTCAAGTTTGTCGAGAATTGGGAGAATCTGCCGATGATGTTAGTATGGTGTCTCCTGAGGAACCTGATGATGATGATGATGATTGTTGTAATGATCAAGTTTCAGGTTCTTCTGATATACAGGTAGTTGAAACCCAGTATTGCCCCGAAGCTGTAGTGTACTGGTACAATCATGGATTAGAGAAGAAACGAAAGAGCAATGCAGACATGTTATTGAAAGCAAAGAAGCATCTTGCATTCATGGGGTGGTCGTTTTGGTATGTAAGAAAGGGAAATAAAAGAGAATTGCGCTACACTTCACCAAGTGGAACAGTTTACAATTCTCTTCGCACAGCATGCAAGGGATGCATGGATGAAGGAGGAATTTTTGATGATGTTGATGCTAGTAAGAAGTCATCTTCTCCTACAGCTAATATGAAGCCCGAAGAAGATTCTGCACCAAGTACACCTCTCGGAGAATCTTCAAATACATCACAGCCAAGGAAACGAGGAAGAAAGAGGAATTCATTGCATCTTGGAGCAGCCGGAATAGTGGATAGGTGTGTCAGTCTCCCAAAGCCAAATGAGCAAAAGCGCAGTCGCGCATTGAGATCAAGCAAAAGAGCTAGGCAGGAGACACTTCCTAGTTCTTCAAACAGAAAACCTCGAACAATACTGTCTTGGATGATAGACAACAACGTGTTGTTGCCAGGGGCAAAGGTGCATTACCATGGCAGGAATGGTCCATTGGCAAAAGGTCGGATTGGTCGAAACGGGATCGACTGTGATTGTTGCAGTCGGGTGTTTACAGTTAGTGGATTTGAAGCTCATGCTGGCAGCCAGAAACATAGACCGACAGCCAACATCATTGTGGATGAAGATGGCAAGTCTCTGTTAGATTGTCAAAAGCAAATATTGTGCAATAACAAGGTGAGAAGTTCCACAAGAAAGCAGCAGGACGAAATCAAGGCCAATTACGAAGATAAAAATGACGAGATATGTTCTATTTGCCGCTATGGAGGTGAACTAATCTTGTGCGATAACTGTCCTTCATCCTTTCATCAGAGCTGCCTTGGTTTGAAGGATCTTCCAAATGGGACCTGGTTCTGTGCTTCATGCTGTTGTGGATTTTGTGGCAAAGGCAAATTTGAAGAGAAGACTGAGCATTCCATGGATGATGATGATATTGCTCGAACTTGCAACCAATGTCATCATAAATTTCACATGGGGTGCACGAGGAAGAGTGGAGGACTGGTAAACTTGAATAATTGTCCTCAAAATAAATGGTTTTGCAGCGATAGATGTGAGTCTATTTCTTTTTGCCTTCATGAGATTTTAGGGAAACCCTTTCCATTAGGTGTGAATAATTTAACCTGGAGATTATTGAAGTCAATGGAGAATGAACATTACCAGGATGCTACAGACTCAATTGAGATGGAGGCCTTTATGGAGAATCAGAGCAAGTTGAGTGTCGCTCTTGAAGTGATGCACGAATGCTTTCAACCTATTAAAGATGTTCTCACTGGCAGAGATCTTGCCGAAGATGCTATCTTCAATCGACGAGCAGACCTGAATCGTCTAAACTTTCAAGGATTCTACACAATGCTTTTGGAGAGAAATGAAGAAGTGATCTCAGCAGGCATAGTCAGAATCTATGAAAAAGTTGCCGAGATTCCTCTTGTTGCTACAAGAATTCAATACCGCAGACAAGGAATGTGTCGTATTCTAATGAATGAACTTGAAAAGCTACTCATTGAGTTAGGAGTTGAGAGATTGGTATTACCTGCTGCTCCTGATGTGCTTCACACATGGACAACTAAATTTGGGTTCTCCAAGTTGACAGATGCTGAGAGATTGCAGTACTTGGATTATACTTTCCTGGAGTTTCAGGATACCACTATGTGCCAGAAGCACTTGAGGAAGATCCCTTTAGCTAAACTTGGGTGTTGGCTGCCGTGGAAGCAACAGTGAACAGATTTCGATTTGTACATTCCTATCTCAACATATTCAGGATAGCCAAGTTGTAAACAAAGAGCTTATAGAATGTTCTTTACTTTGTAGCAATTGTACGGTCTTATTATTAGAAATTAACGAAACTAAAGTTTCCTGGAAGAGATATTCCAAACTCTTTAAGTTCAGTTGTTTGTTTTTGATGATTTTAGGTCAAACAATATAGCAGACTTGTTAAGCCCCGCAACCTAAATTAATAGTTCAAATTCCTTTCTTTTGTGTAATAAGAGGAATAGAACATAAATATATTTACTTGGGATTGTTAACATGAGGTCTTATACACTAAAACTGTAACATACATAAATCTGACATCTAGATTGACCAAAAAGAAGCCAAACAAGCAAATAACACCCTAGCATATAAGCAACTGCAGAAACTGTACAGAGAAAGTTATTGTACACATAAAGCTGAACGATAGTAGCGATGATAACTGCAACTCATGGATATAACATAACTCAATCGCTCCAATTGTCCCGATCCTGCTCGTTTCCTGCATCCTGAATGAACATCCCAGATAAATAAGATAAAGGCTGGTTGAAATTTATTACAGCTGATTTGATCAGATGCAAAATAAATTGCAATTGAATTAAAATGCTCTACCACTTCATCAGATGTAAACCTTGATGGAGACCAAACAAGAATTTGCCTATCGTTGCCACCCGTGTATAGTTCCTGCAACAACGGGCAAATCAGTCAAATCACTAGGACAGTATTAGACAGGAGCATGACAGCCCATTTTTTACACACTCACATATTAACCAGCTGAATTAGCCAAACGGTTATAGCAGTGAACTAATCAACAAATAAGTTTGTTCTATGCATCATTGGTTCCCCACCTGAAAATTTTAATCTTTGAAACAAACTGAAATGAAAATACAAATTATCGGATGAATACCTGTTGACTAATATCTTTTATTGAATGAACACCTGTTGACTAATATCTTTTATTGAATGAACACCTGTTGACCAACATACAGATTCTATATCTTCTTCTTTCTACTCCTTTTTATAAAACTGAAATCCCAAATCCTAGTAAAATGCTTCACAGAGATTAATACAATGCCGCAGGGCATCAAATTTGAATTAGAAAAAGAAAGGATGAAAACATTGACCTCATTACAAGTTTAATAAATCTGATTTTGTATGTTCAATAGGACAAGGGCTCTAAAATCATAAAGGATGAAATTACTTGATGAGTCAAATGGTATTAATTTATTTCCTAGTATTGTTCATACAGCAATAATTAATGGAACCTTGAAAAACATCAATGAATAAGTCTGTACCTGCTCCTGTGAACTAAACCAGCAACAGTTAACACACTCATAGTGGCCGCGAAATGTCAGGCATGTCTTACCTGACCAGACATCAAATGCCTAAAGAATCCAAAACAAACTTAAGGTTACTGGAAAATGATACATGTGTTCAATTCAAATGTCAAGTCATATCTACATTAAAACGAAAGATCCAGAGAGAAAGATATTTTACTTTAACAGTTGCCATGCATGGAACAAAAACAACAGCTGGATCCTGAGTTGTTGCTAACTGAATTGCCTTGCTGGTTTGTAGGCGAACAGTTTCAAAGTTCACAAGTGTATTGCGGCCAGATTCAACATCCCACAACCTTATTCTTGAATCAGATCCTGATATTTAAAAGCAGATTGAGAGAGAGAGAGAGAGAGATAGAAAGAGAGAGAGCACTCTTAAGACTTGCAATGAGAAGAAAATTGTTTGCTTCTACTGTGTATCATTATAGCTCATGAAATATAGATGTCAAAATAAGAATTTAAAAAACTGAAGTTAGTTACAAAGTTCTACAGTATGATTAGCCATGGAAGATACAAAAAGCCTTTACTTTGATATAAAAAACATTTATCAAAAAGCAAATTATGTCTATTTAAAGCATAAATATTTTAATAACTTAAGAAATATGTTAATAACTTCAGAAAATGGAAATCAACCTGCACTGAGCAGATACATTCCATCTTCTGTTACTTTCAGACCAGTAACAGCACCATAATGAGCAGTGGCTCGATCCTGACTGGACAACATCCCTGGATGCAATCTCTGTCTTATAGATCCCTTGGCTGGGATTCGACCAATAGGTGACTGCTTTACACCATTTCCATTACCAGATTTCCTTTGTAGTGCCCTGTGTTTTCCAGACAAATTTTGCCCTGCTGACGTTGACTTTGATGTTGAAACCTGATTGAGAATAAAAAGAATATTGTTAATAAATGACACAGGGAATATTTCATTTTAAAGGCTAACTGCATTTCATGGCTATTTAATGAATTTCCACTAAACTATTAACAGATGGAAGGAAAACAATTAAAAAATTAAAAACAAAAGGAAACTAGCAGCTACAACCAAAATCCAGAACCGATGCAGGAAGCATTATCCTACACATGCCTTGTCTCGTGGTCACAGCCCATAACCATCATTTTATTTTTATGTTACATTTAAGTTTATATACCCTGATGCAAGCAACCTCAGGTCCATTTTGAACAAACTTGTAGTTGTGTTACTGTCACACGGATTGGGAGGGACTTACAAAATTGTAACTATGCTGCACTAACCTAGCATTATTAACAATATAAATAAGCATACAATAAATATAGGCACACATGCAAGCCATATTTCATATACGAAATTTGCACAAGAATATCACATCATGGGATATGCTTGACACCCAAGAACAACAAATAGTTAGTAAAAAAGAAAAAGGAGCAAAACACTCTCTAAGGATTCACTTCTAGATACAGCTATGAAATGAAAAGTTAGTAAGTGGACATGGCTTACAAATATAGAAACAATTCTCAATCAAGCATGTGTTTCATGCTGAGAAGAAGAGTACCTTATTTGTGGCAGAGCGTTCTAGGAGAGGTGGGCGTCTCCCAAGCTGACTCTGTGATTGATCCAAAACCCGAAAACATCCCGCACGTCTGATGTCCCAAAAACGTATAGCCCCATCACATCCCCCTGTTATCAAAACCCACTCACTGGATGTTGACCATTCTACTGTCATAATGCCATCTGCCATCATCAAAATAACATATGCAGACTTATATTTCTGTGCCCACTTTAAACTAGTTATCAAGTGCCTCTTGTCTCATATAAGCAGGACCCATAACTATGACACCTATGAAACTTTTTAGAACTCTTTGTTGGACTCAAACCTGCTAGTGGTTGTTAAAAATGACTTGCTATAACATGCTAAAGAAGGAAAAGAAACAGGGCAACTTCACTAAACCATCAACATACCACGGTGACCAGACAATGTGTGAGCGAATGCCCCAGAGGCAATATCACAAAGTCGAACTTGAACATCTTCTGTTCCAGCAGCAATTAGCATATGGGATGTTGCCAATGAAGACATGGCTGTTCTATAAACCTTTCCAGGCATTTTGAAGTTCATTACTACCTACGAAACAAAGCAAATAAATTAGAAAATATCTGAACCATTTCAATGGCCCTGGCATGACATGGAAGAATATGGAACAAGATGAGAAAAATATGCCAAGCATTCGTACCTGAGTGGAATTAGAATCCCATACTTTTACATAATGATCATATGATCCTGTTATGAATATTCCAGTGTCAATAGGATACCATATAGCTGAGGATATTGCATACTTGTGCCCATGTCTGTGCTGCTTGTCAACAACAAATACACTCTTGTGCTTTCCAATAAGCCCACCACCTTCATAGTCTGTAGCCCGCTGAACATCATAAACGGCCACTGAAGCATCCGATGCACCAGATATCAAATACCGTCCCTCTGTCAAATCAACCTGATTTCATGGTCCAAACAAGTAGGCTCTAAAGTTTCATAATGAATGGAACGATCGCATTCAAAACATACTACTATAATTTGCCAACCGGATCACATGCATCCACAAATTTAACAACGGAGCATAATTTGGAGCCAAATTTTTCAGTCAATAAAGAAAGATCGTATCTTCAGCCACCGGTTAGTTCGCACATTTTTTTCTCGATTTTCGTTCTTAAACCGATTTACTTTAATTCAAATCCGTAGCTGCCAATTTAACGGCAAGTTAAATTTCAAACAAACTGATAACTATTCTATAGCTGCTTGCAAACACTGTTATATAGGAATCAGGTAGAAGAAATGAAGCAACGATGAATTACAGGCCATAGTTGCTAAGTTGTGACATATGACCAGCTACAGAGGAAATCAACAAACAGCTGAAATCAATCCTGCACTGCACTAATTAAGAAAACAAAAGGCGTACCTGGAGAGAATTGATGGAGCCTTTATGAGGAGAAACTATGTCTTTGTAATTGGAGAGTTGTAGAGTGGAGACTCGATTGGATTTAACCCGATTCGCGAAGGAATTTGGGCGGATTTGACCAGCTTCTCTGCCTCCAATTTGCTTCCACATTCTCCGAGCATCTTCGGCCTTGAATACTCGCTCTCTTCTCTCTTTCCTATACGTATGATATTCTCTCCAACGTTGCTTTATTTGATTCAAATCGGGAAATATAACCAGAAGAAAGAGCCGCGTACCAATCTCCAAATCTCCAATCAATCAAATGTCTCTGTACGGTCCTCCTCCTCCCCCCACTGCACAGTACAGATAACAGGATAAGTAACCGGATGGAAAGTCTCCCAACGGCACGGGCCCCTGGGCCCATTGGGCTTAATGACCAAGCCCATAGTGTTTGGCCAATAAACCCAACCCAACCCAAGTCGTTATTGTTATCTCATTCGGTGGAACGTCATTATTGTGGGAAACTTCATTTCATGGGAAGGAAGTCAAGACTCTTCTTTATGAGGGAAGACGAAGATGTCAATGGGGGTAGGCAGTAGTTCCTTCCAAATAGTACAGACTCTTTTAATTATGGGGGCAAGTGGGAAGTTGGAGGTTTAGTCAACCAATAACACGATTAATCAATTCTATAATTGATTATAAATACATCCAGAATCGCTTTACACCCCAACTACAGAAAATATGCATGCTGACAACAGAAAATATAAACAAACCTTTTAGCTGTCTGCTGCTTGCTTTCTCGGTTTGTACAAGAGGAATCTAGCTCCGTGTGAGATCGATAAGCTTTTATCACATGATGTGTTTGATTTATTTACAGCTTCTTTCCCCCTGCGTGGTCCCTGGGAACTCAGGCCCTGGCCCTACCATAAGTTTTGATCTTCCAAAACCAAAAATCATGTTCATAATTGTGTTTGTCTTCTTAAATCCAGTGGGTTTATACGGTGATGGTGTTTGGATGTTGTGGGTGGGTAATGCATGGAATGATTCTTCTTCTTCTTCTTCTTCTGGAGCACTGTGCAGGTGTGAACGTGATTGATATTGCAGGCGGCAAAAGGTTACTGTAATAAAAAAGGTCAATGATATTAGTCAAAAAGGGTGACCGCTAAGCTAATGATGTTACCATGATGCTCCAATGGTTGGATTTCTCTAACGGTATCTGTGTCCATGCATAGGGCATGGAATATTATTTAATTTATGTTCAAAACAAACAAGATAGCCAGCCAATCACTGCTAATGTCAAGGCTCTGTAATTGGGATTGGAGACTTGGATTTCCAGTCCTGCAGTGATTCGGGCGCCTCTATTTTACTGCAAATTTTAGGTATTTTATTATTATACTAATATAATAAAATTATTTAATTATTAATTTTTATTAATATTAATTAATAATTATAATTTATTTAAAAAATTATTATTAATTTTATTTTAAACAAATTTTTTTTTATTAACATGTATTATTAATTTTCTTTCAATAATAATAAAAATTAATAATTAAATATTTTTACTATATCAGTTTGTATTATTTAAGATTTTTTTTATTTTACTAAATAATAAAATTTTATAATTACAAAATAGCCCCACAATGGAACACGTATTGTTCCTTACTATTTATTTTTCCTTTTTGAATTCGGGTGCCCAGTAATTAGAACCCACAATTTGGCCCCCAAGTTTGAGGAACTGAATGACAAGAAGCAGAGGGTAGAGTATACATACAGTATTTCATTTTGCATTGTGAATGTGTGTGAATCTGTGATAACTAACAGGGCAGTTTGGGAATTTCAAAAAGATGAGAAGGTGGTGGTTGTACACTTTGTAAGCGATTCAGGGGCCAAATAGCTGTCATTCATCAACTAGTTTTACTCAAACAACCAAATTAAATTTATTCAACGAAAGAGCAAAGCAAAACAGAATCTAAATATGTATGTATTTGCATGTACATGTATAACTCTCTGTTTTATTAAAGCTGCAACAAGATAATAAACAAAGAGAGCAGAAAACGACCATTGCCCATGTCGTTATCAGATCTCTAAATTTACTTCACATTAATGGCTTTTTCCTTCAATTGTCGACTTACCATTTGGTTCGTATTTGAACCAAAAAGGATCGAATATTGAAAAGCCAAAGCTGGGAAACAAAGAAAGAGAAGTTGCTTTCATGGCTTCAGCCATTACTGCCAATCACGCTATTGGATTCTGTTGTCTAGTTTCTTGGTAAGCCCAAAGCTCTGTTCTCTTGTATGTCTCGATATTTTCACCTCTCATGTATTTGTTTCTTCTTTTAAATGTGTTTGTCTTGTTATTGTTAGTTGTTTCCTATAATCTCTCTTTTTGTCCCGTAAATTTTTTCGCTCTGGTTTTAGCGAAAACATTCCAGTTTTTGTTATCATGCAATGATTTTTGGGTCGTAAATCATTTTATTATCTAAGGTTAGTTGAGGGTGTTGGTCTAAGCTGATATGCAGATCTCCATTGTTGGTGAGTGATTCTTTGTACAGCGCATTTTTAAACGGTATGATTAAAGGAACTTTACTAGATTTCTCTTAATGGAGGCTTTCATGATCCTCTTTATTTGATTGATTCATTATCAACTAAATATAATGCCATTCCTATAAATGATTCTGTCTTCAATAAAGCTTGATTATGCGCATGGTTTTTGAAAATATAGTTGAGAAATGGATTGCCTTATAACAGCGACGCGTTCTTCTTTCAGGTGTCCCCATATGAAACAACTCAGTGAAGCCTGAAGTTTTATCTGCTAAATTCTACCAAGAGAGATTGAAAATAGTACTGGAAAAGATGTTGTGCGCTTGTTCAGGCGAGCAATTCAAATTCGAGGATGCGCCGCAGTCACCGGAGTCTTTGGCTACGAGAGATTTCTCTGCGAGTGGCTTTTCTTCCAGAACCACTGGAGATTGGGATTCCAAAGTCGAAGATATTCAAGTGGATGAAGCTGAATCAACTCTCAAAGAGGCTCTCTCCTTAAACTATGAGGTGGGTTACCCTTTTTTTGGGTCTTTAGCTAATCAAGATTGACTGATTAATTAATTGGACGTTCTCCTTACAAGTGTCTAATTGGATAGAGTTCCTGTTTGAGTGAATTTTAGGAAGCAAGGGCGTTATTGGGGAGGCTCGAGTACCAGAGAGGGAATTTTGACGCTGCACTTCAGGTATTTCAGGGTATTGATATTAGTAGTTTAACTCCAAGAATGACCAAAGCAATTGTTGAGAGAACACGGCCGCAAAGGCATCGTTCCAAGGGTGACAAAGGTGATTCCGTGCCCCCTAGGGTAATGTCAATGCATTCAGTGAGTTTACTTCTGGAAGCAATCTTACTCAAAACAAAATCTTTGGAAGAACTTGGACATTGTAAAGGTATTACCTTCTAATCTCTTCTGACAGCTTAATTTTCCATTGTGCATCGGAAATTGTCCCTGTAGAATTCAGTTATGAAATCTGTGTAGGTTCTGCAGAAATTTCATAGTCCACGACCATCTGCTAAAGTATATATTTTATGATATTATTTGGATAATAATCAATTAGACAGGCAGTTTGAAAATTTTTCTAATCTCAGCCTTCTGTACAAAGCACGGATGGTCCTTGAGTATGGGACTCCTGCGGATTGCCTTTAGGTGGGTACATGTATTTAATAGTTAGAAGTAAGAATGGTCCTGAAATTTTCTCTTTCATCAGAGGCTGCAAAGGAGTGCAAAATAATTCTGGACATAGTTGAATCAGCACTAACTAATGGTATGCCCGAGCGCATTGGCGAGGACTGCAAGTTGCAGGAGATGCTTCACAAAGCATTAGTGTTGCTTCCACATCTGTGGATAAAGGCAGGCTTGCTTGAAGAAGCTATTATTGCATATCGTCGAGCTTTAGTGAAGCCATGGAATTTAGACCCCCAGAAAATAGCAAGTGTACAGAAGGACTTGGCGGCTACGTTACTCTATGGCGGTGTTGAAGCAAACCTTCCCCCTGAATCGCAGCTATGGGGACCAAATGCCCCGAAAGATAATATTGAGGAGGCCATCCTATTATTATTAGTACTCATGGAAAAAGTTGCTTATAAGGAGATAAAGTGGGATGCAGAAATTATGGACCATCTGGCTTATGCACTCTCAGTTACTGGGCAGTTTGAATTATTAGCTGAGCATGTGGAGCAGGCCCTTCCAGGTGTCTATAATCGAGCTGAGAGGTGGTACTTTCTGTCTCTTTGTTACAGTGCTGTAGGGCAGAATGATGCAGCCTTGAACCTGCTAAAGAAAGTGTTAGGTCATTCCAAAGAGAAGCAGAGAACACACATCCCTTCTTTTCTGCTGGGAGCAAAATTGTGTTCGCAAGATCCGACGCATGCCCTTGAAGGGATACAGTTTGCTCGTGAAGTAATTGAACTCACTGGTCAAGAAAGTGAGTATTTCATGGGTCAAGCCCATAAATTCCTTGGTATTTGCTATGGCATTGTAGCAAGAAATTCTGTATCGGATAATGAAAGAGTTTTCTTCCAGGAGGAGTCTTTGAACTCTCTAAATCTTGCTTCTCTGAATGGGAAGGAAGATCCAGAAGTGACGTATAACCTAGGGCTAGAACATGCTGTGCAAAGGAATCTGGATGTGGCTTTTGACAATGCAATGTTGTACACTGATACAGTGGCTGGAAACTCAGGGAGAGGCTTGAAGCTATTAGCACTCGTATTGTCCGCGGATCAGCGGTTGAAAGATGCTGAAACCATTGTTGATTTTGCTTTGGAGGAGGCTGAGAGAATGGATCAATTAGAACTTCTTAGATTAAAAGCTGTACTTCAAATTGCACAAGAACAGCCCAAGCAAGCAATAGAAACCTACAGAATGTTGCTAGCAATGATTCAAGCACAAAGAGAGCTTCACTCCAAGAACTTTGATGAAGCAAAATACGTTAATTCTGAGGTGTGTATTCTTTTTCGTTTTCACTTGGTTTAAACATGCAAACTTGTGGCTGTGCAATGCTCGATAATTTATCATCCTTATTCTGAAGTTGCTACAAGCTCTCTCTCACCTGCAGAGAATGCACTTGTGATCCGATGCATTGGTTTCATATTTGCTATGTGTGATAACAGTTGATAAATGATCACAAAGATGCTCTGCTTGTAATTAATTCAACCAAAAATTCCTGAATAAAAAAAGGGTATTATTCGCCCATTCTAAATTATCTTCTCTCTTTTGCAGGCATTACCAGGAAAAAAATTAGAAATGGCAGCCTGGCAGGATTTGGCAGCCATTTATATGAAACTTGAATCATGGCCTGATGCAGAGATTTGTGCAGAAAAAGCCAAGTCAATCAAATTTTATTCTCCCAGTAGCTGGCATACGACGGGTAAGCACCCTCTTTCTGCAATATTTCATAAACCTTAATTAAAACCATTTTATGCATGTGCGAGCCTGTGATAAATTTAATATCTCCTTTGCCATTTCCATGACATGTTTCTAGGTATGTTGTTTGAAGCTCAATCACTACACAAAGAGGCTCTTGTTTCCTTCTCCATATCACTGTCGATAGAACCAGATTATGTACCAAGCATTGTTTCAACTGCTGAAATACTGATGAAACTTGGTAGCCAATCACTTCCCATGGCAAGAAGCTTTTTAATGAATGCATTACGTTTAGAACCTACTAACCATGATGTTTGGATGAACCTTGCATTGATCTCAAAAATGGAAGGCTCGTTACAACAAGCAGCTAACTATTTTCAAGCTGCATATGAACTCAAACTGTCAGCTCCTGTTCAAAGCTTCATGTGATTCATGTTTCTGTCTTTCTTAAGCGAATGACTTCTGGAATAAGGGATCTTTGCATACCATCTTTACCAACCAAAAGGGCCAGCGATTGAGCTGGTTGCATCACTGAGAAAAGGGAGTTCAATAACTGATAATTATGCCTGTTCCGTGTCACTTTCAAGTGATTGATTCTAAAAATGTATAGCAACTGCATGGTAAGTAGGTTCAAGTAATACTATGTCTATATCAAAGTTTAGTGCATGTAGATCATAGGCTTCAGTTCAAAGTGAATCAGAGATATGTGCAAGGATCTTGGGCAGAAATCTTGTATCATCACATAAAGTTCCAAAAGCAATCATCTTTTGCATCATTGAAATGATGATTTAGCGGTATTAATCCCCTTATTCATCAGATATTCAGTAACACTGTTCCATCTGCATATATTGTTGTCTGATTTTTCATAACAGGAGGACAAAGCACTTGCAAAATTAATGCTTAGCTCAACTGCAATATTTAAACCCCCACCTAGAAGAATTATTTCTGTGTGACTGGTTTTATAGGAGAAAGACAATAGGGACTACCAATTCATTGGTATGCATATGATGAACTCCCATATAATAGAAAGTCAGGTCACCATCGACTGGAATTGTTGTCACTTCCACATTGAGTAGAAATTAAATTCCTTTAAGCTGACACCATCTTATTGTTTATTGAAGGTCATCTACCTCTAAAATTTTGAAGACATCAAAACCAATGAAGGCACAAAACAAAGAAACAACAAGGACTAATTGTCAGCGATTAGAAACAAATTATCACAGCAAGAAACAGGATAAATTCATCATTTGTGGTTTAAAACACTTATTAAGCGAAAGAATACAAGTAGCACATCGTAGAAACATTCAGTACCTCACATGAATATTATTAATCGGCTCACCATTTCATCACCTATAAAATATGAAATGAAATAAAAATAAATCTGGTAAATCTTGCAGCACATACATAAATTACTATTGAGGCACACTGAACTGGAGGAGCAAAAACATAAAAGCTACATTTTTCAGATTGTTTTCTGTTTTCCATGTCATGTCTACAAAAGAAGGACAATTACAGAGTAAAATTTAGCGGATGGGAAACTGGCTGCACTGTTGTTTACCACCTGCTTCTGGAAAAGCAGAGAAAATGGTTGGATCGATCATGAAACTACCCGGTAGAAAACACCAGGTAAAAAGTGAGGAGAGATAATTTCTGGAACCATTTACATTCTTCTGTTTTGATGCATATGAGTAAACAAGCCCCCCACCCCCCCCAAACAAAAGTATGCATCCTCATTTGATCCCATAAATTGCTTGCTTTGGCATGTTTCTCTTGGTTAAAGATCATGTAAGAAGCAGAAGTCACATAAATAAATCCAATGTGATAAAGTTCTAGTCATGGTCCAATTTATCACCTTTCTTGTCAGATGTGAGACATAATAAAATGTCAATGAGATTTATAATCTGGTGGATGATATACATCAATAGAAAACAGACCTTGATGCATGAGAAAAAGGTAAAAGATATAATGGTTTACTTCAGAGCAGAAATTTGATTTCATATTCATGGGTAGAAAATTCACTTACTTAAAACAAACAGTTGTATTTAACAAACAAGTACCACTATGTCAGTTCATTTGCCACTGCACCCACAGCAAAAACCAACAAATGTTAAACTAACAGTAAAAGTTGAATTCACTTCCAGCTCTCTAAAAGTTGGCATTTCAAGTAAGAGGAGAAAAGAAACCTTTATAACTGGTTCGCCTTTGTTAGAATTTGCAGATTGCTTTGCCATCCCTTCCATCTGTGTGCGAGCAGCTCTTCCCGCAGCAGACTTTTCAAACTGCTCTTGCCTGTAATAACAGCAATAATTTAAGCACAAATTAATCTATAGAGAAAACTACGATTATACAACTATTTGAATGACTTCTTCATAACTTGTTCTGAGTAATATTTATTTTCTATGAATATTACTAGCATAATCCTCTTCAATATAGAAGTACAATAAAATTAATCGAGTTCATTTATGCTTGGGGCTACATAAAATGAGACAACAAATTTTAAACCATTAGCTTAAAATTCAAAGAACATTCACTAGTAAATTTCAAAACCAAACGCCCACTAACTGATAAAAAGGAAATATCTTAAATGAGAAATCAAGATTTCAGTGACCTGAAATCAGAAGAGACTCTTGCACATGCAATAAGTTTACAGGCAGGGCACACTACATATTTACAATCAAGTCATCGCAACCATAAAAAGATAGTAAGCCAAACAGAGATTACATCCTTTTGTGTTGTAGAGTTATATTCATTTCATATTTGATGCAGTGGGACGACAGTTTTATACTCGCGACGCTGAAAAAGTAAATCCGTGTTCCATAACAAAATAGTTTCGATCCAAATTCGAACATATGATTAACGTGCAATTCGATTGCTTAAATCGATGAGCATGAATGATATAAAGATCAATTAAAAGGCGAACTATAAAATAGAATCAAATTACAAGTAAAGGGTGACTATAGCTACCGTTTTTGAGCGGCCTCGGCTGCTTTGGCTCGAGCCTCTGCGGACGCCAACCTCTCTTGTTCGCTTCGCTGCTGCTTGTTAACCCCGTCCAAGCAAGCGAAGCAAGTGAAGCAACCCATTTTCTTCTCCCTCTATCGTATTGATCTGTTCCTTTAACTACCTATTTATAGCTTGCGATTTGGATTACGGTGTACGCGCTTTCTGATTCCTTGACAGCTTGCCACGTAATTGAATGTTTGTTTGCTTGGGAACCAGGTAAACGGTGCCGTGTTTAAAGATACGAATGTATTATACATTGCCGTTTCTTGATTGTATTCCAATTCCGCGATTGTTTACGGTTTGGCGCTTTTTCTTTTTACAGAAATAGCATTCTTTTTCGGAGCGAATTTTAAAATTACAAAAAGCTCCCGATGAAACTAGAAAAAGAGTGTCGTAAAACGGGATATTTTGGTCATTCCGTGTCGATTATATTGCCAAAAATCATAAAAATTTGAAAAATGTTATTTATCATTAACTGCTTGTGATAAGAGCTAGTTTTGATACAGAAAACAAAATCAATTGTTTAGCAGCAGAAAGCAAAACCCTAAATAAATAATCCGATCAACAGAAGTGAAAAACGAAGACACACAACAGTATGCGACCGTTAGAGTTTCTCCCTCCGACAGAAACCCTAGAAATCGAGAATGGCCTCCAACTTGTCCCGCGAGTGAAGCTCACACTCACAATCTACCCTGTGAGTCCCTCCGTCACGAAGCCCATAGACGAGTGGCAGTTAAAACGCGCTTTGATTGAGTTCCTGAAGACCTCCCTCTCCGTCTCCGTCAACGTCCCCGAAGAGGACCTCGAGATCAGACGACCCAAAGACCTGAAGAAACGCAAGCGCGATGATCCCGTCGCCCACGGCAATCTCTTGATTCGCGACCTAGGATTTCTGAACGAAATTAACAGAAGAAATGCTAGCAATGTACTAGAAGAAACGGATGTGAAGGCTCTAGAAGAGAAGTTGTTAGACTGGAGAAAGTATATTGTTGAAAAAATGGATGGAATTGAATTAAATCTAGAAGGAATTAAGTATAAATTGGGTGTTGTAGTTCCGATTTCGGATGATTTTGAGAAAATGAAGAAAGATTGGGAGGAGTTTTACGCTTTTGGGAACCGAGGTTAGTGATTGATCTGCTTAATTTAGTTATTTATTTTGGTTTCCTATGCGAAAAAAAATAGTCATTTATTGTATTTCTATTGGTAGGTTATTCAAGGGGGAAGCAAGAGCCGGATACTATAGTAATCAGAGGAGTACCATCGAGATGGTTTGCAGAGCCTAGGGTTTCATCAAAGCCTTCAATGCTGGTTACACACACCATTTTCTCGTCATTTGGGAAAATAAGGTGTTTTTCCCCTCTTTTGGATGTGGTGGTGTTGTTATTATTGTTGGTTTAATTTTTCCCTGACATTTGTCAATGTTAAGGTGTTTTTTTCTTACTTTTTCATGTGTGTTGTTGTGTGCGAGTGTTTTGGTTCTAGTTTTGTTCCATTTTGTGATGAATGATAATCTGATGTTTGCTTTATTTTTCCTATGTTTTTCCTTTTTATCCTCCTGGAATTGGATATGCTTTGATTGGTTATTGCAATGTATTTTATGGCTTTCAAGAATGTCGGTAGATTTTGTATAGAAAATGTGCCATGAGTATTTTTTAGGGAATTAGAAGGTTGTAATATGGAGATCTCTGCATGGATGTGGATATTGCTTTCCTGATTTTGCTTCTAGATCCGTGGTTGAAATATTGGTGGGATTTCAAACTCTTAATTGCATTAAGTTTTGGTTTTGTTTAATNCAAATAGTTAATTAATACTTGAACCTTGCCCGCCAACTCTGTTTCCATTGCTTGTTTTTAGTTAGCTATTGTTCAGCCCACTTCTTGGAATTTCTTGAATCCGAAAAGCTCCCAACTCATTGTTCGAATGTATGCCACAAATGACGCCACCCTCAGTTAGGTGCAGCCTAATGTCCGTTTCCGTGCCAAATCATCACTCGCTTCACCATTCATAGCAGTAGTTTCCTTTCAAATCAAATGATGGTGCCAAATCATCATTTATCTCTTGCAGACTTTTAGTTTCCTCTCATTCACGTGATGCTAGAGAGAGAATTAAAGTGTGATAAGAGGGATTAGTTATGGTAATTGACGGTATTATTGCATTTAAAAAAATTAAATTATAAAATTTTAAATGATATTTATAAAATTTAAAATAAAAAATTTAAAATAAAAACTTAAAATATGAACTAACTTTTGAACAATTTGAAAAAGAAAAGTGAAGGTAACTAACTAGACTCAGTAAACAAACCCGTAACCTGAAAGATACCCATAATAACAGCACAATCTAATTTAATGTCGGATTTGACCCTTAAATTTCGGGTCAACCGTTTGGGGACGCCCGTGATTCACTCGGGCAATCCCCCGTTTTCCGGAGAACACGTGTTTGAAGATACGGCAGGCTTCTGCTGTTCTCCGGACGAGAAATATATTGACACCTGGGTTATTGGACTGCGACTGGAGTAGTGAGAGAGCCAGCAATCCGCCGACGCCCCGATTTAATGGTTGTCGACTAACTGGCTTAACTTCAAATTAATGACCACTCGAGATAGCTTGACCCAGCACCTCATTCATTAGCCTTTCATATCTAGAAGCCATCATCATCATCAACGTGATTTGGCAATCTGGAATTATCCCTCTGCACGATCTTTTGAACAAATAGCCATGTCCATCCTTCTAGATGAATTTTGATAACTATCTAGATCCACTTCAGACACCCATGTACGGATGCCAATTTTCCACAATGGTGGATCCGGTTAGCATGAACATGTATTAGGTGAAGCTTTTGAAGTATACTTGTCTATTATGGCATATAAATTTATTGTTAGATAAATTAATTATAATAAATATTATAATAAAGAGTGAGAAATATTATAATATTTGTATTTTAATTTTTTTATTTTATTGTCATAATTAATTTTATAATTGTTAATTTTTAAACTAAATACATATGCAATAAATTTTTATTAAACAAAAAATTTAAGTATGATTATTAAGTAGAAAATAGAATAATACAAAAAAATAAAAATATAAAAAATTATTATTTATTTAATAAATATAATATTATATTTTAAATTATTTAAATTAAAATTTTTTAAAAAATAATTATCATAATATTTAACACAATTATTTAGTATAATATATATATATATAGATACACATACACATATATGCGTGTACGTAAATATTAAAATTAAAAATTTTAATTTTTTATACGAGTATAATTAGATGATTATATTACAATTAATATTTAATTTTTT
>CP135544.1:6657918-6798748 GCA_032402905.1 Khaya senegalensis | reverse complement strand
GGGATGGTCTTATTATTATTTGTCACGTGTTTAATTAAGATAGACGATAATATATTTTTAATTAATATTATCAATGTCATATTATCACACATAATTAAATATTTTTAATTAAATAATTTAATATTTTATATATATATAAAAAAAATATTGATTATTTATTAATTAATTTTATGAGTGTTAGTACACAATCAATCACTTTTCAATTTGATGGGCGAATATGATTATTTTAATTTACTAATTTTTTATTTGTTAAATTCATTATTTTCAAAAATATACGACGATTGATTTCTAATTAATATTGTCAGTATTTTTGTATCGACATTCAATTAATTATTTCTTAATTGAGTGGCTGATACATCTTTTTTATTTTTAAAATTAAATTTTCTTAAATACCCTTCTTATCATATATTAAAATAGATATTGATAAATTTTAAATTAATCATGATAACATTAAATATTTTAATTCTGAGATACGATTTTATCATAATTGTATTTGAGCAAAACTTTTAACATTGTTGTGTTCGATCAAGACATGCACCAATAATTTCTTGACTAATCATATAAATATTAAAAAGAAAATCTAAATCATTATCAAGAAATAGAAAGGGAGGGGGAGGGGGTGTGTGGGGATTTATTAAAAAATAGGATTACAAATACAATGCTTGCCAAAGAAGATCAAACAGCCTAGCTTGTTTAGTTGAGCCGCCAAGGTGACAAGGAAATATGGCAATTTAATACTACAAGGATGATTACCAAAGCATCAATCTCGGGCAGATTCGGCTCTATCTATATCTTCTTCAGGATTAATTGCTTATCTCAGTCCATATTTTAATGCACTGCTAAGTCACAAATCAAATATGAAATTACAAGACAGGAGGATTAGGTCTTGTGTTTATCGTTTATAATAAGGTAATTAACTAATGGTAATCCTTGATTATTGTTAATATTGTTCAAACAAGTACAAATTTTGGGTCTGCTTGAGAATGTCATGAGTAGAATACCTGGGTAGATAAGAACAAAGCGTTGGAATTTAAGAGAGAAAAACTTGGCGGTACTGGATTGGATTGGATTGGATTTGTCATACTTGTCATGCAATCGGATGATGAACTTGTAGACCAAGCAATATTCAGAAATTTCTCCTAGAAAAGACAAGAGGATTATGATTATAGTTGTCTTTTAAAGAAACAAGCAGACAGACAGTCCATTCCACACCCTCTTAGATTGAGCTAAGAACACCTCTCTCTGGTTCAAACGAACAATTGAAGTGAGTTGATGCAAGAAAAACGTGCTATTAATTAATTAATTAAGAGGTTTATGTCTGGTAATTCCAGCTCTAGCCGTACACTAAGACCGTGAACGAATGTTTCATTCAAATCGGGTTCATTCATACATTGATTAAAGAGAGCTTGTCGTCTGTGGAGCGGAGCTTACCGCGTTCTCACTGACGGTACCACTTAAAACTCGGACTCGGTCAAAACGAGGTCGTTTGTAAATTTCTATTTTAGCCTCCAGAAGAGAAGACGCCTGTTGGACTTCCGTGGAGGCAAGGAATTCCAATACAATATACATCTATATGAGAGTATGTATGCATGCATGTATGTATGTTCACGCGCTATGTTGGTCAAAACTTATTTATCTGGGAATTTCTAATTTTAATTTTACATTGACTTTTTTTTTTTTTTTAAGATAACGATAATATTAAATTCAGCAAGTCGTCTCGTGGATTACAAGAAAGAACAATACAATGTGCCATAGAATGGAGAGTGCTCAGTTTTCCATGTTTGAAATCAACTACGGATCTTCTGAATGTTGCCAGATTCAAACGTGTTATTTACCCAATAAAATACATAAAGAGAGTAGCATTTCTGGGTTTCTAGAATGATAATCCCATCATTATCGTCTTGACTGCAAAAAGCTGAGTTTTCAGTCGGCTAATACCTACTTGGAAGAAACTTCTGACTCCGATTGCATCATTGATTGTCTTCTTTTCTGAATTGTCCTGCCATCCTACGGTATCACTTTGTGAAAAATGTTCAAATGGTACATTGCACGGCAAGTTATCAGCCAAAGAAATCAGTTGTTTGGTTTGTGTTTCCGTGGCCCTTTTAGCAGTACATATACATAGATACTAAATTGGAAACTTTATAAATCCTGCTACAAGGGCAGTGCATCAACAGTCAGAAGCTTTTTAAAGAGGAGTAATTTTGCTTGGACTTAAGAGCAAGCAAACATGCACGAAATTAAGTAACTTGCTTACAATTGGCACATCATCAGCATGTCTCATCATAAACGGAGTACTTTTCCTGCACTGCAGCAACTGTAGATTGCTTTGTTAACCAAAACTTGCAGGCACTTGTATTTCAAGTAATCCAACTCGTTAATAACAAAGGAAAGTGCAGATGGTCAGAAGTTGTTTTCATGACTATGCAACAGATAGGAAAAGAGATGCACCAAGCTTGAAGCCTAATCAGCGGCAAACTGATTTTCTCAAAATGCAGAACTTGGAAGATGCAGATGCATATAACGGACCATAATTAAATAACCCAAATGTTGTGAATTTTGATGCTGCATGTCAACAACATCAACAAGGGGAAAAGGGGATATCTATGATAATCCCAATCAATAGCACGAAAAGCAATCTTGCGTAATTCAAATGCACTGGCATCAGTGCCAGCAAAAATATACCCTTTGCTACGGCCTATCAGCTTCACAGTGTTCTCTTTATCCTGAACAGAAACATGCTGACTAAGAACATATTCACAAACAATTCAAACAAACCTATGAAGGAAGTTGAGAGAAACTGATGACCTGAATATCTAAGGTTGTGAAATTGAACAGACTATAGTCTCCTATTACATCACACAGCTCCTTTGTCAGCTTTCTGCAAGAAAATTATGAAACAGCTAGTATATAACAAATATTAGAATAAGAAATATTACACATGTCTGAATATGCATTCTTCTGAGACTTTCTGTCCACGATATAGTCGGTTGAAATCCCAGTCTGTAACACCATCAGATCCCTAAATTGCTCACTTGCATGACAGATTCACTTTTGGACATGCAAAATGGCATTTACGTTGGCAAATTTCATGGTCTTGGTGAGTGCACTGCTGTGTGGTATTAGACGGCTAGACAAAATTACTAAATTCTAGAAAGTAAACGATTAAAATGGTAAAAATAAGAGTCAGCCATAAAGCAATATTGTGTGCACAGAGAACAGAGCAAACACTAGTCAGCGTAACATGCATAATTAGATTCAGCTATAAATCAAACCTGCACTGAGCAGAACGAGGCCCGATCAAGATAGTTATGCGGATATGATAAATCTTGCACATCTGTATACAAATCGAGATTAAAATCTGCAGGATGCCAAAAACAAATGATTAGCGAGGAAAAGTATCAGATGGTATCTTGTGACAGTATCTGGTATTTTACCTCGAAAGAGGGGAGAGGGCTAAAAAGTTAAAACCAGACTTAGCTTTCCATAGCTCTCAGTTAGGTCAATCTTAGCTTTCCATAGCTCTCAGTTAGGTCAATCTTAGACAGGAAATTGGTATGTAGAAGTTCCAGATGTAACGTGGTAGATAAGGAGAGCAGCAAAGCACGTACGTGGGGCCACTACAAAGACGGGCATCAACTAGATGCACTTGAGCCAACAGCATGGGAAAAGGAGCCAACTCAAGGTAACAAAACCGAGTTCACCATGACAATTTAGTGTGCTAAGAAGAAGTGAGAAGTACCATTACCCTAATGTTCAACTTCTTGAGGAGTCTCATGATAACATTTTGGCTCTGGAATGACTGAAAAAAATTTCGAGTGGGGCATTCCGAGAATCGAACTCGGGACCTCTCGCACCCAAAGCGAGAATCATACCACTAGACCAAATGCCCAGTTTTGCCCATTATTGACTATTTATTTTATTTATAAGTTTTTCAAACAATATTTTTTGATCTGTAGATTTAAATGTACTGGAAGTTAGTAAAATAAGAAGCAAGTGGTCCACGGACCAATCTGGTTGTTAACTTGGGTGAGGTGGTCCATTCAATTGATTTGTTTGTGGCACATGGTTCAAGATTGGGTCCATCATTGCATTGCACTCGCTATATGCTTAACTGGAATGTCCATTTCACATGGGGGATGGGAATGATTGTTTGAAGAACACGGCATAGCACTAGTTACCATCACGATTCATCTACGTGTGGGACAAACTTGATTTTTTTGCATCGGAGAGCAGATCACCAAGTAAATTTGGGTCACCTCAAGTTCAAGACCTTATGCCAAAGCCAAACTTCATGTCTAAGAAAGTGGCTCAGAGTTATGGTAGGCAAGAAAGGATTGCACTCAATCCTATTCCTTATTGAGTTTGCCGTGCACATGTATATAACCTCAAACTTTCTCAATTCTTTCAAATGAAAGTAAGCCTAAGCCAGCTAGGTATTGGATTGGGGAGTGCTGGCCTCAAACACCAGAAAGGAAACCCTTTCTTGCATTAAGAATCCGTTCATAGATAAATTAACCATTTTACTAATTATTCCTCCATCATTTTTACCAACCAACGAAATCCCTTGTGGCATACAATGGGCAGTCTAGAAAATCAAACAACTAGAATCTGTAATGTGCGAGCAATGGAATGCATGGTGTTACACAGTAGCAGAATGTGTTCAAAATTCTGCTTAGATGCAAGTGTTCAGGGTCCCCCCGCTAATCTCATGGTCCATATTTATAAGACAGAAGAAGTTTTTATCCCTCATATTGAGGTTTCGCCTAATATTTCATTCATGATTTTGTTTCAATCATGCACAGTCTCTGTTCTATTAAGCATATGCTAATGCTCGTGAGCTCTTGCTGTTAAAGCACTGAAAAGGGTGAAATACTGTTGTATGATCGGCTAACCAAATAAAACAAAGGCTTCAAATTTACTGTATTTTTGTCCATTCGTGTTAATGAAAAATAAGGAAGGACGGAGAGAGAATAAAAATATCTGATAGACAAGGGTTGTTAGGTGCTTCGTAGTTGGACGAAATGATTCATAAACTTTAATCATCTACAACACTGCTTTTGGTCTCCGCAATCACCTGCAACCGATATTTCTCTATCTTCCTTTTCCTTATCTTCTGCTTTTGTTTTCTCCTTGCTATTAGTCCCAATTCGAAAGCAACAAACAGAGAGGGAGAGAACAGTATAGAGTTGTGTTGTATTTGGTGTGTTCAGAATTGAAAACCATGGCATCATTTGCTGGAACAACCCAGAAATGCATGGCTTGCGACAAGACTGTGTATCTTGTTGATAAGTTAACAGCTGACAATCGTGTCTATCATAAAGCCTGTTTCAGATGCCATCACTGCAAAGGAACCCTCAAGGTATGTGTAATTCTTCTTGTTGTAGAAGTTTTGACGGGATAAGAGCTCAGATTATTTGCAATGAAGACATTATTGGCGTGGGCATGTGTCAGATTACATGTTTAGTGCTTTTTTTTTTTTGTATTAGTTTAATCTTCCTGTCTGCTATATTTGGTGTTTACAGGACTTGATTTCTAAGCACATCAGTGGCAAAAGTTGAGTGAAATTAGAACCATAGTAATTCTAACGTTTTAATTTGAATCATTCATGTTCTTGTCATCATAAGTTCAGCTTTGTCACAGTAAGATCCTGGAGTATGCGCCTGGATTTCGATGCTATGTAGCTCCAGGTTAAATCATAGACCATAGATGAATGATTTAGTCCACAGAAACTGGAAGAACATTTAGGTTAGAACAGCTTAACCTTTTAAGTGTCATGAGTCCCTAAAGTTGACATTTTGAAAGCAGTAGGTAGTTTTCTGGCTGTTCCTCTTGGCTGATACATATGAGATTTATTTGATCTGAGGATTATTTTATTGTTTAGTAGGATTTAATATTTCCTCTGAAATCTTCAGTCATAGAACTGATGGTTCCTACCCACCACTCGAGTTAATCTGAGGCTTAGGAGATGTTCATTTTCCTCTTAAGACCTTTGGTAACAAATTGGACCTAATGCCAACTTATATTTGAGAATGAAATTATGAACGATGATATCGCAATCGTATTTACGAGTTCAATTTGGTTGCAGCTGGGCAACTACAATTCCTTTGAGGGAGTTCTCTATTGCAGGCCACACTTCGATCAACTGTTTAAAAGAACTGGCAGTCTTGACAAAAGCTTTGAAGGTACTCAAATCTCACAAATTCAGACAGAATATAGTACATCACATTCAATCACTTTTCTATGGACGGCTCAAGCTGATTTATTTCCCGTTCAATTCTTTTTCCAGGGACACCAAAGATAGCAAAGCCAGAGAAACCTGTGGATGGTGAGGTAATTCACTTGAATGATTGATTCTATGTATCATATATGTCTGCGTAGAACCTGCCACGGATCTTGATTATTGGCTGATTTGAACAGAAACCCAACTTAGCTAAACTCTCAACTATGTTTGGGGGAACCAGAGAGAAATGCGTTGGATGTAAGAATACTGTCTATCCAACTGAGAAGGTAACAATTTGCTTCATTCTTTCGGCAATTTATAATGCACATAAAACAAGCATAACTACATAAGCAGACAAGCTACACTTTGCTTCTAACATTTTCAGAATTGCTATATACAAAGTGTAAACACTGATAATCATTTCTCTTCCAAAAGGTTACGGTTAATGGCACTCCTTATCACAAGAGCTGCTTCAAATGCAGCCATGGAGGGTGTGTAATTAGCCCATCCAACTACATTGCCCATGAGGGTCGACTGTACTGCAAACACCACCACATCCAACTCATCAAGGAAAAAGGTAACTTAAGCCAACTCGACGGTGAACATGAGAATTCAGCGAATGGGGATGTCAATGGAAAAGAGGTTGCCGCTGAATCATAATCTGTGTCTGTTGCATTGTTCTGCTTTTACCTCTTTTCTTCCCCTGTTGACGCCACCCTCATGGCTCTAAGTTTGCAACACTCTAGTGTTGGTATTTTAATTAATTTTGTGTGGGCTACTGTTTATAATGTTTGGATTCTTTCGTTCACTATGGATGCTGAATTCAGATGCCTAGACCTGTTTGATTCTCAGTATATGCTGCTCTGAGGTGCAATGGTGTAATTTTGTGCTCTTATTCAACTGTTGGTTTTGAATTGACGATGAAAATATTTGCCCAAGAATGATTCGAGTAATGGCGATACAAGACCTATGAGCAGAATTTTTTTAACAGCCGCAGATCCTCTGAAAAAAAAATGCACATGGAGTAAACGAAAATGCAAGGATCTTATCATAAACATTAAATCTATTATTTCCAGAACACAATATGGTACACAGTGCCACAATCCATAAATGGTATCCAGCAGTAAATCTATTTTATAAAACAGTTGATCCCAAATAAGGGTTACAATCACAATCAAACCTCCACCGCATCAAGAAGAAAGCCATCTTGTACCATATGCTTGAGGTCTATGATAAAATTGTCCCAGAAAAACCCAAATCCAAATGTCCCATCCTGGTACCGCCAAATCCTCCCCTCTCCCTGTCGAGGATGTGTAGAAGCTCCAGCAGAATCTCGAATTACTAAATCGTAACTAGAGTTTATGTACATTATGTGAGACACTAGCTCATCTACTGTCGATGGGCACAGGGGATGGATATGATTTGCTGCTGCAAGTGGATGACGATGCATACGACTATCATATAAATATTCTTCCTCGCATGAAAATGGAGGCTCGATTAATGTAGTGTTTGATGTCCAGAACACGGGGGCAGCAGAACCGGAGGACAAGTCGCCAACCCTTCGGCAAATGATGCCCTGAACATCATATACCACAAGATAAAAATCCAAGTTAATGTCATCACATAGTCCCTGCAATATGATGTTGGAGAAAGAGGTCAAAGAAACCGGTATGCAGATTGTGGCACAACAACCATCTTCAACCAAACTAGAGAACAGCTATGAAGTAACAATAAAGAAAAACTAGTCACCACATTGCAGTAGTCCACCAAAAACTTCAAACATCACAAACCAAATTCAGTTTCTATCTAGGATGGACTGACCTAGTAGAACAGATGTGAAAGCACATAGAAAAACACTTTTGCACATGAATTGGACTGTATCCAACATCCAGTTCATAAAATCCCAAACTCAAATACAGAGCTTGCTCAATCACATTCCTTACTTGCACATTGTTTCGTCTCCTCTTCAAGCAAGCAATTTACATAGAGCTATTAAAAGCAAAACATTGTTCATTATACCTCAAATTTCCATAACTGACTGCAAACACAATTTGTCAATACAAACAGATACACATGCATTACTTACACGTTGGACATTGCTTGACAAATATATACTTGTAGATGAATAGAAATGGTTCTTAGAATTGGAAATAAACTTTCGAAGAACCAACAGTATCATATATAAGTTTGTCCACGATTTCAGATTTTCAAGTAAGCTACATCACATTCCACACAATTTCATGAAATAACTAACCTATCGAGCAATTACAGCTACAAACAGATAGAAGTGCATCAATATATACAAATGCGCAAACCTTTGATTGCCTAATATATTTACAAAGACAACAGGAAAGGAATTCACAACACCTTCCATAAACCCTGCAAAGGCCGAGCCGGTGTGGGAGAGCAATTTACTATCTTCACAAAATGTTCAGGCTCCCACTTTCTTCTTCCCTGCCTCTCTTTCTCTTTCCTCCTCTGTCTCCTACACGCCCTCTCTCCTGCTGGGGATATCCTATTCGCCAATTGTGTATACATCTCCGTTACCAAACACTCCTCTGAACTACCCTCACTATCATCTGCTCTCGAGTTCAGATTCGTAGAACTTGGACTCCTTCCTAACACGTCTTTTCTGTATTCTTTATAAAAACTAGCATAATTTTCCTCAACAAGAACATGAAAATTCCCCATGAAATTAACGTTAACCGAAACAAAATCATCAACAAACCCGCACTGACAACATTTGACAAAATCTTCCCACAATTTAATCTCCCCATTAAGTTCGAGAATGTTTACGATTTCACCATCGGAACTCAAACTCAGCCATAAAAACGGCGACTTTAAGACATTGTAAGTACCATTTTGCGAGGGACAAACTCTAGAGCCAGCTACAAACGATGGACCCCACTCGAAGAAAATCAAAGGCGGAGCTGAGATATTAAACGCTGGCTGACCGCTTCTGCGCCAGAAACCGATCAGATTCTCCCATTCGTTAAGGGTTTTATAAAGGAGCTTGTACCCGATCTTGCCATCTCCCCATTTCTTGACCTGGGTCTTTGTGCCCCACCTCCTCTCGCACATGGTGTACCAGAGCTTGTGGTCGTTATTGCACAGCGAAACGAAGCGTTTCGATGTGCAGGCAAAGTTGACGATTTCTTTTGGAGCGAGGAAGGACAGAATGCTGAGCTGGATGTCTTCAGGGAAATCAGAGAATGAAAATGAATCCATTTCGTTCACCGTTTGTGAAATTCGATAATTTTCTCGAGAAAGTTATGATTTGTCTCGGGAAAGTTTCAATGCAAATGAAAGAAAAGGCCGTTGTGGTAATCGGTAGATTCTTGCAGAGGAGGGAATGATTCCGTTTGGTTACCGTAAAACGACGAAAACTTCAAGTCGTGGAAGCTACGAGGTAGTCCGGTGTTTTGGTGCTGGGGTACAAGCGTAATTTTTTATTATTTGATACTGTGCAGCGAGTGTAGGATTGTGACGGTGCAGAGTGTGTCCATCACGGTCCATTGTATACAGAATAGTGCTTAACAACCACCTGATTTGTTTAAATTTGGCTAATGGGTCCCACAACATACAGCAAAAATCAATTAATTAATTACATTCGTTGACTGAGACATACCCCGGAACTATACAACATTACTTGTTCTCCACACAAAAGGTCAAAATTGAGAAGTTTGAAGCTTTCATACGATCTGGATCGTCGAAATCATTGATCTCACCCTCAACAGATGCCAATGTTCCGCCACCTGTTCGATCCTCCGAATCGCGGCGCTTCAACTTTCTATCACCCACCTTATCAGGACTGTCAACTGTTTGACCATGTAGTCCTTGCATTGACTCGGGTAACGTACGATTTGGCTGGTAACACTATTGAATACTAGTTGTAGAATTCAGTACAAGGGGAACTACAAATTTGATAGTGGTTCTCTGATTTACACCCTCATGTCAACGTCAGGAATGTTATAAGATCCTCTGTGCCTTTGGGAAATCTCATCAAAAACCTTGATTAAAGCTTCCATTTTTACCTCTTGTTACAACTCCAAGGTTAACCTGTTTGTTGATCTGTCTCTTCTAATCTTCTTTGTCCACTAATCTAACAAGAGGTCCCCAATCTTGCCTTTGATACATGTAAGCAGATTCGACAGCAACTACCTTGTACGCGTTGTTAACATATTGCTACCCCAATAGCTTCCCTGGTTCTGTGTTTCTTGTTCTCGTATAAATGTACCAGTAAGTGTTCCTGGTAAACACGGGGCAAAATATTGTCTTGTAATGTAACCTTTTTGATTTACGTTTCTCTGCGGAGCTTCGACGGCGTTGAAAATGGCATCCTTGAGTAAATTCTCATCGCTTTCAGTTTTAATAGAACGCCAGCTTTCCATATTTGTTCTGTTCGAAGAACTTTGGCCATAGATATGCTGAATGTCTATGTTGCATGATACTTGAGATAATTAATAGCATATCTTACAAGTTTTGAAACTGACCCATCTTGCGGAGGAGGAAAAACGTCCGCATTGCCTTCAATTTGGAGAACAATTTCCCAAAACAGTTTGCTTGAAGCGTGGACAAGTGGCTTTTCAAGTTCTCGGAATCTTGTTCAAATGTCAGCCCCTGCTTCACAATCAACATAGTTTAGCAATTGTTTGAGGAGAGCTGAAGAATCCTTTGTTGGAGAGACTCAGCGAGCTTCAAGCTATCAAGGAATGCAAGAGCAGGAGAACTGTACGGTTGATTCTGGTTTCAAGGGCTTTTGTTGTCATAACCAAAGAATGCAAAGGCGCTACTCTTCTTGCAGCTGTTGAAAGAGTTTCTTCCATAGCATCGAACTTCTTGTCTATGTTTCCTAGATTCTCTTCCATTTTGGCAGACGTTAGCAGGAGCTTTTTCAAGTCTGTGCAGGATGACTCCAGCTTCATGAGCGTTGAATCCTCTTTACTGGGCGCCATTTTTGATCTTGTTCTTCTCTTGCACAAACAGAAACCGTGAGAATGATCAAAAAGAATTAGTTTGATAGCGGGGGAATTGAAGAAATTATGTTTACTGATTAAAAGCTAAGTGATATATGCTCTTGTCAATGACAAGAACAACGGTGTGAATTCAACAGACGACGAGGAATCACTCTGGAGACTCGGATTATTTCGATACAAAAGTAAGAACAAGTGGCGCGAACATATGCCAAAGAGACAAAAGGGATCAAAACTCAAAAGCAGGTATTATTAATTAATTATCATTTTTTGTTACTTCCCCCCAGGAAACGTTGCCAAATGCCAACTAGACCTCAGATAGCACGATGATTTGGTAGATTGACCGAATTATAATCTGACGCGGGTAGCTTCTCAATTTGTGAAACGTGTAATGGAACCTAAAACTCGAAAGTTCCAGTGAATTCGCAGCTGACTGATTTTTAACTTGGCACTCCGTTGAGAGCTATCAAACCACCAGAATATGGCAAGCTTTCTAAAACGAGTACGAGCTCATCGATCTTCAGCTTTATTTTCTTCAACGAGATGGTTCTCTTCAGAGGATGCATTGGTAGAGATCAAGCCTGGTGAAGTGGGGATGATCTCTGGAATTCCAGAGCAACATCTTAGACGAAGGGTATTTTTTTTTCAATAAGTTTATCGATTTTGGTAATTGATGCTCCATTAAATTTGTCTGACGAATTACCGAATTGGAGATTGTTAGCTTTGAATTCCTGAAAATTTTCACCTTTATCCGGTTATGTAAGATGAAAGAGTTGATTCAATTGTTTGTCTAATCTATCAACTAGTGATCAATTAATGTTCAAATTTCACATAGGTGATATACTGCATCATGGATTTATTGAAAGAATTGATTTTGATTGTTTTGAACTTTTATCATTTATCGAAGCAACTGTGGCTTTTATTCTTCCCCTGGTTTTCTGGCTGTTTCTCTTTCAGGAGCACCCTGTCTTTACCTTGCTTTCATTTATGTATGCCAGGTTATTATTTACTCCCCTGCAAGAACTGCAAGTCAACAAGGCTCTGGGAAAGTTGGGAAATGGAACATTAATTTTCTGTCAACGCAGAAGTATGTTGTTAACTAAGTGCTGCATTTACCCTCTCCGATACTTTCAGATATAAAATCCTTTATGGAAATCTAGTAGAGATTTTTATAAATAGTATTTATTACGAGAAATTTTATAGCTTGTTAATATTATAGCTTTGTTTAATATGTTAATTACAGTGAAAGCTTCTTCCTTTCAGGTGGGAAAATCCTTTAATGGGCTGGACATCCACAGGAGACCCATACGCCAATGTTGGTGAGGCAGGACTCAGTTTTGATAGTGAAGCAGCAGCAAAGGCATTTGCTGAAAAACACGGTTGGGAATATACAGTATGTGCCTGTTACGTTTCAATTCAGTTGAACATTTGCTATTGAATGCTTAAATTGTATGAACAACATAGTAGTGGGCTTAGATTGCACGGTTTTATATTCATTTTTATTGATTACTGTGTTGCTTTTTCTTAACATGCAACTTCAACTCTCTGCGCAGGTGAGGAAGTTCCATGCACCTCTTCTTAAGGTCTGAGTTCTCAACTTGTGTCAGTAACATTTTGCTTTTCCTTATGTCATGAAAACTAAGGGTGATCCCACCAGCTAAAAGCATTGAGCTGTCTATGACAAACCAGTGAGATGCATAGAAGAACATGTCCACCAAAGTTCTTTCTTTTAAGAATTCTCCGCTTAACTTTAATAATTACTGTCGTCTATGATGCCGTATTGCTGATGTCTGTTGTTTATTTGTGGATTTCGAAACAATCAGCGACTGATTGGTATTTATTTGTTCCAGCCCAAGTCATATGCTGACAACTTCAAGTGGAAGGGACCGCCGAAGGCGGAGGATGATAATTAAACTGTGATTAGGAGAATATCAGTAGACTAATTCTGTTACAGTCTGTAATTTAGATTGTGTATTGACTGACTATCTCTACTTAATTCCTGTAATGATAATTATGCCATTTTCCCCAATGAGCTTCATAATATGATACAGTCGTACGTCACAACACAGAAGGAGAGTTCTTTTAATGGGATTATATAGTTCTAAGTAGAAGTTGATGAAAACTATATGTACTTATGCTTTTAATAAGTGTACATGGTAGATAAGGTGCAATTTATATTAAAGTAAAACAACGCCTGTGTACAAATTCACATCACTGGACTGGACTGAGAAACCTCACTGATTTGGATGGAATCTCCATGTGAAGAGATAGTCCTTGGACTCACAGCAGAGTCTGATTACATCACAGAAAGCGTTGAGCGAATTTTTCTCGCCGTCTCTTCCCCATTCTATCCTCACCCAGCATGAAAACCCATTTGACGATAATGGCACCTCTGAGTCATGAAAACGAAGCATCACCTCCCCACAAATTCTCCTGCATGAGCTGCTCACCATCGAATCGAGCCACGGACATTCTGGCTGACCTACCATTTCTTTATATGCAGAATTTGCCATCCTCACTCTGTTATTCGAATCTGATACGACTGCTGGCAAAGCCTCGGACTCCACCTCTTCTTCAACTTCCTCTGGTTTTTTCTTGGGAACTTGCCCTCCAGGAGTGAAGGTTAGGTCTTCCTTTATGGACCCAACTCTTATGCTTGAGCCAACCGGCCGAATCGGATGCGGTGTTACAATTTTGTTGGTGGGAGGTCTTTGGAGTTGCACCAATAGATCTTTCTCTTCTGGGATTTCGGCCACCTCGTTCAAATCTATCACCTGAACTCCTCCGAATCTTTCCATACAGTTGCTCAGTTCAGGCACTGTTTTCTGATTGGAAACAGCAGGAACCGAGGGAGTACATGGAATAAGGGGAAGTGTCACCAAACTTGAATTAATCATGGCTCGATTTTCCAAGGTGGCGCTTGCAGCAGTCAGATTTGGAAGAGTAAGCTGAGCAACTCCATGAGCAAAACCCTGTAGAGATAGATTTTTGGCAGGGGATGTTACATGACAAGGAGAAGAAAGATCAAAGATATGGGTTCTTGATCTTTTGATGGCGGATGGTGAAATAGCTGTTCTACCTCTCTTTCTGGTTCTAGTGGGCTTGGCCTGCAATTGTGGACATAAATTCCTAAGGTAAGTAGATTGCCTGATCTTCGGACTCTCACTCATGGGACTCGCTGGATCTTCAGGTTTTGGAGCTATTGGCCTATACCTAGACATAATCTCAGCTGTTTTGGCCGTGGTGGCTGTGTTATAAGGACTCAACGTCTTGATCATGGTTGCTGTTTTGAATAGTGTTCTTCGACTAAACCTCCCGCTTACCTTAGCGGGAGTGTTGTCTCTCTATAAAGAAGGATATGGGTGAAGAAGAAAAGTGTGTTTTCAAAGAGATGACTAATATGGAGCGGTTTTTATTCGTTAGGAATAGCCAATTACCACTCAGGACCGATTGACCCTGGCAGGTGTACGGTGGGTACGCGTGTCAGAGTTGAGTATAGTGGGTCCCTGCATGCTGTAATAGATATTCAATATCATCAGACTCAAAAGGATAAACAACCGGTCATGTATTAATTTTTTTCAAATTACGGATTAGCCCCCATTATTCCTCCCCGCTGCTTTGCCTTCTCACACCAATCAAAAAGGGTCAGTGTTGTAACACGTGTGTATTAGGCCGTGACGATTGGATACACACATCCGGATTGGTTAGGTCGTTCATTGTTTTTACTTCATTTTTACTAAAGTACCCTTTCCCAGCTCGGTAATTTTTGGCAGATTTACACGTGTCAATTTCTCACCTTTCTTTGCATGCAAACCGGTCAGTTAGCGCTTGATTGGAGGACGATCTTGGGAGATTAAACTAACGTGAAACGAAATGGATACACGTGTCCCGTGATTGAGACTGGTTCGTCTTCTTATAGCAAATCGTGCCCCCCCTTGGCTTTATTACCGCCGTAGCGATGCTTTTGCTGTTTGCCAGTTGTCACCCAGGTCACCTAATTATGTTTCCTTCCCGAAAAGCTACGGCTACGGCTGGTGATAGTCTCATGTTATAGGTTTAAGGTTCATCTTTTTCGATCGAAGTGATTGATTTTAACTAGATGAGATTCTTTGTCGATTTGAATGAATGATTGTACTACGCAACTGGAGTGATTAAGGAGTAATTGCATCGATTATCTAAATTTTGATATAATTATATTAGATTTCATATAATGTAAAATTATTGATCTAATTGTACTTGAATTCGCTTGTGAAGGGCCACAAGGGACCGAGGGCGATGATATCCAATGGCGGAGTCGTTCGTAGCGAGGAAAAAAGCGACGTTCTTTACTTTAATCAATAAAGCGAAGACACTACCTTGCACCTCAAGTAACAAAAGCAGCTATCTGCAAGGCCCAGCTGCTCACACTTCTATTTTAGTTTCTTCCTCTGAAAAGACATTCATGACTTGATCTTTTGTGATGGAAGAAAATAAAATAAAGTTCCCTTCTGTTCCGCCAAACTACGTGACTCTCGTTCAACTCAAAGAGCGGTGGATAAAAGAGCAACAGCGAAAGCAAAACGGGGAAGAAGAACAAGTATCGGAGAAATCGGAGGTGGGTGTTTGTGTTGTTAGTTGTGGAAGTACGGGGGAGAATGTAGAAAGTGAGGGATTGAAGAAAAATGTGGAGAAAAGAAGGAACCTGACATTCTGGAGGCAGAAGAAGAGAGAAGCTGCGGTCCGGGATGAGGATGAGGTGACCGGAAGTGTAACACGCGCGCCACGAACGAGTGTTGAGAAGGAGGAGAGTGTGAAATCCATCGATGTGGTGATGGCTGATCGGTCAGTTGAGATTGAAAGGAAATTTGGTGACATGTCAATTCACGGTGGAAGAGAAAGAAGAAATGATAGGTTTGTAAGGCATCGTAACGGTAGCTTTTATCACGGCAAGAATGGGAGTAACCGTCGCGGTAATTGGCCGTATGGAAATGATTATCGAACGTATGGTAACGGCCGCCGTGAGGAAGGGAAGACGAGGAATGCGGGGATGGTTTGGGTGAAGAAAGGAGAGGTTTCTTGTGTCAATTTTGGTGGGTTCCCGAGCTCCAGCTGCTCGTTAAAGGAATCAGAGTAGTGCAGTGAGCTCCCTTTATCACCTGGCTTTGCCAATTTAATATTGTTCTTGTTTTTCTTTTCCTTTACAAGATGGACGTAATGTTGCCATTCAGAAATACAAGGAATGATCATAGCATACAAAGTGAACTGATGAAGTAGTGTAAAGCTTAGAAATCATCTTTGGAGTTGATGTGGGTATTTCAATACTGAAAGATTGGGTTAACTTTTAAGTTGGTTAGGTCTTTCTAAGCTTCAATATCTGTCAAGTTATATGTTGAGGGTAATCTGAAAGTGACTTGCAGGGAAATGCTCACTGAAGTAAAATGAATTGCTGCCTCTTTCTGTCTAGACATATTTGAGATTGGGCTGCCTAATATTCTCCACACTAGTCCAGTTCTGCTTGCCACTTCTCTGTATTTTCAGTTTCCTCTGTTCTCTGTCATTTTCTTTTTCAGAATTATTTAAAGGTGCTGTTTCTTCATATTCTTAGGTTAGGGCCACTGAACTCATGCCGATTAAATTCTGTAACCCTAAGACATAGTTCAGCACTGTGCAACTATAAAGTTTGAAAAATTTGTCGTATAAGGTGGATTCAGTTCCATTAACTGAAAGATGGTACAAAGAGCTACATTTTTTTTGGGATGCCCTGTACAAGGCACAACAAATTTTTAGACATGGATATCTATGCATGCGATATCCCTCAAATTAAAGAATACAAATTTGTGCAATTTTTAGAACTGATTTGTTTAAATAAGTAAACAATTAGATTAGACTATTTGAGGATGAAAGTCTATTCGGCATTGGACTATTGTTGCAAGATTGGAGATGTCGATATGGAATGCTGGATGTTGATGGAAAATTCTTGTTAGTCCTTTAGGTCTCTTATGCGTGTCTTTTGTTTGGCAGTTAAGGTTGAATGACATGAAGTAACATGAATAGAACTCTATTCAGTGGGCTACTGGAAATGAGAGAACTAGGTAAGAAATTCTATTATTGAGCTTCAACTTTGGATGTTGCAGTTTAGAGTTCTAAATTTATGTCAGAGAACGTCAGTAGTCAGGTTTGTCCGCTGGGTGGTGCATGCAAAATTGAGAAGATAAATTAGCTAATCAAGGCTTGTTAGTAATTGGGGAAGAAGTGGTTGGTAACTAATCTTTATTATGAACAATAGGCAATTTTTGTGAATAATGATTGCACTAAATGTTACATTTGGAGGAGTCATGTTTGTATGGGCTTTAGATCTTGGAAAATAAAAGAGAGAAAAAACTTGTTTGCTCCTTTAGATATCAAGGAGAATTCCTTTGGTCAGTTAACACGACACGCTTGTAATTTTTATGAGATGGGTGAAGACGAAGGCTACAGGAATAAGCTTCCCATAGCTACGTTCTTATACCCATCAGGAAAGTATGGCCTAATTGAGGATATAGCTTCAAAGATTTCTCTCATTATACATGTTGTATGCCTGCGCATGCAAATGAATGTTTTCTCCGTAATCATGCACTTGCCGGAGGTGCTCCATTTTCTGCTTTCTTGTAATGCAGGTTTATCAGCTACTTTTAATTTACAAATTTCTCTATTAAACTTTGCATTAAGTTAGTGAAACAACTTGTGGATGCAGGTTTGCTGAAATGGTGGAAAGAGATGGGGCAGAAGAAGAATCCAGTCAACCCAGTACTATGGAATCAGATACACAGTGTATGAAGAATAGATGGAAAACTAGTGCAAACTCAGTGTGGCCATTCTTCTGTGGGGGCACTTGACCATATTGCTTATGTATGAAGAATAGATGGAAAACTAGTGCAAACTCGTGTGGCCATTCTTCTGTGGGTGCACTTGACCATATTGCTTCTGTATGTAAGCAATCAGAAATTTCAGACAGCCTTTTATGTTAATATGTTTGATCGATGAGCTTCAGAGTATCACTTGTAATGCTCTTACTCAGTCGCCAGCTATGGAAATTTTATACTGATATTTTGTGTATTTGGCCCATTATTTTATTAATTCGTGTAAAAGGCATGCTACAATAGCCATCCATTGTCGGCTTCCAGTTGGAGCAAATTTAGTGAAACTCCAAATCTCAGCCTTCTCCGATCAACGGAAAATTTATCTGAAACTACCGAGGACTTTGCATATGCTTTATAAATTTGGTAGAAAAATTGCAGCAACCCTACTCACATATTTCGCACGTGTTTTAAATGCATTAATTAGTTAACCGTTCTCCAGTAATGCATCGTCGAATAATGTGGATATAATACTAATCATCATCTGAATTGCCTGTACCGTTCACAAGCCACGCTACAAGACAAAAGAAAATGATTAACTGGGCAAGTGAATTCAGTATAGTGTAAACAGTCCTTCTTCATGGCGTATGTACACACATTTCTTTCTCTTTTGCTTGGCATGCACTTCATGTCATTCTCTTGATCAATTTATTCTATAACCGTTTGCTTTCTTCTTAAGCACTCTTTTTGCAGTTTAATTGCAACTCCTCTGAACTTCCATTCTACTGTGTGTATCCAAATAATGCAACTTGCAGTTGCATATTGATGTTTGAACATTGCTTGAGAGTAATTGTTCATGGACACTTTATGTTTGGACTACCTGCTTCTGAACTTCCTTCTACTGGGATCTTTCTGCTAGGATCTTCCTTATTCTACCAACTGGACATCTATGAAAAAAGATGTGCACTTTGATTTGTAATCTTAGGTCTAGTTTTAATGAGACTAAGATGGCTTATAGTAGTTTAGTTGTAAATACAGCCGAAACGCATTTACAAAATTGTTCCTCGAATGAGTGGTGGAAATGTAAGAATTAAATTTCACATTTTAATTTTTGGGATGAACTTGATGCATTTGTTTAATAAATATTTCTACTCGAATCTTTCTTCGTTCACAGGGCGAGAAGGTTAGGGTGATGCAGACCCTCCTATTCGTTTCAGGATTGAGCACACTACTTCAATCTTTGTTCGGGACTCGACTCCCTACAATTGTAGTGGATGGATTCATACGCATGTATGGTGCCCCTAACATCTATTCTCCTAGCCCAGTGATACAATTCTTTCACAGATCCTTATGAGCTGAAGCTAAGATCATCTTGTTTTGGAATATTCTTTTATCAATTTAAGCATTCACATTGTAAGTGGATGTTTTCACATGGTGGGTGGTGAATTTAAGCCAATTTGCGGGTTTCCTGTGGCTGGGTATTCTCTTTGGTATAGCTTCTCAAATTTTCATCCGTTGACTACAATATTTTGAAGTGATAAATTTCTTCAACCTTTTGTGGCTTTTACTGGACTTGGGACTTTATCATCTTGGTTTACGCTGGTTAGAATTTGCAACACTTATTCCTCCATTAACTGTCGAAATGTTTAATCTCTAGCACTTCCATTATCTTTTTCTTCCTTGTAGCTGGCAAAGTGGGTTGAAGTTGGGCTTCCAGGTTTAATTGCAATGGTTTTCATCTCATAGGCAAGTAGCAAAGCTGGTTCTTCTTCATTATTGGTTGGGCTCCATTGGCACAGAAGTAGAAGCATTGGGGAAATGTACGTTGCAGCCGAATGCAATTGTATCATATCATTTTAGTTTTTCTTTTTCTATACAAATCACCAAAGTGCATTATCTCAGGCTTATTAGATAACAGTAATCTTATAAAAACAACTGTACTACATTGTGTATAACCTGTCTTAACCGTTATACCACAGTACTTCAGAGAATATTACCGAGGTTATAGACTTGGACAATTCCATCCCAATTCCAGATGGGTAAATATTTTTTCAACTAAACTGAGTCTCATAATTTTGTTGAAGTCTCATTGCCTTGTATATTGATGATTTTGATTCAACAAAATTGCAGTTCACTGGTATAATGGTTGTCATCTTCATGTCTCATACAACGGTGGCTGCTCTGGTTGCTTTATTCTTGGATTTCACACTTTCTCGAGAAAATGAAGAAATGAGAAAAGACAACTGCTTGAAATGGTTGGAAAACTTCAGCTTATATAACTAAGATATTAGAAATGATGAATTCTATGCCTTACCATGCAGGCTCAACAAGCTTTTCCCATCTCTTTAATTGCTCTCCATTGTTCAGAATTAGAAAAAATTCTTCCTGCTGTTCAAAATGGTTCTGATCACAAATGGCTATTTTTCTATTGACAAAACTTTGGAGGGAATTTAGAACTTAGGATTTCAAAACTAATGCAAAGATGGATTAGTATTAATCCTCTCCGTAGTGGGCTAAAATGTGAATTAAAAAAATAAGTATGCACAATGTGTAGTTCTTTTATTTACTTGTTCAACTAAATCTCCCTGGAAAGGGCTAAAATGTAAATTAGAAAAATAATTATGTATATTATATAATTTTTATTTATTTATTAAACAAAAGAGATATTTAAATATCTTTTCTAAAATTTAGTAAAATCACATATAAATATAAATTTTTAAAAAATTAATAAAATATATCTTTTAACAATAAAACTATTAATTAATTAACTAAAGTAGTAAAATTATTAAAATAATTTCATATATAATTTTAAATATTAGTGATATTTTTCACATACCTCTTTTAAAATTTTAAAAACTAATAAAAAATATTTTTAAAAAATATTTTTTATATTTTAATATTTAATTTAATTTAATATAATAAATATATAAAATTTAAGAGCTAATTGTAATAGAAATACTATAAATTACTTATTTGTATATAAATATAAATTATTTAATTTAATAAACATATATAAAATTATATATATAAATAGCTATTATAAATTGTTTGTTTGTTTAAAATTATTTTAGTTATTATAAAATATTTTTATAATCATTAAAATTAGTTAAATAATAAATTATTTATTTTAAAAAGGCAAAAATTGAAAATATTGTATTTTTCAAAATGATAAATTTTTATAAGATGAAAATAAAATTTTATAAGTATTTAGCTTATTTAATTTTTTTCTAAAAAATAAGAATTTATAATTTAACTAATTTTAATAATTATAAAAATATTTTACAATAATTAAAATAATTCTACACAAGTAAGTAATTTATAATACTTATTTGTATATGTTCATATAATATAATTATATATATATATTTATTAAATTAAATAAATTATATTTTTATATAAGTAAGTAATTTATTTTATTAAAATTAGTACATAATTTATATATGTTTATTAAATTAAATATCAAAATATAAAAAATAACTTTCAAAGATATTTTCTATTAATTTTTAAAATTTTAAGAAAAATATACATAAAATATTATTAATAGTTAAAATTATATATAAAATTATTTTAATTAAATAATTAACAGTTAAATATAATAATTTTATTATTGATAAGTATTTTTATTAATTTTTTAAAAAATTATATTTATATATAATTTTATCAAATTTTAAAAAAAATTATTTAAAAATACTTCATAAACAAAATCCCTCCTTAATTATAATAGAAAAGAAAATTCATTAAAACATTAATGGTCGACTCTGTGAAATTGTCTTTCAGGACAGACACCGCGAATTTGCAGGCTTTGGTGTTAGACAATGGGCCAGACCCATTGATATTTTTGACAATGCGAACGCAATCTTTCTGCGAGGCACGTGGTTTTTGAATGTTCATATCCCGCAACCAACCAATATTTTCGTCAATGGCAATCACACCCTTTTTCACCTTCCTTCTGTGAATTTCCTCTCCCGTTGTATTTTTCTTTCTCGGTTTCCTCTTACGAAGTTTGCTTCTGATCATCTTGGTCTCAATTTTCTCGAGAAATATTCCGGGAAAAATTTTGACCATCATCTAAACCGAAATCTAGTTGTGGGTTGTTGCTCTGAAGCGGTGGTTTTGATATCTCAGGTGCAAATTTTGTTTTAACTTTAATTCATTTCAACGCATGACGTATCTTTAGGGATTTCTGCATAAATGTAAATAGTATTACATGAACCAACTTTGCGTAAACGGCCGATTATATTATGGATAATCATGACAATGATGGGACATTGTTAAGTTTCCTGTGAATGGAAATTAATAACAATGATAATAATTATAATGACGGTTAGTTTAGCTCATAAATAATTAGGATGAACGGTTTCCACGTTTGCATTTCCGCCGGCGTATGAATGTTGTTGATCAACTTCTTTATGTAATACAAAGATGAGGTACCATATGTATATCGGGTGAATTCCAATCTTGTGCAGGAGGGATTTTTTCTTGCATGTCATTTGTGTAATCACGTTTGTTTATTATTATTTGACAATCTTCCTGTTTTTTTTTTTTTTTTTTTGGTTGGGTTTAAAGAGATGATAAAGTTCCATCGTGAGACTCCTGTAGATTCATCAGAAGCACGTGATCTCTTGGACTGCGAAGATGGAAACAGAGTTTATTCAAAGGAAGGGAAGGCAAAAGACTGGAAAAAAGTGAAATGCCACCTTGTTGATTACCAGAAATTGCCTGGGTATTTGAGGGACAATGAGTACATTGTGGGTTACTACAGAGCAGAATGGCCATTGAAGCAGATCCTCCTTAGCATGTTCACCATTCATAATGAGACTCTAAATGTCTGGACGTAAGGATTTTATCTCAATAACTTTGTATCCTTTGCTGTAGATGTTGTTTATCCTTGTTTGCATGCTGATTTTAATATTTCGGAAAGACATGGCTTGGGTGCTAATGCATTCTCTCTTTCAAGCATAGATGTGATTATAACTCATTGGATGCATTTTCCTAGAATAAGGGTATAGTTTAATTTTGTGGTCAGGATCTTTTCCCCTTAGCATCTGCTTTCTGTGAAATTCTGCCATTTTAACAAGTAAAAATGGTTGACACTTGACAGCCGAATAACAGGAATCAGTTCAATTTAGTTACTGACATTACTCTTTCAGTATTCAGTTACTCATCAGGCAGAGATAAGTTTCATAAATGAAAAAAACAGTAGTTTTCTTTATGCATTTCCTTTTCTTTTTTCAAAAAAGGTTTCTACACACCTGAGCCTCACCCCAACCCCACACACAAAAGCAAATTGAAAAAAATTCACCATCCATGGTTAGAGTGAGGGGAAATCGATCCCTTGATCTTTTGTTTCCATGTCAAGAGGCCAAACTAACTAGTCTATCCCCATGGGGACTTATTTATGCATTTCTTGCTCCTCTTGTTGGCATCAAGAAGATTTATGGAATGTTATTGCTTCTACATGTAATGTACATGTGTATTGTCTACTTTTTTGTAAGACATGCATTTGCATTATCTTTGACGCATGCTGTTTTGAGGAAAAGAACAATACATAAAGACAAGCTTCTCGTATTTACCATTCTCAAACTATTCACTTTTGTTCCAGGCATTTGGTAGGGTTCTTCCTGTTTCTCTTTCTTACCATATACACAGCAATCAGGGTTCCAGCGGTTGTGGATCTAAATTCCCTTCAAAGCTTTCGTGATATGCTTCGGGGACGTGATTGGCACAAGATTCAAGAAGAACTCTTGAGTTGCTTTCCTTCTATGCCCAACATGCCCGATCCTCACAGATTAAAGGATATCCTAAAGATGTCTTTGCCTTCAATGGATTTTCTGACATCACTTTCAGGTAGCCTATTGAAACCTCTGACCAATTGCTTGGCTAAACATTTCTCTCACATTTATCTTGCAGATGATAGTGTTCTTGATAATGTAGTATAACTATGATAAATTTATTAACTTGCTCTGTTTACTTATGAAACTTTAGATTTATTCGCACTCTTTTCTCTTTGGTTCATTAGAGAATTGTTTTTCCGAAACTAAAGAGGGTAATGTGGATGGATGCATGGTATCAGCCAACAAACCTAGTTTAGATAAATCTGCATTATATCTATCTACATGCCTTGAGATGTGGCTTTGGATTGAAAGTACTAATCTTGTTTGATATTTTACTGTTGTTTCAAGCCTTATGCTTTCACTTTACATTTAACTGAATGCAGCATGTTTCAAAGATGATGTGGTGAACATGGTAGCTCCCCTTACCGTTCAGGCAATCACAAGGTGGCCCTTTTTCACCTTCTTAGGTGGAGCTATGTTCTGCTTGCTAGCCAGCAGCACGTGCCATCTCCTTTGTTGCCACTCCGAGCGCCTTTCCTACATAATGCTCAGACTTGACTATGCCGGAATTGCTGCTCTCATCTCAACCTCTTTCTACCCTCCTATCTACTACTCCTTTATGTGCTACCCATTCTTCCGAAACCTTTATCTGGTGTTCATTACAGTGTTAGGTATAGCCACCATCATCATCTCTCTCCTTCCAGTTTTCCAGAAGCCCAAGTTTCGGAGCTTTCGAGCTTCTCTTTTCTTTGGGATGGGTGTGTCAGGGATTGCACCCTTACTTCACAAGCTAATATTGTTCAGGGGTAAACCAGAGGCTGTCCAAACAACCGGTTATGAGATATTAATGGGGATGTTCTATGGATTTGGAGCCTTGATCTACGCCACAAGGATTCCTGAAAGATGGAAGCCTGGAAAATTTGACATTGCTGGGCATAGTCACCAACTTTTTCATGTACTAGTTGTGGCAGGGGCTTACACACATTATCTTGCCGGGCTAGTCTACCTCAGGTGGCGGGACTTAGAAGGTTGTTAGAGATTAGTCAACATCTGTCCATTCCAAATATCATCTTGACCTTATGTTGGTTCAAGACTTAAATGAATGAACCTTTGCAGGAAAATCAAATGTAGTAAAATATATAATTGAACCTAGAGTCTGCATATTAGCTAGCAGTACTGCAGCAAGGTTGAATGAGATGTTCTGTTGAACTTTGATATATCAAGAAAGAGAGGTCCCGTTGGACACTTGAACTTCAATATACTGAGAAAGAGCAGAAAAATAAAAATAAAATTTCCAGGAATCCTTATTTACAATGGTTTGGATCATTTGCAAATTTTTTAAGTTAGTTCATTTCATTTTCCTGGAATCATTGTTCTTAACTGCATTATTCCATTACTCTGGAATTAATGTTTTGAACGTGAAGTTCTGCGGGCTCCCACCATTGGGGAGACGGGAATACTGACTAGGAACTGCCCGGTAGATGAGTGGCAATAAATTTCTGAAAGGAACACAACATGAAACCAAAGTTTTTATGGCTGGTCTTTGCTGAAAGCCTTGAGCAAAGCAGTGAGAACTGAGAAAGTTAAAACTTCATTTGATTCCTACAGCAATGGAGCACCCAAATGCTGCATGAAGCATTGATATTGAAAATCAGTGGATCATAGCTTAATCCACTCGCACACAAGATGCTTGGACCAAATCATACAAGTTCCACAGTGAGGCACCGTAACAAAAGAAGACAAAAATGTTTGATATGATACGATATTCAGGGCCCCAAGATTTTGATGGGGTCTCTGATTTCTGATTTTTCCTAAAATTATCCCAGCAACGGGACAACTCTCTTATGGCTCGTGGCTATTAACTTTAGCTCCATCATTCATTACGCTATGGTCTCATAGCCAGCTGCCATTGTCATAGTTTGTGTGATCATTTGCATTGCAATGCTTTAGAAACTCTGTTTGGAATTCACCTACCTTGCGTGAACTTCGGAGTGGTTGCCTCTTCTTTTGGACCACAAACCACCGAGTCTAGTACTAAATTCATAAATCTTACCGTTAATTTAACAGTAATGTAATAGGAGGATTAAAAATTTTAAATTATTTCATTAGTGAAGTTCAAAGCTGATCAAAATTTTCAGTCTATTTGATTGTAAATTGACATTTCCGGATCCTGTAGCATTAGATTGTTGATAGGATCCAAGTTCTCTAAACCGGAACCAAGAATATTATTCCTTCTCAGGAATTGCCTCTTCTTATGAAGCCAATTATCACCCTATCCTTTTTTTATTGTTGAAACTTTCGGGAAAATAAAGTCTTCAACATTTTTCAGTTGGGTCGCTTCATTCCTCAAGTCATTATCCACCGGCAAGTCGTCGGAGGCAAACGCGGCCTTACTCCGTTCCTCTGCTGCGCTCAGGTCCACGTGCTCAATGTCATTGTCGTCGTTTTCCCATTGTTGGATCGAGCGTTTATGAAATGCCAGTCTGATGGCCCCACTGTGGTCAAGGAAGTACCCAGATGGAGAAAGCTTGCTTTGGTGATGAGATATTGACCGCCTGATCTGCTCTGCTTTCTCTTTGAGTGTGGGTTTGAAGAAAATGTGTTGTTATCAAGATGGGCGTGGAGGTCCCAGGGGAGAAGAGTGAGTGAAAAGAGCAGGAAGATGACGGACATTGCAGCTCAGGCCTGTAAACCGTAATGGCATAAATTGGTGGAGTGGAGGATTTTCAGCATTTCTGTTAGAAATGACTGACGGGCTCTGCCTATGCATGTGTTTAGATCAAGTGGGCTACTGAAGGGAGAGTACATATGGTACTGAGTTGCGCCTGTTCTCGTGCTCATGAATTTTATTGACATTTTTAACTGGAACCAACTCATGAGCAATAAGCTCATAACGTTTATAACTAATAACCAATTTTCGTCTTATTTTGGCCTGAATGTTATATGCTTCAAAGCTAAAGCTACATTTACTCACCCAGTAAGTAGAAGTAGCCAGTGGATGTAGAGCAGTTGGGGAAATCCTTGGCAAAGAGATCGAGGATCAGGCTGAAGAGGGAGGAAGATCAAGGTTCGTCATCAGATCAAAACTGTAGATAGCCTAAAACGTGCATACACTATGTGGTATGATGAATGATGATGGCATGACACTTGTCTTTGTGCTGATGAATATGATCATCTCAATCTCATCCCAAATATAGAACCCACCAAAGCCAAAATCATGCATCGATTCGATTCCAACCCTAAAACATGGAGAGTTGTATCCGGCTGGCTTTTTCCTTTTAACATCACGAGCATATCCTCCCCCACCCTTTCTCTTCTGTTACTTCACTACCTATAGCTCCAAGCAAGTAATTAAACAGACAGATTAGTACTCATATGCTAGTTGCTGTACCAGTAACAAGTTGTTCACCCAGTGGTCGCGCTATCATGGGCAATTTTTTCCTATTTCTCTGAATATCACAGGAGTGGTTGTGAACAATGTTGATTCTTTGTCAATCGTGTATCACAAATGGAAAGAAAGGCTGTAAAGTGAAGAACTGGATTTGTAATGTACTGATAATGTCAATTTGAAATCGACCGAGCTGCCAAGGCTTCTCCACGGTATGGACAGGACGGCCATTATGAGAATGACATCTAATGGTCAAACTTTGGTCCACTCTTCTCCTGTAAATTTGAGTAATGTAAGGAAAAATTATTATAAATAAGCTTATGCATGCACTTCACAATCACTCGTGCAATCATATTTTAATTGGTGAGTCGGAGAATCAATGCGTGTAGTTGTAAGGCATGCACGCTGCTGGTTTTAATTTTCTTTGGAAGACAAAAGCAAAGATGGGGATTTAACTTTTTTATTACAACCACAGAGACATGAGTTTTTTGTTTTAGCCATGAAAGAGAAATAAAGTGAAGTGATTTCTTCGGGAAGCTTGGAAGGGTTTGAATTTTGAGAGGTTTTTGTGTTTCCAAGATCAGAGAAATGGCATCTGGCTAGCTTTGACCTTTGCATAGTTGGCAGGGGACCATGTTAGCAACTAATCTCAAGCTTGCTGCTGCAGGCATAGTCCATACTGTGGTAGTGGTTATGGACAGGCTTGAGTGATAACAAGAAAAACAAACTAGCAAAGAATTAGTCCTCTTTGTGGAAACTTGGGCTTGTTAAATTCTTGCGTTCAAATGAAAGTGTAGGCCAAGAAGTATTACAGCATGATATCAGGATGTTGATTAAAGAGAAAAGAAGCATGCATCTGTCAGGAAAATCTGAAAAAAAGTGATAATAGAATAACACAAGAAAAGCCAACAGAAGGGCAATTAACCAACCGAGTCCTTGCACAGAGATTACGGAGCATGGACTGGCAAAGGGCCACAAGCTAGCGAAGCTGGGACCATTTTTGATTCAGACGAAAATCCTACATTCATTAGCCCTCCATCATTTCTCTTTACATATGGAGTCACACTTGATAATCATCGTATAACAAATCCATCCAGCCCTCCAGCTTTTCACATTTCTTAGGGGTCATTCATTCATATACTTCATTCTTTCATTTTTATACTAATACTCTGAACCAACCCTTAAACAAATTCTGTTGAGCCTTCGGATATACATCCCCTTGTATATGCCGTGCAGCAATTTTCCTCTGCATCCCAATTGCTCATCTCTTTTCTTTTCACGCTTCCCAGCATGGAAAGGTTGTTGGTAATTGAAGATTTGATAATAACAACAGTAATCTGCAGTTGTGTAGGATGTTGTTTTAGTCTGAAATTATGCATTGATAGAGTGGGATGCACTGTAAGAATTCACCATTATTAGTAGGGCCCGAGAACCGCTATATTGAATGCCCTAGGATGAAATCTTCTACCTTAAATTGGGAATGGCTTTTGTCCTTCAGCAATTTGCTAATACAAATTGTCCGAACACTTACTGAATTATGATGCACCATTTGTGTCTGTGTTTTCCTATTTTTCTACCATAACAGCTCCATTGTTTTGCTATTCATGTCATGTAAGATAGCTCTGCTTTTAGTCAAACTTGTAGACTGATACTTACAATTAATTTTTTCTTTTTGCCCTTTCAATCATATCATATATCATGTCAATTTGTATAAATAAATTTGTACAAGTAAACTATGTTTGTAATAGTACTTTGCGGAATATATAATCATGGAATCAAGCTTAGGAGTTGGATAATTGTATTGAATAAGTTAAGTCTAGGCATTAAGAACACCAAGGAAGACCAAGTCTCTGGAATGAGACCCTTCAACAGCAAAGTCAGAAATTGGAGTACTTGTATGTAATTAGCTTTACCCCGAAAGTCAATATTATAGAATCTTAGAAAACAAGAAGACAGATTGGTAAGTCTAAGAAGAAATTTTATGGATACTTTGATGCTGTATGTAGCTAGCAATTGAATTCTGGTTTATATTGGGTGGTGCTGGGCCCTTCAATTAATGCTTTCCATCTTTGAACTTTCAGAAATTATGTTAAATTCAGGACCCCATTCTCCAGCACTAATAGTTATAGTTGTACTATCCAATCTATTTCCAGAAATCAACCAAGATTTGTCCATTCAACTTGTTTTCCTTTACCGACTTATCAACTTGTGCTCGTGAAGGTGGTAAATTCAGAGAAGTTATCGAAGAGCCAAGCCTAGATAGAAAAACAGAATAGGAAATAGAAGAAATACCAGCTATTAAATTTGTTTTCTGAATTTGTCTTCAGCTTGTTATGTTATTGATAGATGAGATCATTAACCATGGAACATGTCTGTTTTGACAAGACCACGAAAACTGGAAAATGGAGTAACAATAGATATGATGTAAGTGGGTGAAGTGAAAATGCATTCATTTTTTTTTTTTTTTCACTGAAGGACAGCAACCCATTGTAGTACAAGCAGGAGATTACTACAATGACACTTGAAACTATAACTGCTTCATTGTTACCAATTTCTACTGTTTGCTCTCTTTTTCTTTCTCTCCTTCTCTCTTTTACACTCACATACAAAGCCAACTGGCAATTTTGGTTGATTCACATGCAGATAAAATAAGAGGCAAAAGATAGAGCAAAGGACAAAACTAGTCTAGGATTTGAGTGTGATTTGTTTGGTTTTTTCTTGCTCTCCTCCTCCTTTTCTATTTAAATAGGCAATAATATGTATGAGAGCGTGTGTGTGCTTTCTCATTTTCTTTATCTACCTTTGTTTTGAGAGCATTTTGTAATAAAATTAAACCATTTTGGTTTTGTTTGAGAGATTTTTTGATAATGAACATATCAGCTTCACAATGTAGTAGTAGTGGGTGTGAATCTGGTTGGACTTTGTATTTAGATCAATCCTCTCTTTCAAAAAATCAATGTCATAGCTTTGGCGGTGAAGAGTATGGAGGAAGAGGAGCAAGAGTGGGATATGAAGAAGAAGAAGATGATTTATCCATGGTGTCTGATGCATCTTCTGGGCCTCGTCATTACTGTGAAGATGATGAAGATTGCTTTGATGTAAATGGTTATTTATATTCTCCTCATTTGGCTTCTGAATTGGCCCAGGAGAGCAAGAAGAAAAAGAAGATCAAAGAACATGTTAGAAATCAACAACATAATTCATATCTCGATGACACAGCTAGCTCTCCTGTGCTAGGCTTTTCCAAGGCAAGTTCCAAAAATATTACTAGTTATTAATCTGTTCTTGATAGCTTATAGGAAACATACTTTACTCAATGAGTTATTGATATATATACACAGAAGAACATCGGTTTCTCCAAGAATGAAGCTGCAATGGAGCATGTTTTGGATTTTTCACAAGGCTTCTCTGCAACACATTCAAAGGTACTGCTGTTTTACATAATTCTTTATTTCTTCCATCCATTTCTATACATGAAATTTTCACTCCTCTTATCATAAAGGGATGCTGCTTCTCTTACAGAAAAAATCAACATTGAAAAAGCATTTTGATTTCCTTCAATCCTCTCTGTCTGGAAAACCTGCTTCAGGAAAAAAGGGTTAGCTTTTTATTTTTGTCGCAGAAGGTATTGAGTTTTACAATATAATGATTTCCTTCAGGCCTGAATTTGAAGTGTACCATCTCTGTGGCAGGTAGTTTCAAGGAGGAGAGTGGGAATGATAAATGGCAAGTATAATATGTTTTGTCTCTACTGCTACAGTTGCGCTGGATAGAGAATTGGGAGGAATGTGAAAAAGATGAAAGCATTAGATCTCAAAGGGATCTTGTTCCTTTCTTTTTTATATTTGTTTTTTCCAATTCTACTCCTTTTAATGTGTTCCTGTCAATGCTGCGGGAAACAAGCTGAGAACATAAAAAATAAGTTATCTTTCCTGTCTTCAGCATATCTAAATGCATAATTCTCTTCTTTTCCCACCAATACTAGTCAGTACTCACACAAGAGTCTCGCTATATCTTATGCTCAGAATTTGCAGCAATTATTGGGTTACATGAATCAGAAAACCCATCATAATGTTCGATTAGAGGGCACGAAAGATTAAGAAAAGAAACTGATCTACCAATACCAGGAGAACTGAGGTAGATAGAAGAAAGGTTGAGAAAGAAAACAAGAAAAGCTGAATGCAATAAGAGTTGTGGTCCTTTGAAAAACAGGGTGTCTCAGAGTCAGCAAAAACTTCTCATTGACAAGAGAGAAGGGGGTATGCGCCCACACAAACAACCATACACATAACAGTATGAAATGAGCATCAAACAGATGAGATGACCCCACTTAATTTTCTACATCTGTAATTGCCAGCCTAGCTTGAAACTAGGTAGGGTTGATAAAATTGTTAATCCATGGGCCTTAACAGAATCAAAACAGACAATTTTCCACATGGATGGAACCAAAAGGTAAGCTTCATTTTCCGCCAAAGGCGGCACCCCACCACTTTCTGATAGCTACCTACTAAGAATGTGATCCATACATAATTCTGGTGCAATTATTGAAATTTGTTTTGGTGTCCTTTTACTGCAAAATCTTTAATTGAAAGGGTACCCATCCTCAATATTAGCACCCATATCTTGGAAAACCACTTAGATTTTAGGAAAAGGACAACAGCTCCGCCTCTGTCCCGCCACACTTTCTTCCTTCTCCTTTCATTGGCAAACTTAATTATACACTAACCTTTTCATAAACTAAGGTCAAGCGCAATATGATCATGCAATTACATTGTACAAGACAACGGGTTAGTTACAGAATAAAATGGAAGCGTTTCGCACCGCCAATCATTAGAGAATTGCCTAATAGGATTAAAAAATTGCAGGTATCAAAGCTTAGCTTATGTAAAAACCAAGGGCACTAGGAAATGCCCAAATGGGTACAAATTTTGCTGCTATTCACCCATAGTACGTGACAAAAACTCAAAAATTTTGAGGAGCTAAGGACGCCATTAAGACGAAAGTCCTTGCTACGATTTCATATAATACATCAAGCTGAAGTCTCGGCCATAGCTTTGCCTTACTAACCATCTACCAAAAGCAAGTAATTTCACTGTCAATTAATCAAAATGCTCGTGCCCATGGGATAAAAGAATTGTAGAAGACAAAAATGACTACTTTAACACGTCAACAAAATTTATCCCAGGAATACAATACACAACATGTTGCATTGCTGCAGAATTGCTGAAACCCCTGCCATGCCCTGCCCAGCCCAGCCTCCCACACTTGAAATTTCTCTTTATAATATTTTTCCTCTCCCCCACTTCACAAATTACCAATGAGAAGAAGTGTGCCGTAAAACAGAAGTAATCAATTGCCAAGTTTGAAATCTCCCTCGCTGTAATATGGCTATGTTCCATAAATATGTCTGTGAACAGGGGCATCGAAAGTTTTTACCACTTCCAACCATGGTTTGTCTAATATCAACATGGAACTTTTGGAAAGGTGCCCAATAAATAAAACAGGATCTCTGAAAGCAAAAAATTCAAAATTCTTTCTACCATGGAGTTTAGCCTCTGTCTGACAGTCTTTCAACTTGCGTTTCAGTCTCCCGTTGATGGGAGTATTAGCTATCTTCCTCAAAGCAGAACCCTGACCGTTTACCAAATCAGTGCAATCATCTTGGTCCACCGGCCTCCCAAAGTCGATCACACACATTGCCCTGCACCAAAACCAATTTAAATATTAAAAATACCCATTAAAATAGAACCTAGAATATTGTAACCAGAGCTAAATATCATTCCACTGGTCTCTTGGCCAATCAGCATATTCTCACATTTTGAAAAGATATGAGAACGCCTGTGGTGCAGACTAACTGACGAAATTCACCAAGGAAGACATTGTACTGTAACAAACCAGAGCTTTCCATAGGATATTCATGCCTAACAAACAAGTATTGAGGTATCTTAGCTATCAACTCTAAAGTAATTCAAGCTGGCATTGATAACAACATAACTTTCTGGTATCATTTGTTAGTTGGCAAAAGCCACAACATAAGCAGAAACCTAAATCTAAATCAATAATCATATTGCCAAAATAAAGATTGAACTATGTGCATCACCAAAATGTTTATTTCCTTCAGCTTAATGCTTGATCAAAACTTTATAATTAAATTTGTTGCATTGCAATGTTCAAAATTTAAAGCCTCCGAAAGAACAAATCTGCGTAAAAAAACTGAGACTAGTACCTGGCACTATAAATGATAACCGACGAAGAACTAGGGGAGGGCGAGAAGGAGAGCCCAATAACCTCCCCAGGAAATTCTTGATATCTCCTTGGCAGAACAAATGTATGCTGCATGGACCATTCTCCCAACTGTTTAGCCTCCACATCAAATGCATAGACCTGGTTTGAAGAGGTGGTAATTATAAGCACGTTGTTACTCTGAGGAGGAAAACCAGCAGCAGCTACAGAAGCACCTTCCAATCTTGATATGAACCAGTGTTGCCTGTTCCAACAAACCAAAAATAAATTATAGACAACAAGTAGATTTGAACAGAGAGAATAAGTGAAGTGAGAATTTCATAGCATCCCTCCACAGTGTTCCTCTCAAGCATTCCCAAACTTGTTTTGTTCTAAAAAGTTACAAATAGTTTTCAGTTAAAATTAATTACAAAGCACAAACATGCCCACAATTGTGCTGTTTCATAAATTAAAATTTGAAAAACTCATATAGGAATAGTAAGATCTTCATACAATCCACCTCTATGTTATAATACATGATAAGTGATTGCACACTAGTTATCAACTGAATTATGAAATTGGAGGGACTGAAACACTTGTCCACACTTCATAAATAGATATCTACAACTACTACAGAGTCCATCACGTAAAATTAATGTTTCAACACATTTAGCAGTAATTTTAATTAATGTCTCAAAAAAAGCATAAATGACTTTAGTTACCAGTCAAAATTCATGATCAGGTTGTATATGCACATAGGCACACCTCATGCTAGAAAATTGCTTTTATCAATAGATCTTTATAGTTAACAGCTAGCTCGATTTACTACAATAGTACAATTAGTACCATTACTAGAAAAAGGATAATAACACCATTAAAGAGACTCTTGAAAACACCTTTGAATCTCCAGATTGAATATATATACATCTCCAAAACAGTTGACAGCAGCTAGCCATTGCCCATCAGAACTAGCAAACATTTTTGTTATAGGAGGCTCACTAGGTGGTAATTCCACATCACGCTCCTCACAGCAAGGAGTGAAGGTATGTACTAACTCTGAGCTGCTCACATCCACAACCTGCAGCAGCAAAAACAAAAATAAAAAACACTGTCCGACAAGGTCTATGGTTTGGGTGAAACAGTCTTTCTAGTAGCCACATCTTATGCTTGAGGCAAAAATAACTTGACATGGCATTTCAAATTATAAATGCATAATTCAAACAACAGTTTACCTACAAGATATAAAGTTTCAATCTTTTCATCATTTGTAATGCAAAGATCAACATGGCAAAATGGCACATGAATTTTCTACAAAATAAATACATTATATGAATCTAAAAGTGGGCAGCACCTGAGCACACAATTCATCTAGAAAAGCAATAAAAGGGGTAACAGAATTGCAAAATACTCAAATGAGAGAGAAAATAAGAGTTACAACCCACGGCCAACATTATTTTGGTTGACGGCAAAGACATGAAAGTAACTGCCATCAAGCCCTGAAAGAAGAAAAACTTCAACACACCTAAGCCTCTCCCACTCTACTGGAACAAACCCGAGAATCCTAGAAGTCACTGCCACAAAATCCTTGGAAGCCAAAGAATGTTATGGCAGCCATATGGATACTGTAACTATTGAACTATCCCTTGAGTATGGATTTTAATTCTCTTGTATGCCTTGTGACTTTGTCCTGATAGCAGGCATATGATATAATCACATGTAACTCCTATATAGTAGTAGGCTTCACATGAAAAAAGTGGGTCCCAAGGGAATTTTGCATGCCTTAAGGGTGTGTTTGGATCCACAAATAATTTCACTTTCTTTGTGAGAAATGATAACCTGTGGGCAATGTAATGTGTGGGCTGATTTTCCTGTGCTTGTTCGCTCATCCATATGGGTGAGTTGCTTATAAAGGGAACCCATTATCCCATAATGCTTGGGGAGGCAATTCCCTGTTGTTTCCTCATTTCCCAATCCTATGAAAAAAGTAAAGCTTCTGTTTCCCAAATAATCATCACCAAGCCATCATGTAGAAAGCATCAACCCCAACATGTCAAGAAAATAATGTAGAAAGTAAAAGAAGATAAAATTATACAAACTACATATACCACAAGCATACACCATGGCTCCAGATCCATCTATCAATTAACTTAGAAAATTTATATTTCAAACAAAGGAAAAAAAATTTTGCATCATGCACTCAAACAAGTAAACCACTAACCTTTTGCGTGTGCACACCCATGCCCTCTATATAACTTTTAAAAGTAAAACACTATGTTTGCAATGCAAAGAACAAGTATAATAGTCAAAAGTCATAAACATACTACATAAAAGATCAGTTGTAAAATTGTCCGCCATTTTCTGAAGTTAACAATTTCAAATGAGCAACCCCTTTTACATTGCAGTTCCAGGTGAAAAACTAAAGTTCTTACCAAGCAACACTGACATAAGGGAGGGTTTCAGCCACTAAAGCTAAAGGTTTAGTCAAGTCCCACCCAAAAGCGTGAATATTATGCAATATGTACAACGAAGTAAAACAAAGGCATGAATATATTTACAAACAGTAAAAATTATATATATCAAAGAGAAAAGGCTTACATATATCCTTCTATCATGCCCTGCTATAATCAACCGTGAACAATCACAACTAAAAACCATGGAATGAGCAAATGGTAGTTTCTGAGGAAGTTGTCTTTTATTGATGGTCCATTCATTTTTGCCAACTCTGGGCCTCTTCAATTCAAAAAGGTTGGGCTTGACATGGTCTGAGTAAGCAAAAAGCATCCCAGAATTAGAAATGGTGCTGCAGATAATCTTCCGGGATGCCTTACTCTTCACTTGGACCAATAATCCTGTAGCTGCATGGCCCCCAGAGGCATGAGATTCCATATCACTATCAGGCCGAACAGAGAGAATATCTAACTGGTAAGAATACTGGACTAAGAGCAAAGAAGTATGATTGACCGCTGTCTTATGCACCAGTTGGATGGGTACTCTCTGTGGAGCGGGGCAGATTTCATGTGGAGCAAACTTGGTGAATTCATTAGCACAGTAGGCAAAAAGCTTAGTGTCATCACCAGCTGAGATAAGCATGGGAACCCCTAAATGAGCCCACTTACGGTAACTAAAATCAAGGGGTTTCTCCCTACCACGACTTCTTTTTACCTTCTCATCTGGTAAAGGATCTACAAGTTAAAAGAACACTGTTAAGTACCTAGCAAAAACTTAAAATCCATTACGAGTACAATTGAACAAATAAATATTTTGTAATTAGTTAGCATCATGACTTATGTAAATAATAATGCATCGATGAAAGTAAGACGAAAGTTGAAAGAACATAAAAAATCAGACTCACCTTCACGACTGATTGGCACTGCCACTGTCAAAGCCCTGACATCATGTGTATGAGCTCTTACAGAACCAACATATAACCATTTCTTCATTACTTCAGAAGAAGACTGGTCATCACTTGACCCGATTGTCTCATTTGTAACCTTATACAGAATAACCTGCAAAGTAGGCAACTTAAGCAACATTAGTAGGATAGAGGAGCAGAGAAGAATGTGCCTTAACACTATAACAAATGCTTTGCCCTTGTAACAGCTATCTGTTGAGGAGGAGAGAAGAGAAGGGAGAATAAATAAATGATAACTACTTTTACTCTACCTAAACGCAAGCAGAGGAATAAAATTGGTTATGACATTCAGCATTAATTAGAAGAGTCAGACAATTGAACAAGAATAAAAACCACTGGACCAGAACATCTGCAGAGGTATTAAATAGCAATATATTACTATTTTTATTTCTTTTCATGATTTAACAGCAATATAACAGTAGAAACTATTACCAAAAAATTGAAATTAATTTGTAATACTTAGAACAACAATGCAAGGACAAGACTGTCAATCCATACCTGACCATCAGAACCAGCAGAAAAGACCCTTTTATGACTAGGAGCTGCTGCTAGAGCATTCACATCGCCTTTGTGAAAAGAATGAACCTGCAGAAGAGTTCCATGCTGGCTGTCCCAAAACTGAACGCTTCCAGTACTGTCCGCACTAACAAGGGTCCCACACCTAAATTTGATAATAATTCAATCATCAGCAAGGATAAACGCCATCTACCTAAGCTTATAACATACCAGCCATTTACATTACAATGGTTTTAGAAAAAAAAAAAAAAAACATAAAGATCCTTTTACCTCAAGGAAAGTAACGACCATATACAAAGTTCAGGTCCACTACCCAAACCTCCAAGCCCAACAGTAATCCTGTAAATCTCATGGCCCAATTTAGTATCCCAACTTCTTATAAACCTGCAAGACATCCATTATGCATAGGTTAGTACAGTATTATACACAAAGAAGAAAAGAAAGATCAGTAGGTTTCTTAATATATCCACATCCAATGACAACATGAGCCAGTGTTACTATCAAAGCAAAACTTGAACCAGACGACAAACAACCAGGTACACAGACTAATATATGTATGTCGGTCTTCATAATAAACTTACCCATCACTGCTCCCTGAGTATAATATGTTTGCATCAACACTCCATGTCACGCTTAAAACACGCCCTGCAAATCAAAATATGATCAAGAAGCTTTAAATTAAATAACAATGGAACAACAAGAATAGTCACTGGGGCGCAGATGTCTCACCACTGACCCTAGGCAATGATTTATAATATATCAACTCATCTGAGTCAGAAATCCCGTATATCCTCACACAACCATCATCACAGGCAAGGGCTACAAGTCTATCCTCAACAACTAATTGCTCATGGAGCTCATCCAAATCAGAATCATTTTCACTTTCACTGGTTTCGTGATCATCGCTATCATAAGATACATTATTTAGATATCCATTTCCAATATGTTGTGACTTAGGCACTGCATTAATTAGCGAATTATTAGATGGTGCAACAGCCATCTGCCAGATTGAGAAATCAATTGACTGTAGAACAATCTGCAGATGCACATAAAGGAAGACATGTTATATAATAATTGAGAAGATTCATATGATATGCTAATAAGTCTTAATCACATAAAAGTATCAATAAATGAGCAAACCAATTCCCTTTCAAACTCATGTATGTTCTGCTCGATTCAGTTCCCAAAAGAATAAAATTCAGTATATATATACACCATAGTCCTAATAAAATCCAACAGGCGAGGTGATTCTCTTCTTTTTCCATTTCTTATTTAGGGAAACAATTACCAATAACAGAACCAGTATGATGCAGCCTAAATTCCGTCTAGACTTCCATGAAAATCAAATTGGTTATAAATTCCAATTACATAATGGCATCTAAATAGAATAGCATATCAAACGACATCAATCAAAGCGAGATAACTTTGAAACTTAATGAGAATACCTACAAGTGATTTAGCACAAATGGAAAGCAAAAGGTCATCATTAAGCATACATTCAACTAGCAACACAAGTATTCATTACGTTTCATTCTTACAAAAACTCAAGCATGTAACATATTTCTCAAAGCTAATAATGCAAGTGCGTATCACAAGCAAACGGCATTCACCTTCTGTTTCAAGTCGAAAAGATCCCATTCTGAAACGGACCCATCAATACTTGACGAAAACAACCGTCCACAAGGCAATCCCTTCTTACCGGCATGGCACCAAACAAGCGATGAAACTCTTGACTGGGGGTCTCCATGAACCGTCTAAACCGAAAAGTAAACAATTAAATCAAGCGTGTGTCAAGCTTGAAACAATAAGTAATCACCGAAAAATAATTCGTTATTATTACCAGCTGACAGTGCCAGCCAGAGGTGCCCGGCGATACTAGCCAAATTTCGAGCGAGCCGTCTTCACGAGCGGCGGCTACCTGTGAGTCATCCGCGCTGGTTGCTAGGGCTACTACCGGAGACGGCTTCCAGTCGATTGAGCTGTTCCGGTAGATGGGCATTTCAACTGCTAAGCACGAAGTGAGATTAAAATCTAAAGGGCACAATTAATGTTTTGCGATAGCCTGGGAGATGATTTAGGTGGAGATTGAGAGAGCATGTGAGAGGAAGTAGAAGAAAAGGCGACTCTTAGGTTTTTCAGGGTTTAAGCGCGGCTATGGATCGTAAGTGCAAGTTTATATCTGAACCGGATGTAGAATGGACCGGTATGCCCCACTTTTGTATGGGACCGGCTCATGAACCGTTCGATGGAGAGCACTAGTCTAGTAGAGTACTGTAGCAAACTAAACGGTGCCGTTACTTGCATCCAGATTCCAGATTCTAGAGCTCGTTGTAGTTTGTCACGTGTTAAATCGCGCGGCTAAGATTAAGCCAATTTCAATGGACTCCCCTTTTCCTTCCTGACCTCATCTACCGTCAGCAAAATGTCCCATTATTTTGAACGAAATGGGCCCATGGGCCCAGCCCGAGTTCACAAATAACATATTGCTTGACGGTCTTACTAACCCACAAGATAATACATATGGGCTCACGAGATTACACGTGTCCCGGCCTACGGTTGTTTTAACATCCAAACGCAGCCCAACGCGACGTTGCTTGAACATAACGTCCGTGCCCAAACCAACTAAAAAAACTCCACCACCGCCCGCCGTTTTAAGTTAGATCTCAGAGTAAAAACAAATGTCGATGAGCGTTGCTGTTTAATAGACTGGAGACGGAGTAGTCTCTTCGAAGCAAGTAGTACCGGAAGCTTTCTTGTTCGATCCAAGATTTTCATCTCTCAATGGAAGACGCGTACGCCAGATCTGTTACTGAGGTAATTCACTTCCCTACAAAAAAATTTAACATACAAAATTCGATCAAAATTTAAGTTGTTTTATCAGTTTAACTACGCTCCCGAAGCTTATTGATTGTGTACGTATACTCTCTGTTGGTTTTGCTAGGTATTGGATTTCTTCGGAGTGGACCATACCAAAGGTCTCACTGATTCCCAGGTTCGGTTATTATTATTATCATCTTCTGTTTGTAGTTCTTAACGTTGGCAATTTAGTTGTTTTCCGAGTTTTAATTGGTTGTATGTTATCTGATTTGGTTCATATTCTGGTTACGAGTTGTTACGGAAAATTGTATTCAGTATTTGTTTTTGGCAGGTGGCACAGCATGCTCGAATTTACGGGAAGAACGGTATGTTTTCTGTTCCCAACATTTCTGCGGAATCGTGTCTAGGTTTCCTTCCTTCTCTCTCTTATATATTATTTTCGTGGCATTTCTCATGAGTGCGCTTGTACTTTTGGCGATGATAGGAGGTAGTTATTAGTGGTATTACATTTGATGCATAGAAATGTCTATATGGTAATTGTTCCGAATACTTGAAGGTGCCTGAACAATAGCAGTTTACATGTTCTAGGAATTACCTCTCTCTAGAAATTTTAGCAGTCTAAAGACTTAGCCATGTGGTTTCATTCTGCATTTGACAATTAAAATCTCAACAGTTTAGATGTGGTTTTGAATTGCTTTTGATTCCTACCATCCTGAAATTCTTTTAGGCTTGTTTGTTTGTGCTTATTGTGCCATGTGCAACAAGTAATTAAAGCTTCAGATAAGTGCACCAGATTTCTTCGTGCAACATGTTGTATGCATTGCTTTTGTTACCTTTCATGTTTTGACACACATATTGTAATTTATTTTTACATAGTCATGTATGCATTCCATAGAATGCTGTTTATTAATGGGTTTTGAGATACATCTACTGTTTTATTTCATGACCAAAAAAAAAAAGATATATCTACTGTTGGATGTATAATTTGAAAAATCTCGTACTAAGTTACTTTATGTGTCATTCGCCTTCTTGTGAATCAGCGTAGTTGCAATAGCTTAATTGGAGAAACCAGTATTGGAGTTATATATTTGTTTAATCTTTTCCCTCTAATAGCTTTTTCTTCTTTTGGTTGCATGCCTTTTTTGCGGTTGGCAGTTCTGCCTCAAGAGAAAAGTAAGCACATGGCATTTATATTCAAGCTTCTTTTTGATGTTTTCTTAATTTCTGTGACACTGACCATTATTTATAAAGAGTTCATGAGTTTACCTGTTTATGTAAATTTAAAAAAAAAAAAAAAACAGATAGGGATTTTTACCTATCAAGACATTCTTGTAAATGGTTATTTTATAGCATGCTAAACCTTATGTGTGTCGTGTTTTACCAAATGCAGGAACTCCATTCTGGAAACTGGTTTTAAAACAGTTTGATGATTTGCTTGTGAAGATATTAATTGCTGCTGCTGTTGTTTCTTTTGTTTTGGCGTTGATTAATGGAGAGACTGGCTTAACAGCATTTCTGGAGCCTTCTGTAAGAAACTTATCTGCTTGGTTGTTCTTGTTTTCCTTTTCTTTTTCTGTGATATACGTTTAATTTTTTCGTAATTTAAATTTTGAATTTTGTGATGCACTAGGAGTTTGTTTGCAAATTTTTTAATCGATGAAGAAGTGCTTGATGTGTGCCTGAGTTTTACCTTGCAGCCTAACTGTTGCATGCATGATTCACACTTTGATTTTGTTTAAGTTGAAGAATTAAAGGTTTAATTTTCAAAAGTATTGCGTCAATGAGGTTGGCAAAATATTGATTAATGTGCCTTCCTGTTTTTTCTTTTCTGAAGTGTCTTTTTCTTCATGGTCGACTTTTCTTATGTGATGAGTTATTTTGTCAGTTAGATGTGATCTTATATATATGTCCTGCATGGAGGTTGAAATAGGGCTACTGATTGACTGTATTGACCGATGAGTGTTATTTTAAACTTTCAGGATCAATGTTCTCATGACATAAACAAGCCAAGCCAGGCCTAAAATGACCACATATAGTTTTATGGTTCTAATGACGGATGATTGTTTTTTCCTGCATGACACTCAAAAAATCAGCTAACGTGATCTTGGACATGTGATGTTTTTGTAAGGAAGTATGGCATGCGATTTTTTCAGTGTGCCTGAATGGCATAGAAGTGCCTCATTTAGGGATCTATCTGTCATGTAATTGCATGCCTACATGCTTAGTCTGTAGTCTATGGTCTTGGTGTATCTTTATATGATTCCATTACATGTACAGGTTATTCTGCTGATATTGGCTGCCAATGCTGCAGTAGGTGTGATTACAGAAACAAATGCCGAAAAGGCACTTGAGGTTAGTTCTGAAGTTCTAATTTAAGGACACTTATCATGAAATTAACAGCTATCTAGTTTAAGCTATCAGTTGTGTGCTTGAACTTAGCTTCCTAAATTTACTTTTGTGCTTTCTGACCAGTGAAGTCTTTTGAAGTTGTTTTCTCTGTCTATTTCAATGTGGTACTTTTGGTTGAAGAATTGAAAGTATATGAGATACTTGTATTCACTTATCGATCATCTTCACCTTTCCCACGTTCACTCTTCTACAATCACTTTTACATACTTATAATTTTATGTCAACTGGCTACTACATACCTTAGGTGAAAAATGCTTCTTTCTCTTCTTTCTCTTCTTTCTTCCTTGAAATATGTCTTTCTCCTTTTTCTCTTCTTTCTTTCTTTTTTTGTTTTCCTGCAAGTTGTTGGCATATGATTTACATATTGTTACAAAATACATTTTTCAGGCTTTATTTTCGGTTACTGTTTACAGGGACCAAGTTTAAGCACTCTAGAAGTTGAATATTTCCAATGTGTCATCTGTTTACTAGTGACCCATAATGAGATATTATCAGAGCATACTTTATTCTCTGCTTTGTTTGTGTATTAGCAGATGAAGAGATTTTTATGTGCCCATGTGTAATCTTCTCCAGCTTATCATGGAAACTAAAATTTACACGGCTTCAACTATCTTGATTTGTTTCTCCCTCTCACTGTGCAGGAACTACGTGCCTACCAAGCTGATATTGCAACTGTTCTCCGAAATGGTAAATCAAAAGAAAAAAAAGAAAAAAGGAAATGATTCTTAATGCTGTTTGCATTGTCATGGTGTGGTTAGTTAATGTTTTGATTTGTTTACGTTTTGTTAAACAGTTGTTTTTTATTGTCACAAACTGTTCATTCAATAAATACACATGGTAGTGTGCTATTGTTGCTCCTTATGCTTTCTACAATCTTTCAGTTTTGTCAAACCTGCTATTGTTGCATACTGTGTCAAATCAATGTTCCTGCTTAAATCTTAAGTTTGGTCATGAATAAAACTTTTTCTCTCTTAGTGCAACTAAGGGCCAACATTCCTTAGAGTTAATCGGAAAACTGAGTGGCAGATATATATAATTATATATCTGTGTGAGCACTTTCATGCGTACGTGTTAAATTTAGATGTTTAAATCAAGTAGTGAAATCAGAAGTTGTGCAGACTGTTTGCATGCACTCTGGAGAACATCTTTTGATATCTTTGATGCTTAAAAAAAATTATACTACTTCACAAAAAGCATATCTTTTCTTCTTTTTCTTCTTCTTGCATTTGTGTCTTTTTCTATTATTCACAGCCAGAATTGAAACCGTTATTGCAGGTTGTTTTTCCATTCTTCCAGCCACAGAGCTGGTACCAGGGGATATTGTAGAAGTTAGTGGTAAGTTAGTCATGTTCGGTTAATCTTTATATTGACTTACATTACTAAATAGTTTGGGAAGATCTTAAAATGTTTTTCTTTTCTGAATCAAATAGTGGGATGCAAGATTCCAGCTGATATGAGAATGATAGAGATTCTAAGTAATCAATTACGGATTGATCAAGCAATTCTTACTGGTATGTCTGCTTCATAGATCCACTCTTGTAACTCGACTTGGTTGTCAATGATGCCCAGCAATTTCAAGCTAATCTTCCATATGAAGGCAATTGATTTTACATAAAAGCATGCTCTTCAAATATTAAAATATTGAGAAGTACTTTAGGCATTAAGGTGAAACAAGAAATATGTTCTAGTTCTTGCAAGAGTAGATGGCTATGCAGACAACCTTTTTCACTTAAATGTTATCAAATTTATTCAAGTATAAATGGGAATGTTTGTTGCCAAAACAAAATTGTTTTACTTCTGTATGCTTGTTAGACCATGCTGATGATGCTCCTTTCTAGTCAGTGTATGCAAATGCAATCGGAAGATGACAAATGCATCACCAACATTTTTACCATCACTTGCTTGCCTTAAAATTGTAGTGATGAGTGCATAATAATTGGCACATAAACCATCCTGTTTCAGCTCATGATTTGTTTGAATGATGGTAGGTGAGAGCTGCTCTGTGGAAAAAGAACTTGCATCCACATTAGCAACCAATGCTGTATACCAAGACAAGACGAATATTCTTTTCTCGGTAAAAATTTTGTTTTGCTGTTGCAATCAATAGTTAGAAATACCGTAACTTGCTTATGTATGCAAGGAATTAAGAGACAATGTTTGTTGCACCATTCAGATATGATTCATTGTTTTTTAAACAAAGGATACTAAGAATTCTTTGAGAAAAATGTTTATTGGGACAGGAAATATTTAAAAACATCAAATGAAAACATTAGGTAAAAGACATTTCTAATTATATAAAGACAGAGAATTGATGTAATTTCTTTCCCTTCTTATTAACATCAAACAAGTACCAAAATATTTTGAATTCCAGGGAACAGTTGTGGTTGAGGGCAGGGCAAGAGCTGTTGTAGTTGGAATTGGTGCAAACACTGCCATGGGCAGCATACGCGATTCAATGTTGCAGACTGAAGATGTAAGCACTGTCATTTTTCACTTTTTGTTAGTCTGTAATCTTCAGAAAGAATACTTTGCACACTTCTTTCACATGCATGGATATGTATTTTATGTTCATATTCTGCATTCTGTCTTGTATTTGATTGAGACTGAGAAACTTGGTTCAAAATTTTCAAATTTGTTCTCTGATCAATGGATTCAGAAAAATTTTCGTGGCATGTAAGCTCTTGACATTTAATTGTTCGAGACTGATATTAGGCTGTTCTGATGATTCATGCTTTGGCCATATGCAATGTGACTTAGGCATTGATGCATGAAATCATTTATTGACTGCATGGGAGGGACCTGCATTTATATGTTACAATAGTGTGGGGCATAATAATACATCTTTTTGCCTCTTCATGCTGTCTTTCTCACTTTTATAGAGTTTGACAAAAAAGAGAGTTTCATTGAATTTTGGTTGTCTGTATATGCTCTCTGATTAGTAATATCTACTGTTGGTTGCAGGAAGTGACACCCTTAAAAAGGAAACTGGATGAATTTGGTACTTTTTTGGCTAAGGTGATTGCAGAATGGCTGCCATAATGATTTCTTTGTTGGTTATATATAGTAGTGAGCTTATGGCTGTTATGTTATAGTTGCATGGTCAAGGATTGCTTTACGTTCCAGTGGATTTAAAATGTTGGCAAATCTGATTTCTAACAATTGATTAAAAAAAAAAAAAAAAACGAAGTTCTGCCTTTAGTACCTATTCTTGCTATCAGAGTGGATAAATATTGACCAGGTACATGATGGTTTTGCCAGAACCTGGCTTCATGTTTGTTGAAGTCCATTTGTTATCAACTTAAGCTTTTGGGATTATTGGTTACTCAACATTGAATCACAGCCAGTTTGGACTAGAGGTCTTGCATTTACACTCTCCTATTCATTGATTAAATTATAAGTACGTGTTTGGATCCATGTGTTTGAGTGTATTTGGAACCTCATGACGAGTTCAAGTAGTGATCACGCAATGGAGCATGTCATAGTCCTGTACTATCAACTTAAGCTCTGATTAATGCTGGCTCAACAATGTCGGACTTCGACATAACTATTCTGTGCATTGCTCATGCTGTTTCTGATCTTATATTTGTTTATAAACCAGAAATGACTGATCCATTGGGCATTTCCTAAGTTTTCTTGCCCATGACAAAGTTCTTTAATGGGAAACTGAAAGACTTTTCTTAGATGGTTTATTATTTTTGGTGTTTCTTACTATCTGATTATCCATCTTTTTCTCCCTCCTGTTTTGATCATCAGTATGATGTACTATACATTGCTAAAGTTAAACAGATGAGAGAAATTTGCTTCCTTTGCCAGCTCTCGACATGAATAGATTCAGTTTCTATCAAGGAAATGCATTTAATTTCTTTATTTGTTATTTGGAGCACTTATGAACATTTGCTGTGTTTTCAGGTTATTGCAGGAATTTGTGTATTGGTATGGATTGTAAATATTGGTCACTTTCGTGATCCTTCTCATGGTGGGTTCTTGCGTGGTGCAATTCATTACTTCAAGGTAATGTTCTGTGGATGAGGTCTTCTCTTATTCATTACCAAATTGCTCTTTATCTACTGTAATGTGTGCTTGTAGATTTGTTTGCATCTTACAGGATGCTTCCATATCTCGTATGAGCTTATGTATTCATTTCCGCCAATTTTGGTGATTTCAAATGCATTAGTTAGATGGTAGTAGCCGGATAGATTGATTGAAGGATATGTGGCTCAAAGTTTGAAGTTGTCAGATAGCAGGAATGTATTACTGCATGATCCAGTTGTCTTGAATTGAATTCTTAACAATTTTCCCCCTTATTGTGCTAAAATGTCTACTTCTGAGTGTGGTTTTTGGAATTTAGTCAAAACCCTAGAGCCATACAATTCTCTAGCAGGTGTAGGTTCTGAATCTTGGTTTTTGTGTGAACAAGGTTGATGATGATGAAAGGCACAAGGGGCCTTTAATTGTGCTCTGCTCAATGAATGTCTGGATGAAATCAACGATGAGACTAAACCCTTTCTTTCCCCGAAAATCCTGTCTATAGCCCTGTGTATATCATGTTGCAATAAGCATTGATGATCATGTATGAACATTCCCAAGAATCAATTCATTGAGGCAGCCTTTTCCAGTGAAATGTTTGTTTTCAGAAATTAAAATGGCAATAATTCAGGAGGGGAACTTGCATGGGCTAAACCTTTTGGTAATATATATATATATATATATATATATATATATATAAGTTGGGTGATTTCATGATTTATTTCATATGCTTGATCCTAATTCCAGATTTTGCATTTTTTCTCGTTATGTTAGTTTTTAGCTTGCCTCTCTCTTATTCTTGACACCTCAAAGTTGAGTTGCTTCTTTTTATCTTCCTAGATTGCTGTTGCTCTTGCAGTTGCAGCAATTCCTGAAGGGCTTCCGGCTGTTGTTACAACGTGAGTCTTCAAGTTGTACTTCTTGTGCATGATTATTTCATTAAGTTATCATACAGATGTAAAAACTAGATAACTCAATCCTCTGTGACAAAAACAATGACACGATTGCTGTGTGCCATGGATGTAGGTGTTTAGCTCTTGGTACAAAGCGAATGGCTCGGTTGAATGCTATTGTACGGTCCTTGCCATCAGTAGAGACCCTAGGCTGCACTACAGTAATTTGCAGTGATAAGACTGGAACTCTGACAACCAATATGATGTCTGTTTCAAAGGTGATAATCTTAAAATATTGAAACATTTACCTACAATTCTTGTCTTTTTGGATCTGATGTACTGCTTGGATTGCGTTTATGGGGGAAGTTGCCATGCTTTTTGTGGGATTTCATAATAGACATTTGTTTTATATTTGTTTAGATGTACCTTATTCGTTTTTAAAATAAGACACGATGTACTTGAATGGTGAGAAGTTTGACGTTGAAAATTTTTTAACCTTTTCTGAAAGTCGAATGTGTGTGTGTTGTGTTGTGGCATTTCCTCGCTTGAAATATTTAAGCATGTTTGTTTAACTTGCTCTGCTACTTCATCGTGCTAGATATGTGTGGTTCATTCTGTACAACAAGGTCCTATTATTGATGAATATGATGTAAGCGGAACAACATATGCACCAGAAGGCATTGTGTTTGATGATAGTGGAATCCAGGTATTTACCCTTTGATGATCTGTTACCCTTGGTACTGCACAAACCTAGGCTCTCAAGTAAATTGCCTTAAATTAAAGAGAGTGTGACAAGAGTGCTTACTGGAATATATGTAATTTTATCAACCTGCAATTGAAATGAACATAAATGTTGAAAAGAGTCGTGATTGTCCCTGTCACTTCTTGCTTCCTCAGCTCTTGCTCCTTCCTTTTCTGTTGTTTTATCATTCTCTTGTTATGTCTTATCCTAGAGTTGATTATAAGTCTCTGATTTGATGAATGTAAGATATCTTACGACACTTCGTTTCTTATGTTTCATCTTGTGGTAACCATGTTTTGATGTTCAAGTTCATTATCGTACAGATTCTCTTTACTTGCTCACATGTAGTGAAAGTTATTTTCCCAATATGAAATGTTGAATCTGTTTGTTAAGTCTGTTCCTGACATTTGAGACTTTTTCCTTCTTTTTTTTTAAGTTACAAGGGATTTGATTTACAATGCATAAATGAAGTTATGCATAAAAGTACTTCTATATGTTGACTTTTGGTAACTGGGTCACTGGGCAGATAATAGCTTAATATGAAATATATGGTTGTATATGAAAACTTGTCAAATGCATGCCTTCATCATTGTGTAGTAAAATTATAGTTTTTATTTTGACTAAGCAATTAATGTCAATATATAGCTTACTCTTTGTGAATGAATGTGCTGGTTGATAAATATATGGCTGAAGTATGTGGTTGGTAATCTTTGTACCTTTTAGGATCTTCTACTTTGCACTGTATCTACGTGACATTTGGTTGCTTTGCAGCTTGAATTTCCTGCCCAGTTGCCTTGTATTCTACATACAGCTATGTGTTCAGCTCTTTGTAATGAGTCTGTCTTGCAATATAATCCAGACAAAGGTAGTTATGAGAAAATTGGCGAGTCTACTGAGGTGGCCCTCCGTGTTCTGGCAGAAAAGGTAGGTGGCATACTGTCAATTATAACAAGCTGCAAAACTGTTGGCGATGTTATTTGGTTTTCTACTTCTTCATCTTTGTTTTCTTCCTGATATCATTGTTTTTCTTTTCATCTCAACATTTTTTATATTGCAATTGCTCATTTTACAGAGCAAGATTTATTTGTGTTACCTGTGTATAGGTTGGCCTTCCTGGTTTTGATTCTATGCCTTCTGCTCTGAACGTGCTTAGCAACCATGAGCGTGCATCATACTGTAATCATTATTGGGAAAACCAATTTAGGAAGGTTTGCTTTTGAAAATCAACTGTTTCTTCATTTATGTTGATCATTTCTGCAGTTGTCTATGAAGAAGTGGTTAAAAGGGTTTCTGGAATGTTGTTTCTTGATGTCCTGTACGTAAGGGATTAGATGAGGTCTTTCTGGAGTTCATGGCTGAACCAAGACCTTTTATATGGTCAATGGCATGTTGTTCTTCTCTTTAACTAACATCTTTGCGCAACAACTTTTTCTTGTTGGTACTTATTTTCTATACCTATGGTGCGGATTGAGTGGTATGACTGTTGGTTTCCAACATAGGTCCAAATCTCCTAAGGATATATGGGTTTATCAAGGTCCAGCAGTAACAAACACACCAAGTGACATATGGGTTAATCAAGAAAAAAAAAATTGCACCTATTTTTTTTCCAATATGAAAGAATGTTTAAATCAGAATTTTTTTTTTTTCTTTCCTTTCTTTCTTTCTTTCTTTTCATTTCATTTCTTTGTCCTTTTCTCTTAAGTGTTTGCTTCAACATTTCTTGAATACTGCTAGATCTGCACAAGACTGTTGATTGTAGTAAACTTGAAATTGTTGATACAAGACTTCTGTATCTCCTTTCTTCCTCAATTCAATATATTATTCTCAGTTTCTTCTCCTCCCCCCACCCACCATGAAAGAAAAAAAAGATTTCCTATAATGAACCTTGAATACAGATTGACATAGCTATCTTTATATTTTCTTTTGGTATGTAAGCTTGTTCATCTTGGAAATTCTCAGAATTTGATGCTTTTCAGGGTTCTGTTTTGTTATTTTCACACGATTGCAAAATGAATTTGATGGCTTTCAGGTCTCTATTTTGGAATTCTCTCGTGATCGCAAAATGATGAGTGTCCTTTGTAGTCATAAGCAGATACATATTATGTTTACAAAAGGTGCTCCAGAAAGTGTCATATCTCGATGTACAAATATCCTGTGCAATGATAATGGCTCCACTGTTCCAATGACAGTTAGTATCCGAGCTGAGCTTGAGTCCAGGTTCAACAGGTTAGATTTATTCTGTACTTTATCCTTACATGTCACTTCACTTCTATTTGATTTGTGTTCTTTTATTTGAATATTTTCAAAAAACAAAGTATGAGATGTCTGGTTACAGCAGAATTTAGTCCTGCCATAGAAACCTTTTTTCTTTCATAAACGTGGTTGAACAGGGTGGGGTCTTTTGCCTGACAGGCCTGAAATTGCACCTAATAAAAATTTGCGGTGCTGCAAATCAACAAACCACATGGAGGGATAATTTTGGGGGAAAAGGTTTGGCGGGGTGGTGTGGGGGAGGGTGGGTGTGGGTAGAGAGAGAGAGACAGACAGTGGGTTGGCTGTTAATGTGCCCAAAAGAGGGTTTACATCCATTTTCTTTGATAATTAAATAAATGTGGAAGGCTGCTAAGATTGTAATTATCAGGCGGTATTGCTTGTGAGACCAAAACATAATACTTGCTTAGTTGCCCTGAGACTAAAGATTTGATGGTGGTGTCAACATGTTGACTTTGGACCTTCAAGCTGTTAATCAATCTTATTTCTAAATAATCTTATAACAGGTGCACACGTGTATTTTATTTGAAATTACTGATAAGTCTGTATGATCAGCTGGATGTGTTAATTATTTCCTGTCAATTTATTATCTTTTATGTACTGGTGGGTTTAAGTTGGATTATTTTATTTTTACTGTGACTTATGAACACATCAACAGTCTTGCTGGAAAAGAAGCCTTGAGATGCCTGGCTCTGGCCTTGAAACAGATGCCCATTGGTCAACAAACACTTTCCTACAATGATGAGAATGACCTTACATTTATTGGGTTGGTATGCTTTCTGTTCAAAATGGAGTGCTTGATTCTATTAGTTTCTATATCAAATGTTTGTCACCATGCATAATGTAGTTAGTACATATTCCCTTGTCCTAAAATATTTGTGTCTTTTCTTATTTGGATGCATTAAATTTTTTGTCCAGCTCAAGAAGTCAAAGCACGATACCTTTTAACTTTCCAAAATTGCGCCTAACTTTTTTTATTTAATTTTACTCTTGATTTCTTTTAGCATGCTGAACTTTTCTGTATGTACCTCTTTCCTTTTTTTAATTTACATTTCAAATTCTTGCTTTCCTATGATAGTATGTTATAATCATGTAGATTCCTAGTGGTAGTTAGTATTGTGGATGTCAATATAAGTTGGGTTCCCTGGATGACCAATAACGCAGTCAATTTACAAGACAAAATCTAATGTGTAGAAGGAATATGAAGTGCTTCAGTTATTTGTATTATTCCAATTTATTACTCATCTTTTTTTCTTAAATTTTTTTCTTCCCTTTCTAAAGGTTGGAATGCTAGATCCACCTAGAGAGGAAGTGAAAAATGCAATGCTTTCATGCATGACTGCTGGTATACGTGTTATAGTTGTCACTGGGGATAACAAGGTAATGTGAAAGTATAGACATAAATATTCTGGCTCTTTTGAAGTTGGATCCCTCTTATTCTTCTTAACTCTTACCCCTCTAATGGAGACATGACTTCAGTCCACAGCTGAATCAATTTGTCGTAAAATAGGCGCTTTTGATCACTTAGTAGATTTCACTGGTCACTCCTATACGGCTACTGAGTTTGAAGAACTTCCAGCATTGCAGCAAACTGTGGCATTACAGCGTATGGCCCTTTTCACCAGGTACCTTTAGGGATTAGGAGCAATGTCCTTCCATTCAATTACTTATTTACTTTTAAATTCTCCATTTTTGTTGCTTATATGAATTCATTTCGCACCTCTTATACCTTTAATGCTTTTCTAGGGTTGAACCATCCCATAAAAGGATGCTGGTTGAGGCCTTACGAAACCAGAATGAAGTGGTAATTGATTGCTTCTTTTATATTTTCATTTTTGTAATATCTGCTCGATTTCATCTTTTTAATATATGCCATATTGAATGAATTAAATTTTAGAACTGTGGAAATAGTTTGAATAATTTAAATGTGTCTATGAAGATGAATTATTCTGGTACAAAGCAAGCACTTTTTTTGAGAGGCAGTTATGTTCTTTTGCACAAATACTAGTTTTTTACTTTTAGTTATCTTAGTCCTTATTTGTGTTTAAAAACTTTGGGAACTAAAAGCTTTTGTATTTCATATTCAAAGAAAATTTACAAGAGATGCTAATTTATACACAACTAACTAATCTACCAAAGAAAAGGAAATAGGATACAATTATATTCCTGAAAAATAAAACCGAAGAATAGCAAATAATTTCTAGGATTCTGGACTGATTTATAGGGATTAGCTGTAAATCAAATATTTGAATGAATTAATATTTGAATCTGCCAACAATGCTACTAGTTTTAAATTTGAAGTATAGTTTAGAATTTGATAATTTTCAATCTCAATGGTGAGGTTGAAGCAGAGGAGAGTGCCTGGTCAGTCACCACCATTATTTGATGTGCCATATATCTTCTAGGATGATAGCTTTATCTATAATATATAAAAAGTTATTTTAAGTGTGAAACCTGACTTGTCAAACAGGATTCACACAGCTGAGCCCAAACTATTTGGATGAATTTGTTTAAAGTTCAATTTTTATAGAATTCTTTAAATGCAAATGTTTTTACATATGTTGAGTTTTTTGTCTGCAGATCATTGTTTTCATGTTCTTTATCTTGTCTGTATACTGTTAAACACTCACAAGATTAATCTCTTAGGTTGCAATGACTGGTGACGGTGTCAATGATGCACCTGCACTAAAGAAAGCGGATATAGGAATTGCCATGGGATCTGGAACAGCAGTTGCAAAGGTATCATTAACTGGTGCTGAAATAAATAAACACGGGATGAAGGAAAATCTCTCTTATTTTCTCTGAATGGAAAATATTGTGGCATTGGCTTATTGGGAATTTTTTGTGGGCACTGAAGTCTTTTTTCTTGTTCCTGTGGTTAACTTTAGTTGCTACTAGTTAGGGTTCTTAAATACTATTATCATTCCTCTAATGCAGTTCAACAGTTTCGCTCTGGTGCTAGAATAACATAATTTTCTTTCTTCCTCTGGAGGCTTCTCATTTGCACTGTTATTTTTCTTATTAGATTCTCTTCTTCTGTGGTACAAGTATGAGTCTGTTTTAATCTCTTTATTCTTTTATAAAATGCCTGTTGATGATAAATGGTATAGCTCTAAACATCAACTTGTTGGCAGCGTTACAAGATTTATGTGCTCATTCAAAATTGTCTCTAGTTACCATAGCTTTCCTCAAATTTAATATTATCACTGTACTGATTCACATTAAGTGGTCATTTTCTTTTTTTCTTATTATCTTTATCCTCTGAAATGCAGAGTGCTTCAGATATGGTTTTAGCTGATGACAATTTTGCTACAATTGTTGCGGTACATTAGTCTTCCTGCACCTTATTAATTGGAGTTACCATTTTCTTTGCATTATTTATTCTTACTTAAGCATTGATATTTTGGTATTTTTATCTTCCAACCCACAATTACATACAGCTTTGACTTCTTAAACTGTTTGAACCTAGCTAGGCTGTTGCAGAAGGAAGGGCTATTTACAATAACACAAAGCAATTCATCAGATACATGATTTCTTCAAATATTGGCGAAGTGGTTTGTATTTTTGTGGCGGCTGTACTTGGAATACCAGATACTCTTGCCCCTGTGAGTTGAATCAGTAAATTTTGATTTTCTTGATACTTCATTTTTTTCCACAAAAATGAAAAGAACAAATACTTTTCCTCATTCTGTTGCTGAAATATATACACAAGTAGTTGTGTGCATGTCAACTTATGCCTAAGCCTGAATGCAATTCAAATTGTGGCCAAGTGCTTTGCCTTTTAGCTTCACTACTGTATTAATAGGCCTTTAGGTTAAATTTGATTTTTTTATTCTTGGGAGCTATTGTTTGCTAGCAATGCTTTTCCTAGTTGCCTGGATCTTTTTTTGTTGTGGTCTCAAATTGCTGGAGTAATAAATTTTCTGGTCTAGTTATTTTTTGTTAGCACTAAAATTTTAATGTTTTTGTAAAATGTATTTCTAGGTTCAACTACTGTGGGTCAACTTGGTAACTGATGGATTGCCTGCCACAGCCATTGGTTTTAATAAGCAAGATTCTGATGTGATGAAGGCCAAACCTCGTAAGGTATTGCTTTAATCATCATATTAGAGGAATGTTTGGTAAATTTTAGTTTATTTTTCAGTTTCATACCTTTTTTTCTTCCACTATCTTTATCCCTCCACGTGGTTGCTAAGATGGAAGAAGAAAAGCAATTCTGAAATCATGTATCTGAGGTTGAAATGTATGTGACTAATTTTTCATTGTTTTTTCTTTTGTTTGTTTATGGATATATAATAAAGCTTAAAATTTGATTTCTTGTCCATTTGTTTTTTTTTTCAATATGGGTGTTCTGTTGGTGCTTTCGAATGGTGTACAGTCACATCACATTGTCAATTTAAATTTCGAGCATGTCTTAATGGCATTAAATTAACATGTTTTTCAATTTTCTTACTATTGGATCTATAACTTATTTAGTTGTTTAAGCAATGCAATTGAAAATTTTTAATTTGACTTTTCTTGCACACGAAATGAATCTTTGTATTTTCTCATGTTATATCACTCTTCCACGTAACTTGTAAGTGCAGGTTAGTGAAGCGGTGGTCACTGGATGGTTGTTCTTTCGTTATCTGGTTATTGGAGGTAGCTACAAATGCCATCAGAGTGTTTGCAACTCTTATCTTAATGAGTTATATGGCATGTTGTTGGTTAGATGCTTTTTGATGACTTTCCCATATTGATATATTGTTGTTTCTGAAAATATGAATCTTTTTGCCCTTTTTTTCTGGTTGACAACATAATGGACAAGAGACAGAGATTTCTGTCAGCTGGGTTGGTCACTTGGTCTACCTTAACCTGACTCCCATTCTTTCTGGGTTAATATCATATTCTGCTTAATGCTGGTGAGAGATATAGCAACATGACCTTCTTTCCTGAGGAAATTGTTCACTGTTATACAGGCTAGAAGAATAAATGAGAGTTAAATTAAATAGAATATGAAACCATGAAACTATTCACCGTTTTCATCTCTTGGATTTAGAACATTGACATGCTGTTTAGAAGACAAAAGGCCTGTCCTCCCAGAAAATAATGTCCTTAAGATACTTGCCATGTTCTGCTCCGCACAATTAGAGTCATTTCTTACAAGCATGGGGCATTTTTTGATTTATAGTGCATTAACTGCTAGTTCAATGGAGCAAAATCTTCAAACTCCAGGTTGGTGTATGACTTGTTACTGTTTGATGCAGCTTATGTTGGACTTGCCACTGTGGCGGGGTTTATTTGGTGGTATGTTTATTCTGATAGTGGTCCCAAACTACCATATTCTGAACTGGTGGGTTTTTTTTTTTTTTGAAATTTGAAATTTTACTCAGTATATAACTAGACTGCCGAGTTTTTCGAATTGGAAAACTCATTACCTCAATTCTCGCAGATGAATTTCGATTCTTGCTCAACTAGGGAGACAACTTACCCCTGCAGTATATTTGAGGATCGACATCCCTCAACTGTGTCAATGACCGTGCTTGTTGTTGTTGAGATGTTTAATGCTTTGAATAACCTCAGTGAAAATCAATCTCTGTTGTAAGTATGAAGCACTTATTCTCTTTTCCATAAGGTAATTACATGGACGCTAACTGTTTTAACTATGCATATTTTTCAGGGTTATCCCTCCTTGGAGTAATTTATGGCTTGTGGCCTCAATTATCCTGACGATGTTCTTTCACATACTAATTTTATATGTGCCTCCATTATCTATTCTTTTCTCAGTAAGTTGTCTCTTTTCTGCTTTAAGTTCTTGATCAAGTTCATAGCTTTTCTTTTTCTCCATTCTCATGAGGAAATTGACTAAATGGTGTCCAATACTTTGCACTGCAGGTAACACCATTATCTTGGGCTGACTGGACCGTTGTTTTCTATCTTTCATTTCCTGTATGTATTATCTTCAGCAACCTATGTTATTATTCAAATTTCAACAATTTTATTTTGATCAGATATTTATGTTGGAACTCTCCATATTTAAGTAGTCACTCTGCAGTAATATCCACTTTCATAATGAGCATAAACTAAAATAAAATACAATCTACTTTCAGTGTCTTAGGATATTGTTGCCACGTTTAACTAAAACTCTAATCTTTGAAAGTGTATTGGACTCTCGTGTACTAAGGTCATACAATGAGAAGCTTAGATGAATTCACAGTCTTAGGCTGGTACTTAAGGTTGGCAGTTTGAGTACCACTCACATCAAAGCTCAAGAGGTGAAGTCATCATTTAATTACTATTCAAAGTAATGAGTCTCTGAAATGTTAATTTATCATCTCTTTGATGCATTGAATTTCCAATTATTTATAATTATTATCTTCATTTTTTTAATGCAATTTTGGGTGTGAATCCCAAATTTTAACTTGCAGTTTGATTTTTTGCTGTAGGTTATAATTATTGATGAGGTACTAAAGTTCTTCTCAAGAAAGTCTGGAGGTATTTTTCATTATTTTATCTTGCCATTTTACTTGCACTTGGTGCATATGTCTTAGCTTTTATGTATTTGTCTATTTGTAGCAGCATAAGATGCATATTGCATTTACATTTGATTATATCTTTGCCAAATCAGCTTGAAATAAAATTCATCAATAGGTTTTGTTCCCACAAAGCATCAATCAACTTTTATCTAGGTTAATATCAAGGCCAGGCAATACTTTTATCGCTAAGTAAATGAAAAGCCTTTTCTTACTGCAAGATTTTGGAGAATAAAGTGGTTCAAGGCTGATTATCAAATATTTTGCATATGTCCTTTTTGTTGCAGGCATAAGATTGAAGTTCTGGTTTAGAAGGCATGATATGCTTCCGAAAAAGGACTTACACGACAAGTGAAAAAAAAACAAAAAAAGAACACGAGGCAGAACTTATGTGATCTAGTATTTATCCTCACACCCAGTTATGCAGGATTGTCCTTGTGATGCCTGTAGTATGTCATACTTGATTGAATGCGAAGCATTCTTCATCATTTTTTTCTCTTTTCCATGTCATCAAGCTGACGATGGAGAATTACAGGAGGCACTTTACGGAAGATGATTATACTAACCTTGGGTTTGCTTTCATTTGTGAGCAATCTTGTTGTCCTACAAGGGGGTTGTACTGAGGAAATTTTTTTAGGCTTTTGCAAAGCAATTCCCTTGATGTTTAATGGGAGCAAAAATTTGTTTTTGCATGACTTTGTATACTCAAAATTGGTCATTGTATCCCCGAAGCTTTTTGGTACAAAAGATCTAATTTATATTTATCTGAGAAAAAACAAACTGATAATATTTTACTTCTTTGAGGACCATAACTCAGAATTTTGCTATTCTGAAAATACATCACAGATTGCTTTCTCTGTGTCGAGTGTCTTTAGTATCACTTAGTAGTTCGAGTCGTTATGTATTTTTGTTGAATGATGCGTCATTGAAATATTACTATGCTCTCTTCAATGATTCCCTGAACAGATATTCAAATCTCAGATTTTACGGTTAGGAAACAGAAATAGACTTTGGACTTCCATATTATGAAATAATGTCATCAATACGGTTTTAAGGACCAAATACATGGAATTTGAGGGGACTACAGGGGATCATGAGATATCCATCTTTTAAACATAGCGTAACATTCTGCAGGCCTGTACTCAGGAGCCGTATGCCCTCCCCCCTGTAAAATTTGTCCAAACAATAACCCAAATAAATAAACTAGCTTTTCATTATTTAGTAAAATATGGATTGCCAAAACAATGAAATTTCTTGCCTTTATGGTGGCAAATGTCATCCGATTCGAGTAAGTCCTTGTATATCTACCAAAGTATCGAATGTCTCTTTATAAGCTCGATCTCAAGGGTAAGAATGCATTCTTTTTTTTTAATAAATAAAATGAAGGCAAAAAAATAAATAAATAAATTCAGGGGTTACCCTGCAACTTGGCCGTGGAGGATCCATTGCCTCCAGTCATCAACAATGGAGTAATTGAGGGATTTTATCCAAGCTTGTGTTGCCCAAAAGGGTACAAGCATGTCGTGATCTCCACTGTTAAAAAGAAAAAACCACAATAAATAAATAATGAAATTTATATGAAACCTCTTAATGCATGAACGCAAGTGACGTTACCTGTAAATTAAAGCTCGATAGCCTTTAGCAGTGAGGCTCACATGATATGAGAAACTGTTTCCAATTTGAGCTGTGTAACGCAACCCATAGTTGCACCGCTGCCATTCCCTTACGCTTCTCTGTACTAAGTAAGAGTGAGTGATCTACGCTTGCTTGATTTTCTCACTGTTCTTTTGGACAGTCTGTTCCTGATTTAAACTTTCAGAGTTATTGATCTCATACCTGTCTTATATGAAGTGCTTCCCGCACATTGTTGTCATTAAGCCAATAGTAAGCAAGCAAATATCCGTAACTCTGCAGGTTTACATAAAGGATAAGGTTTCAATTCATCATAATCCCAAATTGTTTTCCAATTTTTGTGTGAGTGGGACTTGCTATAAATGTTTAATCAGTTGAATCAACTAATTAGACAGCTTCATGGGTATTTGAAAGTGCTTTTTACAAAAGCATTCCCAAACACGCCTTCTAATAAAAGCATCTTACTACTCATGTATGGTGATATTTGCCCATATGCAGTAAGAATTGAGGTTGAGTGATGTTATCGTTATGTAAAGTTAAAGGGGTGTTGGGGGGGTGGTGGGGGGTGTGGGGTGGTGTGTGGGGAGAAACAATGCATGATTTTGTTATCAGCAATTTTACCATTTATAGATGTTGTCTCATCAGTCATCAATATGTATTAAGCCTATTATTATTAGAAGGAAGAGCATCGTATGAGGAGATACGCACACGGCAGCCAAATGTAGGGAGTGGCGGTTGAGGATCCAGCAACTCTTGAGACTGTTCATTGAGGATCAGAGACCTTCTTCTACCAAACGACACATCCTGTGGCTTTGGGGATGCAAAAGGACAAATAGGTTCCAAAATATGCCCAGTGTTGATTCCTGAAATTAACTGAACATATATATATATATATATGTCCCCTGTTAACTCAAGTGTGCATGTATCAATTCGGAAGAAGAATAGCTAGCAATAATGAAGAGTAATGGTAGGTTTGCTTACCTTATTGTAAGCCTGAATATCATTTAAACAATTTTCATTGCTGGGATCTATATGTACATACTCCCCTCCACAAGTTGTCCTCAGTGACTGGAAAAAAGTTTCAGGGAATAATTACACACCAAACTTCTGGTTGTTTACATACTTGTGACATTTAATTTTGAGTTACCTCATAGAGTTCATTCGAGATAAGCCCCATTCCATAAGCAAATGGGATTTCTGAGTTCTGTTCAAGTGTTGGATTTGTTACGGGGTTCCCTAGTATGTATCCCTAAACCATTTCAGAAATCGGAACCATTACGTTATTAGCAGAAAATTGAAACCATGATGACATATTCTTATTGGTTCATTTTCAGACCTGTTAAGCTCTTATCTATCATAAGCATCGTTTTTGTTTCAAATAGAAGGAGACAGATTACAGACCTGGAGATTTATCAGTTGTTTGATGTGTTCTTCATTTTCTGCGTGACCAGAGCGTATTACTAAGTAATGCATGTATGAAGTAATAAAGAAAGCACAATAAAGAAGTAAAATGTCATGAATTTCGTGTGCCGCTATGAATTTCTGCAATCTGCTTCAGGGTTTTGCTCTTGATTGGTCTCTCCAAAGTATCAATAAGAGAGATCGGATATTGCTAGCTATAGAATGCAAATAATCTCATATTTAAGTATCATACTATTCACCCCTTACTGTCATACCATTTGAGATCTGTTGAGCAAGTGCCGGGACAATGAGGCCGGAGTATGAATCCCCTCCGATGTAAACTGGATTTGAGAGGAACTCAGGATGATCCATCAGCCACTAAAAAGATTCAACATGGAATCAGAAAAGGGGGATTTTTTTTTTGTTTTTCTCTGGAGAAATGCATAAAATTAAAGTTTGTTGAATTTGATAATGCTAAAGAATGGTACTAGTTGAGAAGTATATATGTCTATACTTTTCTTAGAAATTGGTCAGCCTGGTGAACTTGTTTGAAGTCACTCGATTGAAAGGGAAGTTGTGTTCTTGCGTAGGAAAATCCAGTGCCAACGGGCAAATCCACAAATAATATACTGGCTTCCTGAAAATTTGATCACCAATGTCCAAAGTTACAGAAAATTAATCATCTAATTCTACTTGCAGTCCAATACAAAACCTAGTCACCTGTGCCCATGAGTATGGATTCAACTGCAAAGTAGGCAAACTCCCATTGTACTCCAACACGTTGAAATTTATTGGACCTACAAACTCACAGTCACGAGAAATTCTCCTCACTTTTTAAGCAAACAACTGAAATATATGAAACTAGAAAGAATGAAGCAACTTGGTTTGTCTCACTTACCAATTTCGTAAGCAAGTGCTGAGAAGGCAGAGCAGCCTGGGCCACCGGTCAGCCAAAGTAAGAGAGGAGCCTCTTCAGGATTTTTCTCTGACTTAACAAAGTAGTAGAAGAGCTGTGAATCCTCTGAATCATCCACACCTACATACCTGACAGCAAAACATATGAAGAAAGAATAGTTTCATGGATTTCAACAATATTCAGAAGATGGTATGCACGTAAAATATTAACAGAAGCTCACCCAGTTTCAAGTTCAAAGGGGAGGGGACCCTGGAATCCTGGAAGAAACTTGACTATCGAGAGAGAAGATGCTGCAAGCTGCATGCAAAGCAGTAAAACAAGAAGAGACAGACATAGTTTCGCCATTGATTTAAGTTTTGTCTTTTTTAGTCTGTATCAGAAGTTTCCTTGCTGAACAGATCTTAGTATGAGCTGAACATTAACTACAGATATTTCTTGTTGGACAAGAATGGGTGAACGAATGGGTGAACAAATGGGTGGTTGATGTTGGGAACTGTGCCCGCGAGGTATCATATTCTCAGTTATGCAGAAACAAACGAATCCAGAGGGCGACGGCACTTCATTAATTTGATCTGTCTTCGTTCTCAATTGGGTGACGGCTGACAGGCATATACCAGGAAAATTCAAACACACATTCGTTCACCTTATCCATTTTGATCATATATGGCTTGACTCATTCTTCAGCTCTTTCGGATGCACGCATGGAAATGTGCTGCTATCAGTGACCCCAGAAATCTTGAGTGGGTCTATTGCTTTGTTGCCCACACTGACGTATTTACGTACTTAGTTTTGGTGAAAATGTTGAAATTTCAATGGGTTTGAGCAATATTATATATACAAAATTAATTTATATAAATTTTAATTAATTTTAATGGTAGAAATTGATAAAAGACATTCTAACATCAGTTAAACAGGTCAGGGATACGTAAATACGAACTCATAATGTTCAAGTCATAAACTGTGTATTATTGATATTACGAATGATGTACAGGGAGATGGAAGAAACAGAAAGAACTTCTACCATATACCTATACACATTTCATGAACATATATATCTAACATGAATCAACAACCATTCCATTGTCAGAAGAGGGTCCGGGATCAACTTGTTTTTCTGTTTCCATCGCCACGACCACTTCCTCCCTCCTTTCATCCTCCAATTTCTCCACCTTCAATTTCTGCCATAATATTCAGGAATTTGGAAATTCAGTTTCGGGAACGTTGATTGATACTATTGACTACGGGGATCAATTGTTTGTTCATAGCTAGCATATATTGACATATCACACAAATGCAGGCCAGGACAAAGGGAAGTAAAGCAAAATTCCTTCAGATGTCATGGGTGGAATAGTAGGAAGACAAAGATCTAAAAAGAATATCCAACAAACAAGAAAAGCAAAACCAAGACCCAGTTTAGAACTGTGCAGTCCAAGATGAGAGTCGTATCTCAAGCCGCCTCATCTTTCAATTAATTAAATGAGCACAGATTCGGATGAATATAACACAACTCACCTTGGCAGCAACAGATGAGTCCTTAGTCCCTCGTGCAAACATGTTTGCATACAGCATCGCATCTCTTTTGTTGCTCTCAGTTTGAAGTTGTTTCAATGTCTTCTGAAGTAACTTGACCTCCCTGAAGAGAGAAACATGGAATGGCATCACAAATCAAGGGAAGAATAAAGAATTCGAGCAGAATTAAATTACTACCTGTTCTGTGGATCAGCCTCAATAGCTTTCTTGATGTCCAATTCAGCCAAGACCAGATCCGCAATTCCCATATAGGCTTGTGCTCTTCTGTACAGAGCTTTCACATTGTGGAATTCATAATCTAATACCTGTCAGTGAACAAATGTAGAAAATAAGATGGAATTTTGACATTCATTATGCTGCTTCAGATTCTTGCTTTAAAAAAAACAAGGAAGAAGAAGAAGCCAAAAGAGCATACTGGTTGCTTCCACTTTTGCAACTCACCATTGAGCATAACCTAATTGCTTCTCGGTAGTCATTGAGTTTTAGACTACATGCTGCACCATTCAACCAGCAAGAAACTCTTAATGACTTAACTAACTTTTGCTCATCATCGCCAAAGGATAAGTCTTCACTCACATAGTCTGCAGCCTGAGGACAAAGTGCAAGTGGAAAAACGTGATGGGAAAGTCTAAACATAGAACCCCAGGGATTTCAATTTAACTAGGGCATCAAGCTACCTTATCATACTTTTTGCCAGCACGTTGAAACTTCCCATTCTTAAATAGCAAATTCCCTTCTTCTTTTTTTCTCCCAGCAGCCTCAATTTTTTCCTGATGATTCATTTCCCATGGCTCTTTCTCCTTTTCATCAAAGAGAAGTAGTGAGCAAGCACTTCTTGCATTCGAAAATAAAGATATTAGCCCAAATTCTAATCTTAGCAAATAAATTAAGCAGATGTAATATGCTTAAGAAACAATAAAATCTTAACAATTATGCCAATTGCATATACTGGGGCATTTAAGAAGCTTATACTGGATACTGTATCTTTGTCAGGTAAAAGTAGCGAGAAGTCACATATCATTCTAAAATAGCCCTACAAAATTCATGGATTGTATTATTCCTAAGAAATCGGAGAAAAACAGATCCGCAACATCAGACTTATAACCACATCAGAAAAATATCATTACAACCTTATTGATTCAATCAGATATGTTCAATTATGAACTTCAAAATCACCAAACATTAACAATCTTCATTACCCTTATGAAAGCCAACATTTCCACTTCATAAAATAACATTGAGCATGCTGGAACTGTGGCAAGATCCCGTTTCACTTCAACACTTCCAAAACCATATTCATGATTTACGGTCAGTATTGCTCGTTCCCCCTTCTTCATGGTAGCTGCTGCTCGGTCCAAACCAGCAATAACTTGTTCTAGATACACAAAATTGCAACCACAGCAAGAAATGATTAGGTCTTATGATGATTTGGGAATCAACATGGCAAAAGTCACTTCAGTGATTAGATAAAAGTACCCATGATTTTTTATGATGATTTGAAAAATCTATACAATCTCATTATGCAGTTATGACAGACCTTTTATTAATTCAATAGCCACTGGAGTATTTGACTATTCATATGACTAATTATCAATTGCTCCAATTAATAGTGCCGAACCTTAAATTAGATTCAAATTGATTTCTTAAAAAAAAAAAAAATTGTTCTGTAAAATACACCGGATGGTAAACTAGTGCAATAAAATACCAAGACCCAAAAAACAGTAACACAGATAAACTACCTTCTTCTGTGACAAATTCCAAAGGCTGCTCTCCATCAATTCCCTTCTTCTCAAATACAGTACCATCTTCTAGCCTGGCTGTGTAGCTGACTGCAACAGATAGAAGAAAAGAAAAGACAATATCATATTATTTGTTTGAAGGAAGCGACAGATATCAAGGTTCAAACAACATATTACAACATGATCTCAAAAAAAATCACTCCTCCTGCATCATTACTTTTGAAGATATTACTAAAATCCAATCAACATACATCAATTTACTTACTAGTGACAGTGGCACCTTCATTTGCAGTTATAGGGTCATCCCCCTCTTTCAAGATCTTCTTAAATACCTTGGAATCACCAGTAACATCAATAACATGCTTGAATGATACCAACTCCAGATCAACAGCCAGCACAGAATTGGGTGGGATTGTACAGAATCTGTCATTAGTATCCCTTCCCTGCTCTCCAAAAGCATCTGCAAAATTTCATATCTTAGATAGGCAAGAATAATAACCATAACATACTAACAGTATGCATCATTTCTAACAAAGAAATCATGCTATCACTACCCGCAGTCAAAATGAAAATCAGCAACATCCTCTAGATTGACAAATACTTATGATAAACTTTTGAACTTAACCACTCTAAAATACTTGGATACATGAAGCTTGCACTTTTTATTAGTAAGCAACCACATGAGACATCAGAAACAGCAACCCAATGAAATGGTGAAAGGAAATTTTAGTCATATGCTCTACAATCAATGGTTGGATGCTAAATTGTCATCCTGAAATTGAAAGCCTTTGAATCCATTAGATTATCTAAAAATTCAATTTTTTTGTTAACATATTTGACTTGTATAGTTATCTTGAAGCAGCATGTGTATTCCTCTTCTGACAATTAATCCTCTACCAGAGTTATAAGGCCATCAACTGAAACATGGAATCCAGTAAGAGGGATGAGGGGACATACACTGAGGTTGAATGACTAATTTGACTTTCTCTCCCTTTTTCATGGTTAAAATTGCTTTAGAAAATGCAGGACAAAAATGACCTGAAACGATCACAATGATGACTGATCAGAATCCAGCATTATGAAATAATAAACATGTTCCTTCATAAATACTATAAATTCATATCCCTTGACACTAGATTACCATCTTTCACACAAAATTCAATTCCTTCTTCCGGTGTTTTTGCTGCTATACCATTGCCAAGCATCACTTGATACTTCACTGCAGTAACAAAGAACAACTTCTTAGCAAAAACCATTTTAACATAGACCTTCCAATAAACAACACCACCTGGATATACTTAGAATAATGAACACCAAAGGAAACGAAAATTTACATAATAAGCCGCATTTAAAGTACCAAGAACTTCATCCAAGTCACCAGGGGACGCATTCCTCTCTCCCTTCTCCATAATTTTCTTGATAATTCCGCCGTCTTTACTCAAATCCACCACTGTGATCCAGGAAACTAGTTCAACTTCAAACTTAACAACTGAATTGGGTGGCACGCCATGACGCCCTCCAACTCCAAATCCTAACTCAGAAGGCAATGTAAACAGAGCACATTCCCCTTTTTTCATAGTAATTATCCCATTATCCAATCCAGTTACCAATTGACCTACCAATAATACCATTAACACGTCAATTAATGTTAATTTAAACCGGAAACTAAGCAAGTTCACAAAAACAAAATACTAGCAACTCACCGCTACCAAGCTTAAACGTCAATGGCTCATCTCTATCCCTTGTAGAATCAAACTTTGTCCCGTCAAGCAAAGTGCCCACATAGTGAACTGCATTCAATTAAAAAATAAATATAAACGTAACAACATTGTGAGCCAAAAATTCGAGGGATGCAATAGCAATCTTCTAATCATCTAAAGTCACAGTAACACCGTAACTACATATACAAGCATGATACGTGTAAGGGTGAAGAGTGAGTAGTACTCGTGACTTCGTCGCCGAATTCAGGTGTTTCCCAGTCGACACCGTGCTTGAGGAGCTTCTTTTTGATACCAGAATTACCGATCTCTCTCTCTTCCCCCACTTTGGGAGGCGGAGCTGATTCGATCACCTCCCCGGGTTCCTCGTCCAGGTCGTCTTCGTCCTCGATGTCTGACACGTGTGTCCCTTTCTCCAACCTCATTGTCGCTTGATTCGATCGGGCTGACGATAATGTTACTGATCAGTTGTTAATAAACTGAGATAGTGTGGGTATGCTGGGGACCCGTACGCAAGTACTGTATATCACTTCGCGGTGGTAATGTACGTCTATAAAGGGCGTTTTGGTATTTTCCTTTTACCTTCTGGATTGTTCACTGAGATAGCCCTATCTTCGGTCAGCCTATTCCATTTTAATAATAAATTAATTTTCTTTATTTTATTATTATTAAAATTCGTTTGAAAATTAGTTTATTCAAACTATTATTATTCGAGGGGGGGATTGGTTAGATGTTACACTCGAACAGTGTACACAGTTGCAATGACACGCAACCTAAATAAATAAAATGTTTTGGAGTAGTTTCATTACTCTTTCATTATCCCAAAATTCATGCTTAATTGCTACTTAATTTTGGTTTAATTGTTAATTAATTATTTAATCCCATGCCTTTTAAATGCTTCTTCATGTTTTTGTTTGCTTAAAGTTTTTGAGAAAAGTATTTTATAACACCATCAAGAATCATGTGAATGATGGAATTCCGTTCATTTGAGTTGAATTGGGTTATTTAATTGATATTCATGGCATAAAAATTGAATGGTAAAAGATAACTAAGTTAAGAATTTGGATGTCATGATTTTCGACCTAGGCCAGCCAAACTACCTGTGTCCCGGGACCGCCATTGTTGGCATGTATCAGAAGAAAGTTTGCAGACATTCTCATTAATTGATCAGTAATGCACTTGAAGAAAGTTTTGGACATACAGACATTTCAAACTAACTAGAAGAGAAAAGCGAAATGATGCAAGAGAGTTTCATTGATTACCTCTCCCATATTTGGATGCTCACACAAAAGAAACAAATAAAAATTGTCCCAAGGCATGTATCAGAAGCCAACAGCAACGCTTCTGCTTCTGGGATACATTTCTGACTTGGAATGAACAGAATCTTGATCACCAATATCACCAGGCTTTTCCTCCTCAATTCTTCCCATGAATCCCATACCAACACTGCAACTCTTTGGGAAACCCTTGGATCCCATCGTTGCTAAGCGCTGTCTCAGGTTTTCGTGCAAGATCTTGTCTATTTCATTTATGTGTCCCATGCTCCTCACAGATGCTGCTCTAATAAGTTCACTGTAATCTTCGCTTTCGTTAGAACCTGACGATCTGGCACTAAAGCTCTTTGGCAAGGAAGTGAATTTTCCTGATGCAAAACCGCCCACGCCATCTCTGTGACGGATCCCTTGTGCACAATTTGTCAAGCTCCGAACGTAAGAATCCCTTGCTTTGCATAAAAATCTAATGGGTAGTGTGACGAACCGAACGAACTTGCTTTGGTTGTGTTTGACTTTCATGTTGCTCTAGGTTACAGATAAAGATTGGAGACAGAATAATATCCAAAAAAGAAAAAAAAAAAACTCAGAATATGATTGAAGATTTTGACAAAAAGATTCAACCCCGATGAATGGTGAGAGAGAGGTGTGTATTAATTGGTGGGCAGAGGCAGGTGTGGAACAGTGAAAGGTTGGTGATTTGTAGAGCAACTGAGAAAAAAGGTAGCTGGCGGGCAGGTAGCAGCAGGTTGCATAGATGGTCTGATATGAACAAATGAGAATGGGGTTCGGACTTTGATTTGATAAATAACCAGCACACTGAATTGGAAAAACCTGAGACAAGAACAAGTCCGAAGCCTTTATTTAAAGCTTCGTAGTGTTGGGGAAAGCAATTTTCATCACATGACCTTTTCCATTCAATGATTTTAGATTATTCTTATCAAAATTGCTGAGTCATCTGCTTGATTTTTCAAGCCATCATCTATATCTCTCCCATGGAAGCTTCCGCAACAATCATTTGCCCATAGTATGGTAATAACAATGGGTTGAACTGTAAATTTGGCCTCAATTTTCTTTCTGATTCATTTTATGAGGATGAACCCACAATTCTGATTCGGTAAACCTTAGTGGGTATGTGGCCAAATCTGATGCTTAGGTCAACAGAATTCACAAGTTGGAGTGCCACTTAACCCCGTTAATGCGTTTGGTCACAGTTGCATTAATTACTGTTGGACATAATGAATTTAGAGACTAATTCAACAAGAAGGATTACAGTATTCAACTGAGTAATCAGTTATTAAATTAAAATGGTAAAACCAAAGAGCAATGGACTAGTTCAACAACACAAACACAATCATACGAGTTTCTCCATTGTTATTCAACCAAGGAAGATGCTACTACTCTTCCGATATTTTGTAAACGATGACGTGCCAATTTTGTCTTTCTTCTTCTACTTGAAGAAAGGAGAAACTTCCATTGGGCAACGTTGATGGGACTGAAACCGAATAATAATCAATCTGGCGGCGCCCATAGGACATTTAGCTCATGGGATTGGGATTGCCGATTGTCAATGGACAGCACTTAAATTAGAGCCAAATGCGATCCTTAAGCACTGGCCAACGGGCTCATACACAGACTTCGCCACAAATTGGGCCGTGCGCCGTATTGGAAATGCCAACATGGGCTTTCTTCGGTAGTTATGCTTCTGGACATCGAAATGTTCGAAGTGATAAAAGTTGAAAGAACGTGTAGAGCTATTCCATAACCTTTTTCTCTGTGGGTAAGAAGACGAGAAGCAAGAAGAGATGAAAGGATTGAGTTTCATGCTAGCAATGATTACAGCAGCAATGATGTTGTGCACGTGTCCAGCATCCAACATCCAGCAGCCTTCACCCTCTGATCTTGGTACCCGGAAATGGCGGAAACCAGCTATAGTAGCACGGCTAACAAGGGATTACAAGCCCTCGATTCTGTTGTGGAATCTTTGGTACCCAATTGCCAAGTTCAGACTCTGGTTCGATAGCAGTGTTCTGTTTGCTCCGTTTACCAAATGCTTTGCTGAACGCATGATGCTTTAGTATGATCCTGATTTAGATGATTTTTATAATACCCATGGTGTTGAAACTACGGTCTCTCACTTTGGTTCGACTCAGTCCCTTCTCTATCACGATCCCAATCTCAAGTAAGTACCTGTCCGATCTTTCATTTTAATGATGTTGTCTTAATTCTAGTTACCTGTTAATTCAGAGATTCGTGGAATTTTCTTGTTATATGTACAGGTAGATTACAGGGTACATCGCATCCCCATTGGAGTCTCTAGAGCAAATCGGCTGTCTCAGGTGAAAATCTCTTTGGAGCACCATATGCTTTTCGGTATGTATTAGCTGCAGAAGGTCATCCATCCCACACTGGCTCCAAATTTTTGAGGACCTAAAAGATTTGGTAGAAAAAGCAAGCAATTCAAATGGTGGAAAGCGATTGATACTATTTCCCGCAGCTTGGGAGGGGTCTTTGTCTTGCAGTTTCCCAGCCGAAATCCCTGATCTTGGCGCAAGAAATTTATCAAACGCTTTGTCGCTCTGTCTGCTCCATGGGGTGGCACCGTGGAAGAAATGCTCCCTTTTGCTTCCAGGAATACTCTTGAAGTTCCCCTTGTTGATCCGTTGACAGTGACACGAGCAGAGGAGTTCTGAAAGTTATCTATGGCTCCGGCCGAATGCCAAAATATTCGGGAGGCAGAAGCTGATAGTAATCACCTCAAATGCAACTTATTCAGCGCATAACATCCCAGAATTTCTCAATGGCACTGGATTTTCTGAAGGAGTTTATCCTTATAATACACATATTTTGCCCTTGTTGGAACAGTTAGCTTCGCCTGAGTTGCCGGTTACCTCCATCATTGGCAGCTGTGTAAAGACCCCGGAGACACTGTTCAACGGGGAAAACGGTATGATGAGCTACCAACGTCATTTATGGCGATGGAGATGGGACAGTCAACATAGTTAGCCTGTTGGCACCTGAATCTCTGTGGATTCTTCCTGATATTAATTAACTAATTAAGTACAAAGTTGCATAGAGAATTTATTTGGTAATGATGTATATTGGAATCGGACAACTTCATCAAAGCAAGGTTTAATTATTTCCTATTATATAATTTGATTATCTTCATAGAAGTTTGTGCTTGAATTTATCTGCAGAGACCCAATCATTGTTTATTCTAAATGATCCGACGATGAATAATGGATGTTGATCGAATCTCTTTCCCGGTGGGGTCATCAGAGGAGGGTGAAGATGATGTCCAATTCTCTTCGGTTGCGGAAGACAAATCTTGCTTCAATATATTGTAATCTTTTGCTAACCAAATGCTTGAACAGAATAGCGGGTTTAGAATTAAAAGCCAGAGAAAAAGTGGCATCAAAGCACGGTCCAACACCACGTGTCAGTCCCGTGCTGGCCGAAAAGTGAGCGAAGTGCACGAGGGGGACCCCATACACAAATGGAGGTGGACCAAAGTGGTCCAAACGGAGACTGGTCAGAGCTGAGTTGGCATTTTAGGAAGGCACGTTGTAGGTGGGCTCCACCACACGGGCCTCTCTGTTCTTCATATTATTTATTTATCTTGTGTTTAAGTGAAAGGTTGGAAAATAAGGATAATTTTGACTTTGAATTTTGAAAAGGGTGCAGCGGACGGATTGAAGGATTTAGGAGCGACGAAAGCCCATCGCCATCAGTTTACATCAACGACGTCGTTTCAGATTGCACCCTGTGATTATTCTCTTGGGGGCAGCATCACTTTCGTCTTTTTGACTGTCTGACCGAGGTTGCGTCTTGGAGTCACTGGGTCTCCCCCCCACGCCCAATAAAAATTAGTTTTTAAGGACATGAAAAACCGGGTACAACGGTGAGTAAAGTAGCACTGCACGTGTGGTTGCACAGCCGCCTAGGGTTGAATCACTGGCTATAGCCAGTCACTCCTGTAAACATTGTTTTTCTCCCGAGAAAAAATAAATAAATAAATGCTAAAATAAACGTGATCTGCCCCAAAAGAAGACCCTGTAGAGGAGACTGCAGCAGAGGATAGCTTTTTCCTCCTTTCTTCTGCTTTCAATCTCTCCCAGTCTATAACTAGGTATGGTTCTCAGTACTCCCATTCCTTCATGTCTTCTATTTTTCACGATTTAGACTTCTCAGTTTGTTGTATTTGGTAATTTGATTTGTGGTGGGTAGTGGGTAATTGTATCTGTAGATGTATGATTGGATTTTATCTTTTTCTCTTTCGCTTTGATTGTTCTCTCTCCTTCTTTTGCCTCATCTGGGGATGATGATTTCACCCTTTTTTGAGCTTGAAGAGGAAGTGAATGTACTATAGAACTTTGGTATTAGAGAAGATTACATCTCCATCATTTCTTTGTTGATGATGATGATGATAATGAAGAGCGTTACTCCTTTGACCACAGAAAGAGATCAGATAAAGACCCGAAAAGCAAATAATGGAGAAAAGCTGTCCCCTTTGTTGAGCATTCTTGTTTCCTGTTGTCAATGAAAGATAAAGGAAGAAAGAAAACTCTTCCTTTCTCTTTTTTACTCTCTTTTGCTTTCCCTCAAGCTTCATTCTTTTTGTTACTTTGAAACCCATTAAGAAGTATTCATTACACGCACTCTCCTCCATCGTGTATTATCTTGCTAAGATAATAAAAAAGTGCCCATGTATCAGGCAACTAAGCTTGACGTGGGTGGTGGTGGAGGGCAAGTTCTGGATCTAGAAAAAGCTGTGCAAGATGGCGTTTTTGGCGGCGATATTGGTGGTACAGTTTATACTGGTGTTGCAGAGAAGCTGGATCTGAAGAAAATGATACAAGGGCTGGAATCAATCGATGTGCCATCTGTGTTTATCTGCCCTATCTCACTAGACCCTATGCAAGAGCCCGTGACTCTCTGCACTGGTCAGACCTACGAAAGATCCAACATTTTGAAATGGTTCTCTTTGGGCCATTGCACATGCCCCACAACGATGCAAGAACTTTGGGACGATTCAGTCACTCCTAACAAGACTCTTCAGCAGGTGATTTACAGCTGGTTCTCACACAAGTATACCGCAATGAAGAAAAAATCACAGGATGTGCAAGGAAGGGCTGTAGAGGTTTTGGAGGCTTTGAAGAAGGTTAAAGGTCAAGCTAGAGTTCAAGCTCTTAAAGAACTTCGGCAGCTTGTGACTGTTCATTCTACAGTCAAAAAGGCTGTAGTAGGTAATAATGGTGTTGGTTTGATTTCTTCTTTGTTGGGTCCTTTCACAACTCATGCAGTTGGTTCAGAAGCAATTGGGGTTCTGGTTAACTTGGATCTAGATCTGGAATCAAAGAAGAGCTTAATGCAGCCAGCCAAGATATCGTTAATGGTTGATATGTTAAATGAGGGAACAATTGAAACAAAGGTCAACTGTACAAGATTGATTGAAATGTTAATGGGGGTGAAGGATTTAAGGTCGGAAAATATGTCTAGTTTGAGTCTCTTGGTTGGTTTGTTAAGGCTAGTCAAAGATAAAAGGCACCAAAACGGAGTGTTGGCTGGATTGTGTTTGCTTAGGACAATTTGTTCACATGTTTCAGTTAGGAACTCACTTGTGAGCATTGGAGCAGTCCCTCAATTAGTGCAGCTATTGCCCAGTTTGAGTAACGAGTGCTTGGAGTTAGCACTTTACGTGCTAGAGGTTTTGTCAACGGTTCCCGAGGGAAGGTTGGCTTTGAAAGATTGTCCAAATACGATACCAAATGTGGTAAACTTGTTGATGAGAGTGTCAGAGAGTTGTACTCAGTTTGCCTTGTCGATATTGTGGGCAGTATGCAAGCTTGCACCGGATGAATGTGCTTCACTTGCTGTTGATGCGGGTTTGGCGGCCAAGCTGCTTCTAGTAATACAGAGTGGTTGCAATCCTGTATTGAAGCAGCGTTCAGCTGAGCTCTTAAAATTGTGTAGTCTAAATTACTCAGCTACCATATTCATTTCAAAGTGTAAGCTTACAAGAACCATTCAGTAAAGGAAATAACAAATTGTTGATATAAACTGTGCTCAAACATTTTTTTGCTTCATTCCCAATGGACAAAGGTGCTTATGGGATTGAACAGGTTTTGAAACAAGTTTGTGGATTCTTGAAGTACCCTTTTTGTCTCTTGTGTATACTAATGCAATTTGAATTTTTATCGACCTTGCACTTTGGAAGCATCAAAATGTGGATTTCCAAGGTAATTGCATTTTTTGAAGTCATTGATCCCATGTCCAAAAGCCGGCGTTTTAGCAAAAATTTTTCTGAATCCTTGACGAAGTTGTGATTCAATCTTCTCATTAGTTGCACGGTCGTTTCTTTCCACAAGAGACACAGTAGTATATCTCCATGATGAGCAAATTGGAGGTTGGGCAATGAGAGATGAGAATGCAGGGAAGGTGTGAGGAGGGTAGTCCTCAAAGCATGTGTTTTCAATTGTAATTGTAGTTAATTTTACTGGGTTGCCCTGTCTCGGATTTCATCTCTTCTTTTCGAGGGTTTAGTGGGGTCAAAGGGATGGTGTTATATATTGAGTCGTGTGCAATTGACACCCATTTGTAGTTTTCACTCAAATGATTGACTAGTTGAAATACTCACTTGAATCTTGGAAGTTTGGAACTTCTGATTTCTACAATCTTCCATACATTACTCACCACTGAAATTACATGACCCAAATTAAAAAGAGGGAAGGAAGTCACGGTCATGGAGTAGTAGTACCGCATGCCTTCTTCAGTGGAAAGAGCTGGCGCAAAACTCCTGTCATCTTTCAACTCGCTTCAGCCGTACACAGAAGAACTGAAGAAAGAAATTGAAGTGGAACGAGAGAAATTGCTAAATGTAACTTATGAATTGCTGCTCAGCATTTCTGACGTCCTCAACACCTAAGAGCAACAGTAAGTTTCCAAGCTTCCTCAACTAATCAGCCTAAGCACGATACACTTTTGCTTTTAGTACGAATCTTGAATCATCATATACCAGAGTAGATGTAGACAAACATTCAAAAGGGGCCCCCTCTGTTGGCAGGATTAAGCGCACAAGCACTTTCGTAGGTGGCAAACACGGGTGGATTAAAAAAGAAGGTAGAAATCTTGTCTCCCTTCAAAGGAGAGCGCCCGAATGCCACATTGCCGAGGTTGTCACCTTCCCTTTTACTCGCTTTGGAAAAATTAAAGATGTCAATAGATGTTCTAAATTTTTACTGGTACGGTGAGAAGTAAATAAGTAAACAACAAATGGTTGATGCAGGGGAGAATGTCATTCAGAATTACGTGAACGTAGGTCAGATCTGCGATCAATTTTAAAATTTTGTTTCAGATTTTGCTTTCGTGGCACTATCCTATAGGATCATAATTTGATCGCGGTGGTCCGAAAACACCTGATACAGTGACACACAACGGCAACCATTTTTAAACCCCAAGCTTTTTACCAATCACTTTCAAGCCCCCTCAATAATCGCAGAAGGGAAAAAAAAAAATGTCATGGCTAGCTCGCTCAATCGCGAACTCTCTTCGTCTCGAGGACGACGATGGAGCCGAAGAGAACGACGCCTTACCCGACAGAACCCACCTCGACTCTTCACCTACCAATCGTCACCAAATCCCACCAAACGATGAACAAACTCAACCGTTGGAGGAGATCAAAGAAAATGAGGCCCAGTCGCGAGGCGTTAAAGAAGACTTGACGGAATTCAAGCAATCCCTAACTCGCCAATTCTGGGGAGTCGCGTCATTTCTAGCTCCGCCTCCAACAGCACACGAAAATCAACCAGTTCCGAGCGAAAATTTGGACGAATCGGGGCCGTCGGATCAGTCTGACGAAGAAGATCCGGTAGATTCGGGGATCGGTGATAGGTTCAAGAGCGGGATATCAATGATGGCTTCGAATAACTTTCTGTCTAGATCGGAGGAAAATGAGGGAGAAAATAGGAAGGAAAATCAGGAGAATGAGGAGGAGGACGAGGAGGAATGGAGTGTGGTTGGGATCACGGATGAGGTGCTGGCTTTTGCAATGAATATTGCGCATCATCCTGAGACCTGGCTTGATTTTCCTTTAGACGAGGAAGAAGACTTGGATGGTATGTTGTGCTGAATCACCGCATTGTTTTTTATTTATTTGCTGTCTGAAAAATGAACTTATGCCCTTAGTAGATGAATTCGCTTGTCCATAATATTATACGTTTACGATTGTAAGTACATTATAATCACTCAATCAAATGATTAAGAAATGAAGAAACGTCCTATGTTTTGATTGCATTTTCTGTCTAGTTGCTATCTACCAAATGCATTACCATTTCGATTTTACTGAAGTGTAGTTTGATCTTGTGGGTTCAAGGCCCAACTCCTCAGCTTGTTATCTAAATGGTTGGTCTACTGATAATAGTGAAAATTGTACAAAGTTCTTAATGATCACATTGGCATGAAACAATGAATGTGCTAGTTTCTTGTACAAAATGTGAAGCGCCTTCCTAATTGCTCATACAAACATTGGGTATGGTATGCATGGGTCTCTTATCGGTATCATAAAATTTGAGTTTTCTATTGTCACTTTGAGACTTCTTTTTATCTGCTATCTTTAAGAACTTGCAATGTGTGAGATTTGTAGTAGGCTGGAGACCAGCAATATGTATAACATTGGCTTACCATGCTTTGCTTTCTGTTTCCGTAGAAGTTCAAGAATGAGTAGCTATCCACTTAGTTGTTCCAGAGTTGGTAGTTTTGATCGATTGACTGTATTAAGCTCTTATTGTATTCACACTGCTTCAAATTGTGTGGATTCATGATTTATGCTATATTTATATAGCCTCTCCTTTTTTCAGATTTTGACATGTCTGATGCTCAGAAGGAGCATGCTTTGGCTATTCAACATCTTGCTCCTGCATTAGCTGCTCTGAGAATTGAACTTTGCCCTTGTCATATGAGCGAGAACTACTTTTGGAAAGTTTATTTTGTTCTGCTGCATTCCAGGCTCCACAAACATGATGCAGAGATTTTGTCGACACCCCAGGTAAGTTGAAACTTTATTCAAATACTTGGCTGCCTTTGTTACAATTCTGCAGGATATATTATGTTTACTAAAAATAAAGAAACCAATATGTTAATCCTTTTTTAAGTCTGAAGCAATGGGCATGTTCGTTTTGCTTCTGCTTAATTTTGAAAGAACATCAACTGAGTGAGTGATAACTTTTACGTGACATCTAGTATTATGAACTTAAAGTCATAATACCTTACTCCCAAACATACCCTGCATCTATATCAAATTTTACAATTTGCATGTATATGTGATTTCAGAAGTTCTAATTTGGTGTTTCCTGAATTTGATTCTGAAGGCATAATTTTTACAACATATTACACCCTTAACATTATATATTCATGTGTGCAAAACAGAGGTTGGCGAGTTGTTACAATTCTGCAATCTATTTTTTGCAGGTAATGGAAGCAAGAGCAATGTGGATGCATGAACTACAAAAGCAAACAAAGCCAGAAACTGACTGGTTTGGAAGAAGTACTTCCTATATGAAAGACGGTGATAATGAACTGCACAAAGACCTTGTTCCTACCTCTTCTTATTATGCTACTTCTGACATCTTGTCACCCAGGATATATGATTCTGAACCAACCACTTCCAGAATGACAACAGATTATGAAACCAAAAAACACCCCATTGAAAGTTCAGAGACTCAATATATTGACAAGGCAGTTATTGAAGAAAAGCAAATAGTGACCGAGGAGGATAAGAATTTATTTGTTGGTCGGTCCTCTAAAATACAGATTCCAACTTATGAACACGATGAAGATGATGACGACTGGCCAGAGGAAGATTCAGATTTAGGCGGACAGAACGAAACTGCAATTTATGTGGGGAATGAAGATGACTTTTCTTTCAGTGATCTTGAGGAGGATGTTAGTTTGCCCCTAAAACCAAAGACCTCTGAAAAGGGTCCGAATTTATAAGATCACAATATTCCATTGTTAAGCTTTAGCAAAGCGTAAGCTCCGCTGATGAGAATGGAAACGCGATACCTACCAAACGTAGTGTGATTGCATATTGTTTAAAGCCTTTGTACATGATGGTGATGATGGTGATGATGGTGATCAAGTGTTAATAATGTGATGTGAGGTGGTGTGCTACCTGCCCCGGAACATTGAATTCCTTTTTTTTCTGAAAGATTATACGTATTTACGTCTCGTAATACAAATACCTGTAGTTGCTTTTAATAATTATAAATTAATTAAATTTAGATATTATAATTATATTGACCTTTAATTTGATTATATAAATTGTGTTACGTTGTTGAAGTTTCGCTTTGTTCATAATTTGAAAATTATATTTTATTACCGCAGTCAGACGTGGTTGGCGGCTTTACGGTCCCTGAAATAAACGGCAGGTCGTTTTGCAATCCAATGCTTGCGTTCCCCGTGTTTTTGGAAAGAAAACCACAGCCTCCAACTTTGAAGGTCCAGGCTTTTTAGCCAATCACAGTTTGTTATTATGCTTAGCTGGGCGAAAGCATAACAGACTTTGTCGTCACCGACTCTCCGTCGACTAGGCAAATTCTTTTTCTAACCAACAGCAACAGGTTCGTCTTCTCGCCATCTTCTGCATTTCCTTTACTTATTTCTTAACAATTCTATGAGCAATTACTCTTACGTGCAAATAAAAACCATTATCGATATAAACTTAGAACTGGCTAATCCATTCATTAATTTCGGTCAATCTGACACATCAAAATAGTTTCGAAACCCTAGATTTCTCGATTCTATAAGTAAAAAGCTATCTGAACCTTAATCTTCTGCGCAGTTTCAGTTTTAGTTTTACTTTTTTGAATACCCTAGGATTTCAATTCTTGTAGCTCTAGGGCGGCTCAATGGATCTTCAATTGGTGAAGAAAACGTTGACTTCCTCTCAGAGAAGAAAGAAGTGGTTTGTTTTGTTAGCTCTGTTTGGCGTCTCTAGTTATGGGGCTTATAAGGTCTACAATTTACCTTCTGTGGTGACGAAGAGGAAGAGATTGATCAAACTCTTTGGAGCTATGTTTTCTATAGTTGAATTGGTTTCTGATTCTGCGGAGATGATGAGTGTCGTTTCTAAAGATTTAAAGGAGTTTTTGCAATCTGATTCTGACAAAATTCCCAATAGTTTAAAGCAATTTTCAAAGATTGCAAGATCAAAGGAGTTTTCTCAGTCTTTGATTAGGGCTTCTGAGGCTTTGACAGTGGGTATTTTGCGTGGGTACCAGGTAAAATCGACAAATGATAATGAACCTGGAACTGGGATTATAAATTCGAGTTTTAGTGATAGGGTAATGGATAGGATTTTCTCTACAGCTGGCACTGGCTTTGTTTCAGTTGTGGTTGGTAGTTTTGCCAGGAACTTGGTTTTGGGGTTTTACTCGAATGGTGAATTGGTTAATGGGTTGCGTGGAAGTGATCAGGCTAATGTGGTTCATTCTGGGGAGGGATCATCAGATGTGCCTGGATGGGTTAATGTGGTTTGCAATGATAAGTGTAAGGAACTTATAGCTGATTGCATACAGAAGTTTGTGAGCACGGCTATTGCTGTTTATCTTGACAAGACAATTGATATCAATACTTATGATGATATTTTCACTGGGTTGACAAATCCCAAGCATCAAAACAATGTGAGGGATATTTTGGTTTCTGTTTGTAATGGTGCTGTGGAAACACTTGTGAAAACATCTCACCAGGTTCTGACAAGTTCGAACAAGAATTTGAATTCACCTTCTAGTTCTACATGTTCACTTCTTGGTCGTACTGAGGGCACTAGTGAAATTAAAGATGATTGTTCTGAGCAAGAAATGTCTTTGAAACGAACAAAAGGGGAAAGCTCATGTGATGGGATTCAGAATAGTGGATGGGTCAGCAAGGTGTCATCTACCTTGGCTGTCCCCAGCAATCGGAAATTTGTGTGTGATGTGACTGGCAGAGTGACATTTGAGACTATAAGATCTATTGTGGATTTCTTGTTTTGGATGCTGTATGATGGTCTGAAAAGAAGTGCTCATGTAGTTCACGAGGAGGTTGTGGATAGGGGAATGGAAGTTGTCAGATATTTTGGTGCTAAGTCTTCAGTCATTGTTACCATATGTCTGGCTTTATATTTACATGTCCTGAGTGGCACTAGAGTTCTCTTGCCTGCATAATCTTTCTCAAAGAATTTTCATTAAGGAGATGTGATGAAGGCTTACTATTGTAGCTTCCTCCAGTAAAGCTTTGTATGTATGTTGCGTTCTCTCTTAATGGAAATGTAAACTGATGCTACGTACTTCATTTTGATGGTAGATATTAGCTACAGGGAATACTTAGCTCCTCCCTTTTTTAATCTGTATAAGTTGGTATCTTTGTCACATTTAGAACTTCTTTGTTCCTTTATATAAATTAGGAAATGCAAGATTTCACAAGATGCCTAGTATGTAGTGTTTAGCAAAACTCATGCTATATGTTGTAATGATTCTGGAAACAAACAAAAACCATTTAAACTTGCTTTCAGTTCATGAGATTAGTGATCTGTGTCAAATTCCTGGCCATAATGCAGGGAAACCATTGAAGTTGATTTATTTTATATGATAATACAATTGAATTGACAGTGAGTCTTGTTTAGACTTGTTTAAAAAAAAATCTGTAATTGAGAAGTAAGAGTCGCCAATGGGCCTTTAAGCTGGAATAGGCTTAAAGGCTTAAAAGCATTACTCTCTCGAGAAAAGGGGAGATCTTGGATTCGGGTTGGGGAGGGGGCCTGTAATGGTATATCAGTTAGATGAACTTTATAAGGGTAATTCCTTGTCTGTTCATGGTTAAACATTTAAATATACTTTTATTGGATTTCACTTGCTTCATTATTATCAAAGTTTCAACAAACTCTTTGAGGGTAATAGCTGCTTAAGGCAGGGTGTGTGTTTGTGCTGAAATCGGAAGAGGGACAACTATTGTTGTTTATTAAACAATTTTCTACTAAAGTGATTGTTTCTGTTTCTTTGAATTTGGAAGCAAAAATGTGGATTGAATCTAACTAAAAATTTTTGTATTGTACAAATGCATCTGTTGGATTGTGAAATATAAATTTCAGTCCATAATCATTTTAAAACACTAATGTTGATGAATCCTTCAGAATTGAAAGTGGCTGTTGATTGTACAGCATAGGCGGGGATGGGCAGGTGCTGACTGAATTATCCACTTCTAGTTTATACTGAGTGAAATTATGCATTATTTGTGGTGGAATGCACTGTTATATGAAAGTGGTGCCACTTTCCCTGGAGCTAGTAATTTTTGAGTTGCTGTTGTCATCTGGTGCAAATTGTTGTAATAGTCACTTCCAATTGTCATGATGAAAGTTTTGGGTCTCTCCTATGTTTCTGCACCTGTTTTTATTTTGTGTTCGGGTTTGTTTGTTGTGGCCACTATCAAAACACACACATTATATGTGCTGAGGGGGCTTAGTGTTTATGAAGTGGATTATCTGCTATGTAAGAAATTGCTTATGGTATCTTATAACTTCTGACATACAAATGCTTTAAATTTATGGTGGAAGAATGGAATTTCACAACTGGCGGTGCATTTTGCAATTGAGAGGTGGATTTGAATTTTGCCATTGTTGTGAAGTCTGAATGGCAAAGATTTCACTGGACTGAATCCTTTTGGTGTGACCGATAAGTGATTGTTACTATTCCCACTACTTGAACCCACTCTGGCTGACATTGGATTTACATGGTTCTTGAATTGATGATGATGCGTCTTCTTTTGTTTATGCAATGTTTTTGCGCTTCTAGTGGTGGAGGTTGTTGAGAACAGTGCTAACCCTAGGGTTGAAAAATTGGGTAGAATTCAATGGGAAACATCTACCATCATTCTCTTTGCAGTCAGCATACAATGCATTTGTCAGAAATGTTTGTTAAATGTGCACCCATTATCTTTCTCGCAAGTTTGAGTAAAAGCAATAGACATGAGACAGAAACAGAGTTCATATGCTTATGAAAATGACATAATTCTTAATTGAAAAAGGCCTTTCCCTAACACCTGTGTATGATGACAATTCTCACTGCCGTGTTTGACACTCTTGCCTGCTTTCAGACAAGAAAGAGGTAATAGACATTGAAAATTGGTTCCTCGGGTACGAATAAGATGATTCGATTTGGCTTAATTAAATGTAAATTTGTCAAACTGCGCGTGTAATTCCTGAAGCAATTGTACTTATAAGCTGTTGTCAGGATATGGATTGTTACTTGCGATCATTGACCTGGGTTGACGAATTAAGCGTTTCTAAATCTGACATTTCCTTGCGTGTTAAAGAGTTTCCCCACTAAGAGGAATACTCATCGGCAGAGTGGTGTGTTCTCATGGTAACTGCCATTTGTTTCTCCATACTTTTTTCTCTCCTCTCCTACCACGCGGCTTCGTTTGTCAAGATCAATAATGTGACAAAGCTACTGATGGTTTTGAGCACCAACTCGTGATTTCAAATGAACAATTGACTGGTATAATCGAGCTCTGAATTCTCTTATTTACAGTCATTAATCGATTTTCATTGCCTCCCATCCTTCGCAATAACCAAGTATAATCCAAAATCAATCAAGACAAGAGACGGCTCTGAGTTTCAGGAGTTTTAGACATGCCCTCTATCGAACTGAAAAAAATAAATAACAGAACGCAACTAATTAACTAAGAATTTGAGCTCTGATTTTGAGAGCCCAGCCTAGCCATCGCAACATATATGAAATCTGAAGATACCTGTGAAATACGAAATCTAAACAAGCAGACAGTCAACGATTTATTGTAATATCAACGAGCGGATGCCATTCAACAATTATCGTTTATTTTATTTTGCTAAAACGCTAGTACAGAAACAGAGAATCATGGCTTGTGGTTCTGAGTATAGATATAATCCACATGAGCCGCAAGGGTCCTTCTCGTCAAGCATTCTTCTTGCCCTATTCCTTGGCAGCTCACTTCTGCATCAACCTCCTACAAGTTTCGCAGACAATAATAACTTCATAAATCAGAGAATCGTATATTTAAGAATAATAATAATAATAATAAACAACAAATTAGGGTTGTAATAACTAATAAATTGGACGTACCTGGAGTTGAGTTTTGGGAAGAGAGTTACCGGACAGAGTTGGGTCTGGACGAGCGGTGGCATAGCCTAACATGAAGGAGAAGAGAAGAGCCATGGAGAAAAGGGCGGTAAGTTTAGACATCTTTATCTCTTTCTGAGTTCACCAGACCAATGGCTGGAATGGAAAGATGTAGAAACACACAAGACAATCCAATCATGTATTTATAGGTGCAATTCTTAGCTGTGATCAGGTGAGATCGATATCAGCTCAGCTTTGCACAATTCCGGAAGCTACAGCCAATCGGATATATTCAGACACGTGTAGAGGATTTACAGGGTTGGTCGTCATTAAATGGGCACGGGCAATTAAAGGAAATAGCAGCTGTTTACAGAGGTAAATGTAATAAATAGTTTTCCTTTTTTATTATTATTATTTTTAGTATTTAATTAGTGAAATAAATGAAAACATAAATAATAATAAATAATTTATATTATATTTTAATAAAATTTATAAATTAATTTTATATTTTATTATATAAATTAAAATAAAATTTAAACTATTTATTATTAATTATATTACGTATTATTTTTTAAATTAAAAAAATTACAAAAAATTCTTAATTGGAATAAATGACATTAGTTGTTTGATAGCACATGTTGACAATGCATTCCCACTCCACCTACCACGCTGTCTGTTAAGTACGTCTCCACTCAATATTCTGCATGTTTCTGCATTAAATTATTTGTTAATGACAAATTAATTCAGTGTATTAGCATCTTAGACGAATCTTGACCACTCTATGAAGCTGATGCTTTTGTTTGAACTATAGTTTGTCAACATTCCAGTATACCCATAGAAAATTGTTTGGTAAGTCACAATTTGAAATGTCAAATTGTGGGAAACCCTTAATTTTGTATTATTGTTTGTCCCAGGTTGTTAAAATCTCAGACAAATGAAATTTGCTAAGGAAGGAAGTTCCGTAATTGAAAATTTTGCTGTACATCATTTGCTATCGACATCATCGTCATCATCATCATCATCATCAAGTCATGGTGACATAAAACCTGGGTGCATGGTCTGATCCACCCAGGTTTCATTCACAAAAGCTCTGTAATAAATTTTTGGAGAAATTTAATTTTTTTTTAAAATAATAATAAATATTTTTTATATTTTATTAATTAAATAATTTAACGTATTAATTATGTTGATATAATAAAATTATTTTATTTAAAATTTTTTATTAAAATAATTTTTTTATTTTTAATTAAACTTTATTTGTAAGTAAGTAGATTAAAATAAATTTTTTATTAACGGTTATATTAGTTTAACGTGTATGTATGTATTTATATATGTATGTATGTATGTATGTATCGTGATCATGGGGGTTGCTCTAGTGGGTGACTAATTATGATGGCACACTTTTAACTTTGTCGGCCTTCCTTTTATTTATTTAATTAAAATATTCCCACTTTCATCCTCTTCATTATTCTCTCCCGTTGCCCACTTCATTATCGACGTCAATGCTATCAATTGTAAATGTCATATTTGCCAAGGTATAATTGTAATTTCATGAATTCTCCAAGGGCATTTATTGAAAATAAACTTATAATAAGAGTAATTAATGCCGTATTGGTAAAGAGTCGCTTGAAGCTGCTCCACCTCTCTCTTTTCTGTGGTAACAACAAGGAGAAGGATCTCAATTTCATGGCTGCCACTACTTGTTCTGGCTTATTCAGCTTCCGATCGACTTCGGTGGACCATAAAATCCGAGCCTCATCGAGCCATGGCTCGCCTGGATGCGGGAAACTCGACGGGGTGGCTACGTGGTTCATCACCGGTGTTGCATCCGCCTTTTTTGCTTCGCTGGAGAGATGTTCTTGCATCCGTATTGCCACTGAAGATGACACCGAGGATAACGACGTTCCGTTGATCCACAACGACGTGAATGTGAGGCATGACGGGGGGACTTCCAGCAGGAGAAGGAAGGGGCAAGGAAAGAATAAGGAAGAAGCATACGTGTATCAGGATTAGCGGGCCGGATTTCTTGAGTTTGTGAAAGTTTGATGGTAACAAATACCAGTCATTTCCTTGTGAAAATTTATTCAGTATGATACATATAGTTTGCTTTAAGCCCAATTACCACCGAAATGCTGCATGCTCCGGAGATTATAACAATGAAAAGAGAATCAAACTGAACATGACTGGCATTCACCAGAGCTGCATTCCAAAATTAAATTACCCTTTTGGTATTTGTAATTGGGTTTTAGGATTTACACTGTTCTTTTGTTTATGTCCTATCAGAATACAGTTGGCAATTCACCCTAATAGCAGTAGTTATCTTGATGGGCAAGCCTTTCGGGGCACAGCTGGTAGCCTCATCCTGATGTATGATTTAGCGTTAAATATTACAAAGAAAAAGTAAAAGCCTGGGCAGCAAGGATTAAAGTTGCTTTGAAAAACAATGCTTTTTTGTTCTAATTTTGAGCGGATGTTGTCGGATTAGCATCTTCTCATAATTTTTTATATTTTTAATTAATTTTTATTTATTAAAAAATTTTAAAAATATAAAAAATATATATATAAAAGACAAGGAGAAGTGCCGAACTCGTTGTTACCTCTGTCAAGGCAAGGCATCCAAAGCTTGGCCATGCATGCTTACGATGGTTGGGTTAAATATGAAACCAAATGGATCATGTAACTTCTGAGATGTATTCATTGGTCATCTCATCTAAGTGGACCCTAAACATTTTCTTGTATACCCACTACAATTGAGGTCATGGGTGTGGATTTCTTAATCGAAATCTTGGGCCGAAAAGAAGCCCAAATTTAACCGAAAAACGGTTTAGCTGGCCGTCACAACTCACAGGCCAGCGCACAGCGGTCCCACAAATCCGGCATCTACGGTGGAGATCAGATTCCCAGCTCATCGCCACAGTACCACAGGGATCATGATAAAGAAGTGACCTGGATTAATCCTGTGATAATTTAGATAATTGTGTTGTATTCTTGAGTTATACTTGAGATCGTGTTAAATAAAATTTAATTTATTTAATAATTATATTAAAAATTAAATAAATTATAATTATATTATTTATTTAATAAATTTATTTATATATTTAAATTTTTTACAGTATTTATAATATTATATAAATAAATATTAATTTATTTATTTTAAATATAAATAAATTAATATTTTATAATTAATTATAAATAAATTTATATATTAATAATTTTAATTTTAATTTTATTATATTTTATTTATTTATTTTATAATTTTATACCAGTTCTAATTCGCAAATTTATACTAGAATGGTGTCAATGTTACGTATGTGATAAAAATCGCCACGCTTAAATTAACCTCTATAAAAACACATTATTGTAGTCAATGCTTGACCAATCAGAAGGCGGACTTTACTATATCCGTGCGGGCGAAGATGCACGCAATCATTTCTCGGACGTCAAGCATATCTCAGACGTCAAGGCATGCTCGTTTCAAATGAATTTTCCTACGTCTCTGTCATACGCGGCCGGCGATACAAAACAGAAGTTACTGCTAGGCAGCAAGCATCAGATCGTACAATTCTCGCGCCAGTTTTTATCGTCAAAGAAAATGCCGTACCACTAAAACCCTAGGCATCCTAAATTTTTGAAGTTCTACGAAGATTCAAATCAACGGTCAAGAAATCATGCTTGGTGACGTTGAAGAAACTCCTTCTAGGTACAGATGTATCTTCATCCACTCCATTTAGGGTTTATTGTTTTTTCAAAATGCAGAATTAATTAATTTCTGTTTCGATGTTTGAAAATTGAGTTCAATTTTGTTCTATGTTAAGTATATGGTGAATTTTGAGTTCACATTTATGCAATTTAATTGTTCACACTAGTTTAATCAGTGGTAATAAGTTTACTTCCAATTTGGTTTGGTGTTTGATTACTCAACAGACACTTCTGTTTGGAAATGAACTGATGAAATGTCTACTGTAGGAGTGAATTGCTGACTATGGTGAAAAAGCACTCGAATTTGAAAGGTAAAACATTGGTAGAAGAGCAAGACGCAGCAGATGTAGAAATGGATTCTGGGTTTTGGCATGATGTTTTTGATTTGTACTTCATCCGTGGCAAGGAATCTAGAGGACGACAGGATGATGATCTCTTGTTTTTTGTTAGGAAAATGGTATGCCATTGGTTCGTACGAATTTGTATGTGGCCTTTAAACCCTGTGTTATTGATGTAGTCAAATGATGCTGATATAGGGTTTGCATGGATATGGTTTCAATGATAGTGCAGAAGATATACCTCCTTACTTTGTACGCAGGTGGGCACCTCAGGTAAAAGCACCATGGAATAATGCAACTTCTTCCTATTGGAAACATTGATTATGCTACAGTATAACGTAAATAAATCTTTATTTTTGCAAACAGTTGGATGATTTACTTAGCAAAAACTTAGCAGAGGTGGATTGGAGGCGCTCATTTTACTTGAACATGATTGCACACACTACATTTTCAGTCACAGTGGCAATTTGCAGGTAAACTTTTCTGACCTTTTTTGTGTCACTGTTTTTTTGGCAGATTTCATGTATTTATTGTTACATAGGTTAAACAGGCATTGATAGCTGATGTCATTGTAATTTTTTCCATAACTGTATTTCAGCTTCTGGAGGCAATAGTTCAATTCTGTTTCTTAATTTTGGTTGTAATTTCACCAGCACACTAACGTTCCTTTTTTATTTTTATTTTATTTTTTGATCCCTGCTGGTTTACCCCTTTTAAATCGGATTTGATTTTCATGAGCTGTCAAGGGAAAATGGATACCTTTTTCCAGCTATAGTTGGTAGAAAATTTTAATGGAAAATTATTATTTACTTCTTTTCTCCATCACAATACAACAGGTTTTTGAAATATTTTTTGTTGTTGTATTCTTTTTCAGTCATCAGGTACTTAGAAATCATCAAGCTGGCAAAGATACACCATTGTCTCCTATATACAAGGTAATTCCAGCTTCATTCAGCATAAATGATATGTACCAAAAAAACTTTTTAGTAGGCTAGAATTTCTTTGATCATTTTCTACATCTTCTAGCACAATTTCATAAATATTAACAATGAATTTTGAAATATATTTTGTTTGATTTTATTTTTGGGACAAAAAAAAGAAAGAAAGAAAAAAAGAAGTCTGCTTGAATATACAGCTAAGAAGGAAAAGGAGAATACGGTGTTGTCACTTAAAACACAAACCATTTAAGAAGTAAGATAATCCCTCACTGCAAAATATTTATATGAATCCTTTCTATTTTCTTAGCTCCTGGCAGAATCAAATGAGAACAGAGTGGTTTACTGTCTTGGAGGAAGTGCCTTATTTGAAAGACTTATTTTTATCCATTATTACTTAATTTTTGCTGCTCCTTAGTGACTATGGATGTTGGAAGAGTGTAAATAGACTCTCTATTTTCCTTTTTGTGAGTTTAGTAATTTCTGGATGGCTTGTGACACCCTTGCAGGTTGTCAAAACTGTTTATGCATCTCCTAGCCGTGTAAATTTTCATTTGGACTCAAAGAAGGCAAGTGTAATTATTTTCATTAAAAATGCAACTTTTATCATCTATCTTCAATTTCTGACATTGTTGCTAACATGTATTTAGGAAGTAGAGACAACGCCTGCCTATCCAGATATCTGTTTTGCAGTAGATGATTTTGACTCCACTTTTGATGCAGTGGTAAGCAGGATCCTGGAGTGGTGGTTGGATACTGTCGGTGTTGTGTGATAATTAAACCATGTTGTGCCTTCCTAGTTAAGCTAAGCCACAAATGGTTTCCTTATAAATTGATTCCTTTCCCTGCATCAAAACTGTCTTGCTGGCATACAGAATCTTAAAATGTTCGTGCTAAACAAATAACTGTTAATTTACAATATGTATGCTTTTGGTAATTTATGGGTTTTGCCTAAGCTTTGGGGCTTGTGGCAAGATGCATTGTTAGTTAATTTCCATGTTTTGGTGAGAGATGGGGCTAATTTTGTAGTCATTAAGTTTTACTAGAAACTGCGCTGCCAGTTGTCAGTGCACATCCTGAGATGGTGAATAAGGATGCAGGAGAATAAAACTAGATATAAATCTATAACACTTAAAGTGTATGAAATCTATGAATCATGCCTTTGACTTTAATTTGATTTTCGTTTATGACTTATTATGTTAACTTTATAAATTTTTGTATCTTTTAAGATTTTTGGGGCATTCATGTGCATAATTATCCCTTCATTTTAAGCTCTTGCCTTTGCCTTTTATTGTCTTTGTGTGTTGTAGTGAGATTATAGAAGGAGTAGACTGCAATATGTTATTGTTAACATGTTTTCATCTGCTGAAATGATTACCTCCTAATTTGTGCAGGTCTTGTCTGACCCAGACCACTGCTATTGTGTGCTTCTGAATGCACATGATGGGGCAGCATTTCCTAGTGAAAAAGAGTCACCTGATAGTGGTTCTGGTAATAAATCACCTCTGAAAATTAATGTGCACTCGGGAAAGACAAATGATACCAAGGTCTGCTTAGCTTATATTCAAGTATTTTATTATTTTCTTTTAGTTTAGAGGTGCATGAGTTCAGATAATGAGCAATTGATGCCTTTTGAAGTTGTCTCAAATATTGTGGCGTCATGTCTTTAAATGTAGTATTGTATTGTTTTTCTCTATAGATTCTTTGAAATGCTATTTGGCTCCACAGAGATGCACAATCAAGTTGACTTGCTGGTGGTTGTGGTTGCAGCTTACTCTTTTCTCAGGATTTGTCAGCTATCAAATGGTTCGAGAAGCATATGATGGTACTTCTTCCTGAACTATTGTGCTTTTTCATGGAGGCATTAAGAACTTGATGACAGGAATTTCATTAGCTCATGCAATTCTTATCTTCTCTGCCTCTCTCTCCATAATTATAGCTGGAAAATCTCGATTTGGGAGCCTTTTTTCACTCGGTCATTCGCCTGGCAAAACTGACAGACTATACATGAAAGGCCCTGGAGGACGTGGGGAAGTTGAAGTAGCTGTTTCTGGTGTTGTAGGTAAGTAAAAGAATTCATTTCTTCTAATTTTATTTGAGTTATGTTTGTTTATTTTCTGGCTCGGTGCAGTACATGTAAAGCTTCAAAAGAATTAGATCAGTTATGAGTAATGTTTATTAACAAGTTTGAAGTGAGGGACCATTGAATTCCAAACTGTCAGTACATACCGATTCTTTATCAGTGGAGATAAAAGTGGATTGTCTGATAGTAGGTTTTTAAAACCTATGGGGGGATGCCCAATTCAAAGTTGTGTTTGAACAGCCGTTATAGCCTCAAGTGAATTGTGAATGTTTTCCTTCCCTCAGAAAGCACTTCTTCTTCTGGATTTCATCCCTTCCTTTTTCCCTTTATGGCCGGCTGATTCCTGGTTCCCGCAAGGAAGAGGCTGCTGTTGGTTTTATGAAACATAGGTTATATCAATTGACAAGTCATATAATGTGATTGGTTTATGTAAATATGTTGCTAAATACTGCTTATAATGTGATTACATCAGATCAAAGCCAGCAGGATTCGGGCCCTTTTTCACCAGTTGTATCAAAGAGAGGATTCGGTATTGGCTCAATAGTTCGTAAAGCAGCATCTGTTGCATCAGTGGCAGCAAAGCATGCCTATGCAGCTGCTGCTGCCACCACAACTGATGATGATGAGATGTTGCCCCTCAAATGCTGTTTAATGTCTATATCATTGCCTTGGGAACATATTGCTTATGATCTTCTATTTAAGGTAAAATCACAATTTGCATTTGATATTTAAAGGTGCAGGTAATGATTGGTTTCTGCTGTTTCCTTGGGTCAATTTATATGAATCCAGACAAGCTTGTTGCGCTGCATCAAATTTCTGCATGAATGCCTGTTCATGTTTTTTCTCCCACATCTCTTGTTATCGAGATAACAATTAACTATAAAGTAGTGTCTGATGTTATCTAACATTGCAATTGTAATGAGTAAAACAGAAAATATCCTGCACAACACTGTACTGTAGCGTAAAACCTTGCATATTGAGAATAAAAAGGAAATTATCTACACTGCAGCACTGAATGGTAGTGTAAAGAAGAAAAGAAAGTATTCTACACCGCGTCACCAGCCCATACCTACATTTTGATGTAGTGTGCACAATAAAAATAAATAAATAAAAAAGTATTCTAAACTGCAGCTCTGGGTAATACCGTAGACTGCAGTGTAGAGTAATGTAATGAAAGTTACTTCTCTGCGCTGCAATTTAGTGTTGAGAATAAAAAAGACAGCACTTACTCACGTTGCTTCCAGATCTTATTACTTTTGTTTTAGTGGTGCACTTGTTACACACTATTTGATAAATGCACTAGTTACATATGAAAAATTGGCTTTACCTTGTTTTTAAAGTAATAAAAATAGAAGTAGTTGGTTGTCAAAATTCTGCTTTGACATTAGAAATTTTAGCTTTCCTTTTCAGTTACTAGGGGATGATGTAAACTGGTGTTTTCGATGTGCTTTTAATGCATGCCTGGAAGATTGATAATCTTTTTTTACTTTGATTGCCAAACTCAGGGAAGTCCTCCTGTGAACTTGTGACCTTATGTTGCATATCACTGGAAATTACAAGAGCCGTCTCCTGAAAAAAATAAAAAAATAAAAAATAAGAAGAAGCAGCAGCAGCTTGGAAGAGATGTGTCAGATAAAGAGACTAAAAGTTGCCACCTTAGCAGAAAGGAGATCAGTCTGCAATCCAAATAGAATATGTAAATTCTCTCGGCTCTGGGGTTGTGTTGACTTTCTTTGGTCCGTACGTTGAATTTTATGATGTAAATTATTAATCATGGATATTTAAGCCATAGCAGAATCAATCCATAATCCATTGTTGCCAATTTGCAGTTTAGTTTAATGGGGTTTTTTCCGGTTCACGTGATATCCTATATTATCTTAGTGAATCTGTGGCACAATTTTACATTGAATAGGAAATGAGAGTTTTTGAGTTTTATAAGGGCGGTTTTGTACACTCTATTAGACATGTCTTTTAGAGATAAGATAATAGTCTATTCTGTATCAAATGATATTAGAATTAAATTTATTCTGATTTTAATGTTTCAATCAAGTATTTTTCGAACACATTTATGAAGTATATGCTAGAAGTCTATTATAACGAAAGCATCATAAGATTGGGTAAAAAAGAATATAACAGAATTTTATATTAAATAAAAGAAATTTAATTTTTAAATTTTATTGTGACGAAAGTATCATAAGATTGAATTAAAAAAATATATAAAAAAATTTCGTATTAAATAGAAAAAATAGAATTCTTGAAGTCCAATGTGATTAGAGCGTTACAAAATTAGGTAAAAGAGAATGTGACAGTATTTTATATTAAATAGGAGAAATGAAATTTTTGAACTTTATAAGATATTTTATACATTTTGTTAAATATATATATTTTTAAAAAAATAATGGTCTAATTTACGATACAGTGCTATCTTACCTGGTTAGGGCCCAAGGGGTTTTCTTGCTTCAGGAATCAGCAGCTCTTTGATTCCCCTTGCTGTTTGTTGCTTTTAAGGTTCCTTTTGTTATGGACTAGCCCAACTTTTAAAGGCTTGGTGCTTAAGTTTGTGACTCCCCGGCAATTTTCCATGTTTGAGAAACTTGTTCAAATTTGTCCCAAAGAAATCTTGGCTGCATTTGTAAGTTGGATGGATGTTTCTTGTTAGGTTCGCTTTGATCAATTACTTCTCCCCTTAATACAATGTTGACGAAGCTGTGATGTGGGTTTCTTTCAAATTGAGAATTTTGTTTCACTTTACTCGGAACATTATCTTGGGTATGCAGCACCATGAGCCCCCCGCAAGCCACAGAAGGGGCTGCAATCATGGTAGGGCCATTGCCTTTGCAAATTTGGCCGTTAGGACAATCAAGAAAAGCAAATTGGAGAAGTCGTCCTCTTAGCTTTGATTCCATCAGGGTAAGAACCCCAAGACCTTCTTTGTGTTGCCTGTCGTATTTTCATGTAAATATGGAAAATGATTAGGTGCCGAACCGTGTCATTCTAAATGTTCTATTAAACAATCAGATGGGTGATGGATACCTATCGTTAAAGTAATTTCATGACTGAAATTGTAGGTGTAGTGGTAGTAATGTTGCCGAAAAGAATAGCAAAACGAAACAAAGAAAGTAGTTGCTTGACGCGCGCACACACATGTAAGGTAATGGAAATGGTAATGGATGATATAAATAGAAAAAGAAAGGGGTAAGGGCATCTAGTTGAGTGGCATGGCAGCACACGAAACCCAGTTTCAAAGAGCAAGTAAACACACACTGAAAGAAAGGCAGCAGGACTACCTAAGTCCACTTTACACATTAATTAAAGCTGATGTTTCAACTGTAGAACTGTATGCATGCATGTTAGTGTCCACCATACCTAAAACCTTTATTTTAGCACCAACCTAACATGATGCCCTAACCAAAACTAACTGCCAACCTTTTTCATATCCACTTTGTAAACTAAGCTATGTATTAATTTCACTTTCGCCCCCAACTTCACACAAAATTTTACTTCACTTTATTAATTTCGTAAATGGAATGTGTGCACATGCCATGTCCATGTCCATGCATGTCTCGACCAATCAGATTACAAGCAACATCCTTTACTGCTAAGATAAAATTCAAATGTGTCAATTCAGGGAAAAGAATTTACAGCACATTCTAAATTCGAATGAAACCTGTCATTTTCGTCCCCATAATCCGCCCACCAACAGTTTACCGACTATCGCCACGTAACCTCCTTGAGGTCATTTGCAGTCTCTCTCTTCTTTTTGTTAAAGATAAAGAGTACAACATAACACAATTACTTTAATACGTACCTTTTAAGAGATAAAGAAAAAGACTATTCTGACCTCAGCTGCGTACTCCATACGACTGTCCGTCTGATAAAACTTTATTACCCCTTCCCCAGCCGTTTATTAACGTGGTTTTTGTTTGATTCTTCGTGATTAAGCTAACCTAAGTACTTTACTAAAGGCCCCCCCCACCTAATGACAAAGCTGATAAAAGATAACACCCACCCCTGCCACCTTTAGAAGTTTATGGTTCCTATTTTTATAATTTTACTAAATTACCCTCCATCACTCCTCAAAATTCTTTTGCTCGATGGGACCCACTCCTTCCTTTTCTTCGGCTATAAATACTCAACTCTTACACTGCTTTCTTCCCTTTTCCCTTTCTTTCCTCCCTCCGGTTCACTTCTCTAAACCGGTATTTCTATCTTCTAATTTAACCCTCTTGTTTCTTTTAGCAATGTCCTTGAACGAAGCAGGTGGTGTTCAGTTCCAGTTACCGGTTCCTGAAACCGGGTTAACGGACGGTGATATCGAAGAACTATTATCTCTCTTGGAGTCAGAAGATTCTGTTGGCCAAAACTCCGGTTCGGACTGGTCAAACCGTGCGGTATTCACGGTTGATGAGAGGAAGAAAAGGCGCATGATATCGAACCGAGAGTCGGCCAGGAGATCCCGCTGGCGAAAGAAGAGACATTTAGAGGATCTGACTGCGCAGGTGAACCAGTTGAGAGCACAGAACAGAGAGCTGAAGAACCGGCTAAGCATTGTTTTAAACCAGTGTAACGTAGTAGGGATAGAGAATGATGGGTTAACATCTGAGTACGTAGCTCTGTGGACCAGACTCTCGGATCTATACCAAATTGTAGGCGCCATGCAGTCACAATAATCATCTCAATCGTTAATCTTAATTTTGACCAATTCACTAAGCTCAATAAAGCTCTAATAAACTTTTAAAAGAAGTTAGAGCGCTATCCAGCTCCCTCTCTCTTGCTTGTTGTACCCAAGAGTAAGGTATTTAAAATTGGTTTTTTTGACAGAGATGTGGTAGGTTTCCACAAAACCCCACGTTTTAATACCATGTAAGGAATTTGCTCTCTGCTTTTGGTCTTGTTCAGGACCTCCCCACCTTTTTTCTTTGTTAAAGTATGAAGTACTTAGCTGCTTTTTACGTGTCTTGGTAGTGACAGTGAGGTCAGTGCATGATATATGATCTATCATGTATCGATGTAAATATTCTTTTCTTTGGAGTAGTAGCAATCACTGAATGCGATGTCTAAGCATTGCCAGCTATCCATTACTGTATTGTCTTTCTCTGTAGAGTGAATGTGTGAGTGATAATCTTGAACTGGGCGATGCCAACAGTGATGAAGACAGGCAGCAGTAGTACTGTTAAACATCTTTTCTTCTGCCAAATAGAAAACAACAGACACGAAGAGAGCACCTAATGCTTCAAAGTTCGTGGGGTACACAACGTGTTGTGCTGCCTTTTTAAGCTTTCGGTTTGACCCTACAAATCATACTAAGATCCTCGTGATAAAAGTTGATGCGACCTCGGTTTAAGTTCCCTAAGACACTGGTAAAAAGGCTAATGATTTGAATGCATCGGACGGTGCAGAAGCAATGTGTTCGTACAGAGCCATGCATTCCATACAACCCGATGCTCCTCGAAATTAATTGTATTTGTACGGTGATTAATTATGTAACTTTTCGGAATAGCTTATCGATCGTTGTTGAGGCATCTGTTTTCACATCTGCATGTTCACAATTCAGCACATGGGTTCAAGTTTCTATGTGTTTACTGTGCAGCTACAACATGTTCACAAAACAAGATTACAGATCTACCATTTTCTCGAAACATATACGCATAGTCCAAAAGCTCCAAAAATAGTGCAACCAAGACAATTAATTGTTTAATTAGGAGAAAACTAATTAAAGACTCCCATCCCTAAAACAGGAGAAAAGTGACAGTTTTATAGTAATTAATACCATAAATTATTTAATTAATAAAAAAATTATAAATTTGTAAAAAATTAAAAATATTTCACTCTCAATTTATTTTTAAAATTTTTTTATTAATTTATAATTTTTTTATTAATTAAATAATACCATTATATCAATTACACTAATAAAAATAAAACTGTCTTATGTAAAATTTTATTCTAAATCTTATAAATAAAGATGGCTACTTTATTTATTATGCCAATAAAAATTTAATAAAAGAAAATTTTAAAAGAGACGATTTTATTACGTTATTATAATTAATGTAGTTAAACTATTTAATTAATAAAATAATATAAATTTATTTTTAATATTAAAAAGAAAAAATTAAAAAAAATTTTATTATTCAATTAATGTGACGTAAAAAATTTATAAAATTTTTATTTTATTTTTTTTATCGTAATTAATAAATAAATTTTTTTATTTTATTAATTAAATAATTTTACCTAAAAATTTCTCATTTAATAATTAACAATGGTATATAACAGCAGCCGGAAATTAAAATTGCTGTAATTTTTCATGAACTTCAGGAAAAGGTCAAAAAAGTGAAGCACCATTTACAAGCATACCAGAACCGGCGACAATTTTTTTAACCCAGGCATCCCCTTCAGGTTGTGACATGCAAATCCGAAAACTCGAATGTTCGTCGGCCTTTTTAACAGTACCTAAATGTACATCTTTTCACTAATATATTCATCACTAATGTTAATTAGCACTTGGATCTTGGTCAGCAATGACAGCAACCACTAGAACATTCGAGATTGCAATTAAATACTTTAGGCACACGTGAATATACATGTTTGATTTTAAGCTTAAGAAGCTGAACAAGCACAGAAATGATTGCCATCTTGAATGTTCTTTCTAGTTGCTCAAAAGTTTCATATACATATATATATATATACACACACACATACATACAAAAGCAAAAAGGAAACATGCAATGAAAGTCAAAAAAGGCAACAACACGTAGTCGTCTTCCTTTGTAATTGCCTCTCGCTTTCTCTGTCTTAACAGATATACACTTATACCAGTCAATCACGACATAATAAATAAATGATTCTGAGAGGTTTTAACAATGGATCGCCCACAAATTCGGATTGCATGCAGGGAGTGTACATTCCACTAGGCCTCGATTTTCTCACAACTGATGGGATCTGGGAAATTCTTGCAGCTGCTTCTAGACGCAAGGAATGGATCAGGATAATGAGATTCTGTAGTCCCGTCAAATCAACAAAGCAAATAAGGAAAAAAGATAAAGCAGATTTGATTATTCAACTACTACAGAAGATATAAAACAGAAAAGGATGAATAGCCAATGGTTTTCTGGCACGAACGCTAACCAGAAATCTTCTGAGCATGCTACAGCAGAGACGTACATGTATGTTGCTTAAAGGTTGGCTCCTTGATACTCGCTTCTTGTCTCTAAGAATAAGGAAATGTTATTTGACCTGTCTCTCTCCCTTTCTTCACTCGCAAAGTTCTCTGAAATCACCCACGAGAAGAAAAATATTAAATGGAAATTATAATCTTTTTTGCCCGAGATTGAATAGACTGATTAACAAAGGTAGAAGGGATCACAATATCCAGAACCTTTGTATGCAATCTTGTATTTTTCAGGGGGTTAATTTGTGATAAGATGTGCATGCTTTACATGCAAGCATGAATGACAGAATATAGCCATGACCAATCCAACAACTCCATCATGATTACTGCTCGAGGTCAATACTGACTGCAGAAAGCCATAGATTTGTCAAAAAGTAATGGTAATTAATTAAACAAATGGAACACAAGATAAGAGTAAGAAAATTCAGATTCGATTTTTGTACTAGGGATTTGTTTGATTTCTTCACTTGTTCCTCTTCAGGTGAGGAAACTTTAATTTTTTTTTTTTGGGTAAAATGATTTAATAGAATTATACTGTAGATTGCAAATGTTTTTCTTTCCTTTGTTCTTATCACTGTTATGATTAATTAATTTTAAATCGAATAAATATCTGAATAATTCAATTTTATTGAATAATTTGATAAATAGGATGATAGAGATGTTACAGAAATAAAGATTTTTCCATGTGTAACACATGCTGTATTCTTTTAGCTTTGATAACTCCCATCATATATTCTCTAACAGTGAAGATATTTCGAGACGCACCGTGTACATTTAACTTTCCAACCAGCGAGAGAGAGAGACAAATTTCTCCGAATCTTTCTAAAAGTAAACCGGACAGAGAAATGAACCGGGTTTAAAATTGAGGGTACACTTAGAGATAGTGTCAGTGTAGTTAGAAGTTGTACGTTCAATCAGTGGACCCCACAGAGTGCTGGTCCAAGTATAGGTGGGCCCAGAAAGTCGGAAGGTCATAAAATACCGAGTCAAGGGTATTTACGTCAATTAAAGTTTCAAATCAAATTGCTTGGAGCCACGGAGATCCCGCCCATTTGAAAAACAGAAACACAAGGCACGAGAGACAGAGACAGAGAAGGGAGGAAGAGGAAGACAGTCTCAGGCATGGAGAAGGTCTGCGTAGCGGTGAGAGTGAGACCTCCCGTCTCACAAGAAATCTCGAGTGGAATCTTCTGGAGAGTCGAAGACAATCGAATCTCTCTTCACAGGCAACATGGCACGCCTATCTCCGGTGCCTCTTACGCTTTTGGTAAAGATTATCTGCATTTCACTGTTATACGTCTCTAAATGTATATGTTGCGATGCTGTCCACTAGTTCTTTCCGATCTAGTTGCTTTCTTTTTGAATTATTTCATCTGTTTGTATGTGTGTGCAGATCACGTGTTCGATGAAATTTGCTCAAATGCTAGAGTTTACGAGCTTCTTACTAAGGATATTATTCGCGCTGCAGTCGAGGGTTTCAACGGTAATTCTTCTCTCCTCTTTTTTTTTTTTTATAATTTGTTTTTGTAATTTTGGAACTGACTATTGAGCTTGTCTTTTTGGATTTTCCTGATGATTCAGATGAATAATTTGTGCAAAATTAGTTTATTTCTAAGATTCTGCTTCAGGATTCTTAGTTTTGATTTGTTTACCATGACACGTAATTTGCTTTTGTAGCTGATTGTTTAGAGTTTATTTTACAGGAACTGTATTTGCATATGGGCAGACCAGCAGTGGCAAGACTTTCACCATGAATGGTTCCACAACTAACCCGGGAATCATTAATCTGGCAGTTAAAGATATTTTTGAGAAAATACAGTCGGTAAGAACTAGCCGTATGTTTTGAAATATTTGTCGTATAAAATGTGCTTATTACGACATGGATTTTGATATTTGCTATTCCACGTTCTAAGGTGTCTGATAGAGAGTTTCTTATTCGAGTTTCCTATATGGAAATTTACAATGAAGAAATCAATGATCTTTTTGCAGTAGAGAATCAGAAGTTGCAAATACATGAGAGTTTGGAGGTTTGATATTAACAAAACGCTGGAAGTCTTTTGATATTTTATTTAGGTATAATGATATATATAATTACTGACTTTCCTTGTTTTGTAGCGGGGCATATTTGTCGCAGGCCTTAGGGAGGAAATCGTCAATAATGCTGAGCAAGTTCTTAAGCTCATTGAGTCTGGAGAAGGTTGGAATGATATGTGAATGATCAGTTATTTTTCAACTATTTTCTTTTGGTATAATATAGATGAATCTGTGCTCATCTCCACTTTTTGTTTTTCCTTTTCAGTTAATAGACATTTTGGTGAGACAAACATGAATGTTCGTAGTAGTAGATCTCACACAATATTCAGAATGGTATATTCTTATTGCATTGTTGGAATTGAAGCTCCATCTGAGCATAATATTTTATAAACTCCTAAATCTTTTGTCGTTTACTTTGTATACCAGGTAATTGAAAGCAAGGGGAAGGATACCAATTCTTCTGGTGATTATTCAAGTACTGATGCCATTCGTGTCTCAGTCCTGGTTCGTATTCATTCCCTTACAATCTGTAGACTAATTTTTCTCAAACATGTGAATATATTTGTTGCTTCTTATTCTGGAGGTATGTAAATCATTTAATATCCCACAACTCTTCTTAGTTACCCATTTTTGTGTTTTACTTGGAAGTAGAATTTGGTAGATTTAGCAGGGTCTGAGCGAATTGCTAAAACTGGAGCTGATGGTGTTCGTTTAAAGGAAGGAAAGCACATTAACAAGAGCTTAATGGCTCTTGGTAATGTGATTAACAAACTAAGTGACGGTGCAAAGCAGAGGTATTTGATTCTCCTGCTGCATACTGTGGTAATATGTCAAACAACAATGTTTTAATGATAGAGATCATTAATGTAGGGGACACATTCCTTATCGTGATAGCAAGTTAACTCGTATACTACAACCTGCTTTGGGCGGTAATGCCAAAACTTCTATTATTTGCACTATAGCACCGGAAGAGGTAACACATTATTTGTGTTTCATATATTCTGTTATTTTTTTTTCTACTTCCTTTTTCTTTATGGTGAAGAGGTGGAAAAGGGTGGGCATCTTTTTTTTATTTTTTATTTTTTGGTTTAATTATTTTACATCATGATACATTTAGGTTCATATTGAAGAAACAAAGGGAACTCTTCAGTTTGCCAGCAGAGCCAAGCGTATCACCAATTGTGTTCAAGTTAATGAGGTATGTTCTTTATCTTGTTTGTATTTCAATCATTCGCATTCAGTTGGCTGGATTAATTTGCCTACAATCTTTGAGATACTTGGGCTTGAGACAGGACTTCAAAACTGATTTGAGGACTTTGACTTCGAATAACAGAATTTAATGATAGCTTAAATCCTTGACCATTAAAATATTGGCACTTATCTATGAGCATTTATGTTTATGTGGCTACTTCATTATTATGGTTGAGCTTCTTTCAGTCTGAGTATCATTGTTTTCCACTGGAATTTGACAATGTAGCTAATTACGCTTATAAATTTGTTACAGATTTTGAGTGATGCTGCCTTATTAAAACGGCAAAAGTTAGAGATAGAGGAACTGCGAAAGAAACTTCAGGTTGTGACAGCATAATATTTATTTTGCAAAGATGAGTATTTCAAACAAACTAAGCTGGTTGAAGCCTTGTTTAGGGATCTCATGCTGAGGTGCTAGAGCAACAGATTTTAAAATTGAGGAATGATATGCTCAAGGTAAATTATCTTTGCTTCACCAAATTTGCAAATCTATCTTGAGTGTGAAGCCTCAGTTACATGTATAAATTACATTTGCTCATGTTGCAAACCATAGTATGAACTAGAGCGTGAGAAGCTTGAAATGGAACTAGAAGAGGAGAGGAGATCACGTAAAGAGCATGACCAAGGTGTCAGGGTGCAACAGATGAGAATTCAAAACCATAATCTTGTCACTTCTTCAGATTGTGATAAGTTTAGCGAGGTATGTATCCTGATGTGAAAGAGCTCCTGGACAATTTGATTACTTTTTAGAGGATAACATAGATTGAATTTAATTATGAGTCGGTGCAAAATTGATCATGTTGAAAAGTAATTGCTGTGTTATTTCATTTGTTTCTAGCTAGTCTTAATGAAAATGAATCTTTTATGTACTCAAGGTTGGCATCAAAATAACATTTGAATGATTACAAACTTGCTTATTTTTTCAAATTTATCCTTTTATTGCACTAGTTTATTGTCAGTCATACTAATAGTTTTGTATTTACTAGCAGGAGCAGGATTTTAGGAGACAAAGCCCCAAGGAAGAATGCAATGACAGTATTGGTATATGCCAAGGAGATGTTTTTGGAACACCGTGTTTTAAGTCAACTCCTAGTGCCTTTGTTGTAAAACGATCAAATTATTCAGGGATGCCTGATTATAGCCCGCTTCCAGATTCTTTTAGCAATGTTGCGGACGAAGATACATGGTTAAAAATGAACAATGGTTACATAGCTGACCTTGATTCACTTCAGATGACTCCCGCGAGAAAAGTTCAATCCTTTCCTCCAAATGATGCAACTCCTGTGAGTTGATATCTCTGAAGCACTGGCTGAAAAGATGGTCTTTTTTTAACTGTTATGTGCAATTATGTTGCTAAGAATAGAATATAATTTCTTTTTCCTTTTTAAAGTTCTCATCTCTATAACAAACACGAATACTAGGACAACAAAATCGAGAATATAAACTTTCGGAAAACTTATTTGATGCTTTGCTTTGTAGTACTCCAAAATTTAACCAAATGAGTATTCAGTTATGTTTTCTGTTCAGATTGCCTGTTTAATTGTCATGTTTGTTTTCATTGTTATTCCCATCCTTGATGTTGGATTAGAAGATGATTGCTCTTGTTGTTTGTCACCCATCTAAATGTGGATGCTTTATCACTTCAAACTCATGTAATGTTAAATATATCCTTAGATCAGGTGTAATAAATTTGTGGTTGTCTGTTGTATGACAGATAACCACGTTAGTCATCATTAGGATGTTTCCATCACTTAGTAACTTTTGCAAATGCATAATTTGACACTCGTTCTAACTGGATTCCTATCCTGTCAGAGTTGTTCAAATGATAATTACAGAGAAGAGGTGCAAAAGCTCAAGAGACAATTAGAATTAGTCACCGAAGAGAAGAATGAATTTCAGGTTGGTATAAAGAATTCATTTTACTAGTGTTTTATAATTATCCGAATTTTCTGATGCATAGAACCTGTTGAGCTTGAACCTGTACCTTTATAATATTCATGGCCTCTTGGTATGGATTGTGCTTTCTCAAAGTTAAGAATACAGTTTGTTGTTTCAGTAATTTTACTATTTTGAATCATGCTTGTGTGTAGATAATCTACTAGATAAAGTGCTACTTTCTGGTTTATAAAGTGCAGATTGCAAGTGCAGGTGTATCACACTAAATCCTTTGTGGCAAGACATCATACAAGAAATAGATTGATAAGCCTCTCCAATTTCCCCTTCTGCTCAAAATTTCCATCTACTTTTTGCCTCAGTTTCTTGGTGATATTGTTTTTGAGTATTTATATTTTTTATAATCTCTGGAAGTTTAGTAGATGCCGGTTCTTTCTGCTTAGTTTAGTTTCTCCATAAACTAATTCAATCAATAAAAATTTTGTATCTGCTCCAATTGCACACTGTTGATTTGACATGGTTCCACCACTTTTATTACTTTATTTCTCCCTAATTTATGTTTCCACATGCATTTGTGTATCTTTATGCTTTAATGTGTTTGCAGAGAAAGTACAATGAGCAAATACAATTGAATGACCAATTAACTGGGGAGATATCTGAACTTAGACAAGAGGCACTTGTAATTCAAGAAATTCCTCGAAGGCTATGTGAATCTGTGGCGAGTTGCAAGGACTTCTATGAAGATCTTCTCTCTACAGTGCAGGTGAAATCTGTGCATTATGTGTACTGCTTTCTCTCTTCAGATATTCAAGTAACTGATATTTACTTTCTGTCCTCTCGCTTCAAAATAGAGTTTGTCAACTGATGCGAAATCTTCCACTGCTAAACTGCTCTCGAGCACCAGTGAAATTGTTTCCAGCCTTTTCTCAACTCTGGAAACCCATGTCTCAACGGCAATGGATGATCACAAGTCTTTTTCAGGGAATGATTTCCTAGTCCAAGAACATTGCAAAGTTCTTTGTGAGAGGTTGAAAAGCGCAGTTACAGAGTTGGTGCTGTCAGAAACAACAACAATTGACAATAAGCAAGTGAAGAATCCACTGTGCAGTTGCAACAATAAGGTAGCTGCCTGGCCACAACAATCAAGTTATCTTATATCAATAATGTTTTTATTATCTCTCCTGATGTTTGGATATTTGTTTCCTTTACTGGTTTAGATAATTTAAACTCTTTCTTGCTGTATATTTTGTCTATATTGTTACCTGAGTTAGCCAGTTTTTTTATGTAGTCTTAGAATACAGAGCATATATGAAACTTAAATTATCCAAAGTTTTCTTTGTTTTACCTTAATAATAAGGTGGGATTCATTGTAAAACCATTTTAATCCATACACATTATGCTCATTTAAACAGTTTAAAGTTATTTATAGTTTTTACCGTATAGTTATTCATAACTATGGTGTCTTGTTGGTCCAACACGGCATAAGGCTTCTTTTCTATGAATTAATTGCAAATAAACCTTGCTTTCAATTTGTTTATAGTTATGTTCCTTAACAGTTGACACTGTGTAAATGTGAGATGAAGAGATGGTTATTTTCATCTGGAATAGAATTGTTCTAAAACGGCTTTAAATAGAGGATGAATTCATTGATTATTACTATAGATAAATTTTTGCGTGATGGGCACTAAACTACTGAAGTAAACTAGAGTTCAACATTTGTGACTTTGCCATGTGAAAACCTATCTGAAGCTGCCTTTTGACCTTTGGTGTGCAACACCTAGTATGGTTAATAAGGAACACTATCAAAAGACAACAAACTCATATCCTAAGGGTTCACACCATATTTTTCCTAGCTTTAGTAAGTTGATTTTGTTGTTTATGTTGTTTATGTATCCAGTCTCTTAATTTTGTTGTTGATGTATCTAGTCTCATGCTTTTCTTGAAAAGCAACATAACTAAGGCTAATTAAAACTTTGGTTTGAGAATCAAATTTGCAGAGCATCAACTCTCTACACAAACATGCTGCATGTGACCAGTCATTTTACTCTCTGGTAGGAATAAGTGACGTCTGCTAGTTAGAATACTTAAATATCTTTGTTCTGTATCTGTGTATGCTAAGTTTCAAGATGATCCTATTTCCAGACAATGAACAAACTACTTAGCTCAGAACTAAAACATTGTGTAGGATGCTGCTTTCCATTATGTTTTAAGACTTAGTTTTGAATTTGATTAAGGGCTGCACTCAGGGAGAAGAAAGTACTTGTTGGAAGGACAAATTGAGTAATGAACTCAATACTATCAAGGAAAAGTATGATGACTTGGAGAAAGAGTTAGATCTTAATAACAAGCTTCTGGATGCTTCTAAAGAAAGATATGGTAGCTTGGAAAGAGAGTTTCAGCTATTGAAAGAAGATCGAGATTCTTTGGTTGAAAAAGTATCCGAATCAACTCAAACACTTGTTCTGGTTTCTAACCAAAAGGAAAATGTTTTGAAGGACTTGAATGTTGAAGTACAGAGAAGGAAAGATCTCGAAGAAGAGATTAAACACTTCAGTGTTGCTTTTGCATCCCGGCAGAAATCACTCGTTTCTTTCCATAGTGACCTGAAATCTAAAATTGAGAAACTGAGAGCTGCCCAAAATCCAGTTTCAGTACCAAAACCTCCAGGGCAATAAAGAACATCAAAAAAGGTTCCTTCAATTTCTTTCCCTTGTCATTTTCATCTGCAGTAGTTCTGACCTTTTATTTATCTTTCTGTCTAATGTATTCATATTCAAATTGATCTTTCTCTATCTAATCTACACTTTGGATATAACTTGCCATATCCTTCAAGCTTGTTTGAGTTGAGCTCATAACAATTACTGGTACATGGAAATTGTTCAGCTTGTCCTCACTCCTGATGCATGCATCAAAATGGCATGAAATCATGTACTGTGAATTTGTAAACTAGACTTCAAGATGTTTACTCTCAAAATTTGAAAATCATTTATAGATTTTGTGGCACTGATTGGTTTTATCGTAATAGACATGGGTTCCTTATCACATCCTATATACTTGAATGGTTGATTCCACATTATGGAGATGGAGCCCCCCCGATGCATGAAGATGGTCATAAAAGAATCTGTCACAAAATAAATATGTATTGTTTGTGTCTCATATGTTTTCTTGTTAGGTACAACAAATTTTGAAGTCTCTGATAAACTCCTGATCGGTACAATCACGGGCTGATAATCAGATCAAATTTAAATTTTGATGTGTATCACGACCTGTTGAGTCATATCAAACGTGCATGATTAGTCATTGCATGATTGATTATTCTAGGGAAAGATTAGGAGAATATTGCAAATTTATGGGAAGTGCCCTGTTGATCGATTATTCACCTTGTCTTTCCGAGACTGACAGCCTAATCACAAATCTAATCCAACTCTAATATCTCGTCAAGTATTTTAATAATTGTTGATTTCATTTTTAGATTTTGTCACTATCATAATGCTCTTAAAATCCCACCAGATTGTGACTCTGTCTGCAATTATTTTACCCACTCTTGCAAATTATGCTTGTAATGTAACCCCACCCTCCATTATTAAACAATAAAAACACAACTTTTTTCCCTTCTCCAGTGCATAATAACGTAAACAAATAAAAATCAAGAATCACATACAAGCAATTATACTACACTATGTTAACATAACTTTTGTCCCATATTTAGTAATAGAAACGGTAAATAATTATAAGTCTGTATATATTTGAGTTTATATTTATCATAAATTATAAGTCTGGTTCAAATTTAATAAAATATTGAGTCTAACCAACCCAAATCCATTAGAGTTCTACTCTATATTTGAGTAAATATCGAAATTGTTAATTTTTATTTTTTTTCATTTTAATGAAATCAATTACTCTCTCTCTCCCGTAACTTTTTATCTGAAAAAATTACTAGAGATTTTTCATGCAAAATTTGGTATTGTTTTAATTTCAATCTGCCATCTTTACTTGAATTTCATAACACATTAGAAAGGGGATTGAGATTGAATGGATTCAATAGCTTTGTATTATATTGTACATGATAAATAAATATAATAAGACAGAAACGAATCAATCCAGATCACAAACGTAATTACATTCAATTTGCCTCTGTACCCATTCAAAGTAATGTTGACTTGTTATGGACGCACTGCACAAAAGACAAATTCTTTTGGGGACCACGTTAGTATGATGATGTTATTATTAAATTCGATGCTCTATGTAAAAGAGAGCGAGGGAGAATTGAATGAGGCTTAAAGTCTACAGATGAAGACAAAGCAGTGATATAAACAGAACACTGAAACACAGGACGCTGGATTGGAAGATACAGGTGAGTCCAGACAATCTTTGGAGCTGCAACAGTTGAAAAGTTCTGCAAAAACAACCCAGGTCGGTTTGGACTTGAACTGTGTCTCTTTCTGCCCATTCTCTCAAGCCTTAATTACCCAATCCTTCCAGAGTTGCTGTTGTTTGTTCAGTCTAAAAAACCGCCGGGTATGCTTTGTCCGTGACATTTATTACTCCTGCAACTGCACCACCTCACCATTTTTTCCTTTTCTTTCGACTGCTTCAGCAGTTGAAACGTGCGCCCCACATCTTCATTTTTGAGCGCCTTTCAGCTCAAATGGCCTTCACAGCACCTAAGCAGCTCGGACAAATCCTTCTGGAGCAACAAGAACCTTTCATGCTAGAGATTTACCTTTCAGAAAGAGGGTACAGAAAGAAGAAATTGGATTCAGGAGGTAGTATCATCAAAAGCTGCAAGGGAAATTCAGGCAAGTCTTTGAAGAGGTCAGATAGTTTTAGTCCAACCAATAGCAGAAAGGGTATTCCACTTTGTCCCAAGGTATTGAGAGCTGTATACAACAAGCTTATTTCACTTAAAGATAGCCCGAGGATTAAGAATAACGATGACAGAGGTGGTCAATTTACTGCCACTGAAGTGGCGAGGGATAGCCAGGACGTTGCAGAACCAGATCGATTTTCCTCCGTTAGTTGCACAACAATTTTAAATTCATGCTCAGAGACCGATGTTGAAGAAGCATGGGCTCAGGTGCAACAGAATGATATCGCATTCGGAGAAGATGCTTCCCAGCCTTTCAAACTCTGCAGTCCAGGTGAAAAGGAGGTAGAAAAACAATATTTCTCATTGTCTTGTTGATATTTTTTTAAGTAAAGCTTACTAAACCCTGTTTGGAATTATCTGAGAATCTATCAGATTAGTTGTTAATTTTCTCACTACGCTAACAGATTGCTGCAGATAGAAAGCCTGGACGGAATTGCATGGAAGAAGACCGAGAACAAATCAGCCCTGTATCAGTACTAGAAGAAACACACTATCATAGAGTTTCTCCACTTGGTAAGTCTCAGCATATTAACTTCACTCAGCTTATGATTCTGATTCCTTATGTTGAAACCGTCTTCTTTTTTGTGGGTAAGGCAAGAAGAGAAAGGATTCCGGTGCAAGGCAAGGAGAGAACTCATCAAAAAGTTCCACTACACTCGCCAAGAAAATTACGGAGGACTCCCTATTGTCAGCTTCTCTCTGGAGCCTACTTATACAGTCGGAAAAAGAGGAGCCGGGTAGTGCAGGTGCAAAAGAATTGGAAGAGGTCGTCCTGTATAAACCCGACTCGCAATTCTTCAAATCCAAAAAGATGTTGCAGCAAACAAGGCAGCTTTTATTTGATTGTGTGAGGGAAGCGTTGAACAACCATGGAAAGGAGAGAAGGCGGCAACAGAGTCATAAACAATTTATGAGACCAGAGTTGCCGGGCACGCTCATGTGTGATAAAATAAAGGCGTGGGAAAAACAATCAAGAGGCGAATTCAACATAACAAGGTTACTGGATTCGGAATTTCAGGATTCAGCACAAGAATGGACCGACTTTCAGCGACAGAAGAGGTACCTTGCGTTTGAGATTGGCGATGGCATACTGGAAGAGATCAGGGATCAACTTGTCATAGATATGGTTTATCTTTCCAAAATTTAATGACTGACTTACCCATTCGGATTTATATCACTGCCCTTTTCTCAGCCTCTTCCACTGATTTCAGTATCCAATTTTGGATTGGAAATAAAAACTGAAGGAAAAACAAAGGCACTATTCAGTCTTTTATGTAAGCTATCACTCTAGGGATTGACTGCTGTACCCTTGCATCTAAAATTTTTTTGAATTTTACAACTTAAAATCACCGTTGTAACAACTTTAAAACATTAAAATTTTAGTTTTGTACCGGAGACAAACCAATCATTCCAGCATACATGGAATGACTTCTTAGAGCACCACCGAATCTTGAATCACAGAATACTGAATATCGACTAAGAAATTAGAGAGTCTCCCCGCACTTAATGGAACCCGCCAATATTGAAGGGGACCTTCAGGCGGATCAGTTGATATTAAATCTCTTTAAGATGATTGCTGGATAGATGTTGATGTTTAAACCACCAAAAATAAGAACCAACGTCAAACAAAAACACTCATCGCCATTTGGGAAGTGCCAATGCCTTTCGTGGTGTGTGAGCATTTAGTTTGAAAATTGCATTTGTTCCATTAGCACATGCTCTAGGGACCAGTTGACTCCAGAACTTACCAATGCCTTACCCCTGAGAACTACTACTATTATTACTACTTAACCAACACGCAAAGTTTCCTTGTAAACTCACTGTCCATGTTAGTAACAAATCATATAGATGAATAATTAGGTTCCACCTGTCTTCTGTCGACGGCAAACCAAAGACTCTCTACTGACAAAATAACATTCCATCTGAAATCTTGAAAAATTTTAACACGAGACAAGAAATTTTGGCTACATAGCACTGCGTCCCTTTTGTTTAACTAAATATCAGGCAGTATAATTTCAACCTTTTAAAAACAAATAAGTGGAGGCAGACTCTAACGGGGTGGTCATTCAGGACATAGAAGCCACGTCAGAAATGTATATGTATTTTTCTTTTCCAAAAAATTAATGAGCATTCACTATAATCGCTTACTCAGTGTCCAAAACATACAAGGGACTAAGTTGTGAAATGCATATATCTTGCAGATGCATAGGGGTTAGCATTCTTTGAAAATAGGATATAACAGCAAACTAATGAATTTCCCCATCCTCACCAACCTCTCCATCTTCTAGCTCCTCATGTCCGCCATTTCTACGTGAACCATCTCTGTGATCTCTTCTGTGTCTTTTATGCCGACTTTCACTGTCAGACTCAGGAGAGTATGCATGCTGCCACATAACACCAAAAGGAAATTAATCCTTTGTTGTAGAAGTAAAAACATTCTAAATCCTAAGCGAACACACTCACCTTTCTTGATTTCTTACGGTCACTGCCATGTCTACGAGACCTTTTAGAATCCTCTCTTTCATCCTTATCAGAGCTTGCATCATCGACAGCACTTTGATGCCGTTTCCGGTGTTTCTTATCTCTGTCTTTTTCCTTTTTCTTGTCCTCTTTATGGCCATGACTGTCAGCTGCATCCAAATTTTCACTATCTGATTCATCCTTTTTTGTCCGTTCCTTTCCCTTCTCTCTTTCACGCTCTTTGTCCTTCTCTTTTCTCTCCTTTTCCTTCCGTTTTTCTTTCTCCTCTCTCTCTTTCTCCTTTTTGGCCTGAAAATAAACAAAGTAAATAACTTCTGAAACAAATATGTATACCATACAAAAAAGTAGCAGCATAATAACTTCCACTCAAGAAAAATCCAGAATAAATGACTGCAGCACAAGTTTTGCGATTCTTAAACGCCACTTAAACTGAGAAAATCTTTTTACATCCAAGACTTTAATTGAATTGAAAGTGTGACCAGTCAACAGTTACCCCATTCATCTGGCAAGTCATCCTTTGTTGAATCAGATTTCATTACATGATATTAAACAGATAGATCATTCATGCACAAAAACATAATAGCTGGATCAAATGGATAGACAATATATCACCAACTACTTTAAGACACATAAAAGCTCAAGTACCTTTTCCTCCTCACGCCTTCGTTCCTTTTCTTTAGCCTTTTCCACCAAGTGTGAAATATATTCCTCAAAGATCTGCCTACCAAAGCTCTCGTCGCCAATTGATCTAAAAAAGAGAATGTGTAATCAATTAAACCAACCAAAAAGAAAAGTAATAATAAATCTCGGTAGGCTACTCGAATAAAATCAATAAAATTCCAATATTAAGCGTGGAAAAACCATAAAAAGAACCAATACTTGTACTCTTGGCTCTCTTCAAAAAGTGGTTTGGAATCCTCCCAATTAGATGATGCAGTTATTTCCTACAAGGCAGCACAACCATCAAAAACTAAACAGCTTGGTTTAAGGAATTGCCCACCCCAAGTATTGCTAAATTTCTAACTAAAATTATTCACATTCCTGTTAAAAAAAAAAAAAATTGCCATACCTTATAACTATACAGTAGTTTAGTGAAGTCATCGGTGAGACGTTGACGCTTTTTAGCTTCTTTGTCCTCCTTCTCCTTGGCTCTCTCAAGTAATTCCTCGTATACAAGCTTCAACGAATAAGAGCATTATCAAAATCCTAGTAGTAGTTATACAATGATAAACAGTAGGAATCATATAAGATGCCAAACAAAATTATATGCCTAATTGTGCATAAACCAGAGACCATAAAAGCAGGAAACAGGAAATGACACCACAAAAAGGATTTTTGAGGAATCTAAAACGCAAATCATTAAGAGTTCCTCAAGAGCTAGATAGTGCCATCTAAACATCACACAACTTTGATTGTTATAGGAAAATAATCAACAGTCAGTATGCAGTTTCAAGACTCGGGTGTCACAGGCTTCTGATTGCATACCAAAAGGAAAGACATAATTATGCTCATATACATCCTTTCCAGCAAACAAATATTCATTGCATATGACTAGCCATTAACATGAGAGCATTCGAGAAAAAGGGCAACTAAACTGGAAAAGAAATACCTCAAAGTTGATATCTGAAATCTGCGGAGAGCCAACATCTTCTAAAATAGCAGCCTTAAAGTCTTTAAACATCCATGTTGAGGCCATGGTAATCTAAGAAAAACAATGATGACATCAGGGTTGTATCGTAGAAACAAACGAAAGACACATAATTAACGTTAAATACCTTCCCCGACTTCATTGCATCCTTTATACGAGTTTTGTCTTCATGATACTATCAAAATGCAAAAGAACAGAGTTAAATAGGGTCAGGCAAACCAGATCAATGATAGACAATATAGACAAATGACATACCATTTTCATCATCACCCTAATGCATTCACCAGAATTAACAATTAAAGCAGTAGATAGATATGAAAGTACCTGCTTATCCAATTCTTCAGCCACATCCTCAAACAAATCTTTTGGTGTTGAGCCAGAGGTATTGGATGCAATGGCATGATATTGAGGTAAATCCTTAACCTACAGAAGACCAAAATTACAAAAAAAAAAAAACCAAAAGATACCAGAATCTTTTTTTTCCTTCACCGTTATTTTCTCTTTTTTTTCCAAAGGGTTTATTAAGGATATCTTTCCTAACTTCTGCCAGAAAAGAACACCATAAATGAAGTACCTTAGAACAGTAATCATGCCAATGAGTTTTAGCTGTAAGGGTTCCATCAGCAACATGTTCTTCCATCAGCAAGCGAAATGCATCACGGTTTTTCCGCTCAATCCGCCTCAATTTTTCCTTATATTTGGTCACAAATTAAGATAAGAACATATTAGTGCTTTTGAAAACCTCCCTTGGGGTAGTACCCAGTTTTCATGGACAGCTTGTTCACATTTTGTAAATTTCATTTTATTAGCATAAATTTTCCCTGTGCTTCTGTTCAGAATAAGGATAAGAGCCCATGCCAGATGAGGAGAATGGTAATTCTGAACAGAACCTACCTTCTGCAACTTCTTTTGTTCCTCTTCTTCCTTCTCCAAATCACGAATGTAGTCCTGATAAACAATCAAGCGATCAATTTTTTCAAGACGTGAGCATCTCTCGTCATCTTCTAAGCGATCTTGAACTTTACGCCACTGGCTGTTCACCTGCATGAAATACAAACCATGATGAACAGGTTCAACAATAAAACAACCATGCGAACGGTTTCTATAAAATATATATATATGTTTTGACCCTATTTTTTTCAAAGGTTACCTTGACAAAATCACAGGATTCAAGAAATTTCCTGTACTCGGCTATATTCCGCCTATGGTCTTCTGCAGCCTTTTCCTTCTCCTGGATAAAATACGAAGACACAAGCAGTAAGAATTAGCATTAAAGCAAGATAGAAATTACCCATGTCAGCTGTACTATTCATATAAGGATGGCTAAACTCCAGCAACCATGCAGAAATGAACACTTTAGTTTAGTTTGTAAACAAAAAAAACAGTGCTAACAGTCAGCACACGTGAAGCAAAAGATAAGGAAAAAGGCTGAAAATCTAGTCTTTACATAACCCTCAAATTAACATTCTTCTTTACTGCATCCATGGGACCATGGCTGCTGGGTTGCTAAGAAATGCAAAAGCAAAAAGAGTAAGATTTGTAAGACCGAAAAAAAAAAATGCATTCACATGCATCCATTTGCATGCTGCAATTCTAACCAAAGATTCTCTTAAACTCCTGTTCAGTCACTGGGATCAAAACTATGGCCAAAATGGAAAGAAAATAAGAATAAATGAAAGATGGAAAGAAAAGACAAATCATAGACCACTGGATGGGCTACACCAAGGCCCCTATATTTGGATCCTACAGATATGAATTGTACTTGCAAAACTTTTACCTTCCGCCCAAGTTCCACCGTGTAGTTATCAAAAAGATCCTCCCGATCTCTGGCTCGTTCAACAGCCTTGAACCGTTCATCATTTTCAAACATACTTACTGCTTTGCTGTCCAGGTAAATAGCTTAGTTAGTACTAAGAAGATTGAGAACATAATCTTAGCATTAGCTATATAGACAACTGAAATAAAAGGTTTCATAGGGAAGGGCAAATTTGAACCTCCATTTCATAGAAGATGTGAGTTCCTTGGACTCCTGAAAGAGATGAAAGCAGGAAAAAGCATCAGACATACACAATATAGAAGGAAAACAGGTCAATCTGAGCTGCATGCAACATACTTCAAGCATCTTTGTGAATTCTTCCTTGGCCTTTTTCTGCCTCATTCGCCTCTCCTCAGCCTCTATTTTTTTCCTCTGACCCAAGTACTGAAACATTATAAATATAACCAATTTTATATCAGAATAATATAGTTAATTCTGTCAGAGCATAAAATTAAAACTAAAAAGCAACTAGAGATTAGTCAATCATACCCAATTTTATTCCAACTGAATCCACTGATGCATATCCACAAAATAAATTAATTAATTAAATAAATAATATCATGCTGCTGTAGGCTTCGTGCAAAGTTTACCTCATTAAATGCTTGCTTACGCTCACCAAGTGTTTTCAAAGCACCATATCTTTTGTCATTGATTATCTCCCTCATTGCCTAATGAGATTTCAATATCAATAAAAACCATTTTTCCATTATATAAAAGATAGAATGAATAAAGTGAGATATAGCTGAACAACCTGCTCCCAAGTCCAATCAGACTGCACATTAGCAGATTCGAGAAGGGCTTTGAAAGCATTTTTTGCCTCCTAAACAAAAGAAGGGAAAAGCTAAATTTCAGAAAAACAAAAAAAAAAAAGAGAAAGAGGCTGCCAAAGCTGACAGTGACAATAAATATTTCCACATTCCAGAATTCTGCAAAACACATATTTCTAGGTGAATCAAAGTACCAGCTTGCTGGCAAACACTAAAGGTTCATCATCGGTTATATTCTCCTCCACTGGAGTAACATTAATTTTTCCAGCAACCGCCATTCCTTTTTTTGCTTCCTGCCAATAACAAAACATGGACAAGTCAACTCCAGCAAATTAAGAATTCATTCCTCAAACTAGCATGCTAATTTTTAAAAATGAAAAGCTGCATTTCGCAAATTTCAAATGAGCCAACTGAACAGATCTTGTTCTCATCAATAATCTAAACTACCCAAAACTTGTATAAAGATTTTCTTAAAAACGAAAAATGTACTTTGAAGCTCTATTATTCCTCTAGAATAAGCTACCTAACAGACTTCAATAATTTAAATTATTAACAAACAGCCCTCGAAAAGGTCATACCTCAATATCCTGCGTAGTAGCTCCATCTACAGAATTTGCAACATCTTGAGACGCAACAGTCCCGTACCCACTCCTGTCATCATTAGAAACACAAGGCAAAATTCCACATACTATCATACTTGTGACAATAACAGACGATTACTAACTACAGAAGTAAAAGCTCATACATTGTATTTGTGTTGGCATTGACCAAACCAGGAGGAACATCGATATTTCCTGAAACAGTAATATTTAATGGAGTCACTGTTGCAGGTTGAACTACAGTGGCACTGATACCAGCAGAGCGTGCAACAGGAATGGTTGATGATCCAGTAACTACCACTGGGGATGAATTGGTCGCAGCGACGACAGGCGTAACCAAAATTGGGCTGGCAGTCACCCCAGATAAAGTAGAAGAAGCACCTGAGCTAACTGAAACAGTTGCAGCAGGTGTTTCAGCAGAGGAAACGGCAACAGCAGCAGAGACATTAGAATTTGCTCCCAGTTCTAACTGAGTTCCCTGGCTAACTGCCACTTGAGCCTGTTCCCGGGCTAACTGGAAGCAAATATTTGAAAGTGAGATCATAAATGCAGAAAGACTGGGGAAAAGAACACAAGTAAAAGGTCAAATGAGTAAAACCTTCAGTTCCTCAGGTATTGACCACTTTGACTGTTTCGTAACCTTGTTGTAATAATACCTGAAAAGGTCACCCCCTGATTATGCAGCGATCATGGAAAGGTGCTAATCAAACAGGATGCAACTCTACTACAGGAAAAAAGAAGGAAAAATTATTAAATGCAAAATAGAGCTTAAACGCACTTTTTCCCCTCCGGAGTGGTGAATTCCTTCCAAACAGTTGATGCATCTGCCCTCTGTTATACTAACATCATTATTAAGTAAAGAGTGGAAGTAATAAAAGGAACAATCTATAGATGAATAGTATCATGTTACAACAAATAAACAGTATGCTATCATGCAGCACAAAAACAGGAGAATGTCAATTAAGAAGATTTACATCATCAGGCAAGAGAATAAAGGAACCTATTTCAAAAAATAAAAATAACACTTCAATTCTCCATCCACTAGTTTAGAAACCCAATTCTACATTCCAACAGGATAACAAGCAGAGGTATTTGATAATAGTCAAACCAAGATAAAACCTCATAGAAAATGGAAATACGATGAATAAGACAAATTCTTCATTGACATCAAACACCCTTGACTGGGTGTTTCATACCTCTCAAAATATGTAGCACATGTACACCTGAGGAACTCTTCACAAACATTGACATCAACAGAACAAACAAAAGCTTGCAAGCACAATGTTATGGTAAAAAATTGCAAGTATCACCAACATGTATGGACAAATATGATTTTCTTATACTACAAGCGAAAATATGAACAGAAAAAGAATACTCCTGAATTTTGATCTTCAAAAGCTTCATGGAATGATAACCATGTTCTTCAGATTTGGATAAAAAAAAAAAAAAGAATCATGGAATAACAACTGCATTTCTAGTAACAGGACTGCAAGCAGAAAAGGATAAGGTAAATGACGAAGAAAGAAAGCAATACTATATTAAGTTAATGAAGAAATTCTCATATAAGCAGACAACAAACAGTATAGAGGTGATAATTTGTATCTTCATCCCAAGAATTTCATTGAGTAATGAAGCAAGAAAAGGCAACCCTTACTACCCAACATTTGTTAAAACATCCCATCACCAATTCCACATAAAAAAAATTTCCCTACATCAAAAACAACATTTAAATAGCAAAATGTTGCCTGCCTTGAGAAAGTGAAAGCCCACCTTCAAAGTGAGCATATGGAGTAGTCATTAAATTTCTCCAGACTTGCCATGATGTCTAAAAAGCAGTGGCAAAACATGCAAAGAAAATGAAAACTCAAATATAACAATTTGGATCAATTCACCATGCCTCAACTGTCAACATCCATAAAGGGAATACAGTTTGTACAAAAACCAAGACATGAAATACTGAAACATATCAAAGGCATGTTTGACTTGTAATGGAAAACAAATTAAATGGTTAACAAATCTCACACACTCTATTGATAAATGACTCACCTCAATTGGTGTCATCAATTCCACAGGTTTCTCCCAGCTAGATTGCTTTGTCCTCTTATTGTAATAGTATCTGAAAAAATAAAGTCACCAGTTTTAAAAAATATCTATATATGTATATATGTATGAATTTAGGTGTATACCAGCATAAACAGCAACAATTTACCTTCTTCCATCATTGGATGTATGCTCTTGCCAATCAGATGATGATGGCTGAGCAATGCTAGGAACTTGTGCTGCCTGATATTCCATAAAAGTGTAGGATTAACACATGTTTCAGATTCCAGGGGAAAATAAATATATACATGAAATGGCCATGCATAATGTTAAGCAAACATATTAAGAAAATAATTAGAATTATATTTCAGTAATCATCAGAAACCTACCCAAGTTTCTGACACCATGACTGAATTTCTCATAACATCATGGAATTGTCACTAACCTCCACAGGTTATCTGCCTTTATAATAAATGTTAAGCCCCCAATTCTGTCCAAATAACACATACTTTCAATTAACTCAGTATGCAGCAGAGGGCAAGAGATGTTCTGAAATGTACTAAAGTGTAGTGTACAAACATTGCAGCACTCATGCTCTGCTTGGTGGTTGGGAAGACAAGTGGAGGGCAGGGAAAAAAGGAAAAACAGAGGGTAAAATGCAAATTAAGCTATTTCTTTAGAAGAGCTACTAGCTACTGTCACCCTCTCAAATCTATCTACTTTTTGAAAGACTAATTTTAGTGAAGTGAGAGCTTCCAATACTCCTCCTTTTCTGCCAAACCACAATAGATTCAGGTCTGCTCTCCTTCCTCATTTTTCCTTCCTCCTCATAAATCCTTTCATCCTCCACTTCTGCCAGTTATTAAGGAAGGTTTTGCAGTGGTTAAATCAAAAGCTTCAAATCTTTAGGTGATGCAATGGTCAAAAAACCAGTCATAATACGAGTTACAAATTCTGTTTCATTAGAACCTTGTCAAGATTTTATTTACACAGCATCAAGAAGTGACCATATTTACTCTCTAATTAGATATATGTAAAATGACAATTCATCTAGCCTTGAGATAGCTAGCGTAGTAAAAAATAAAAATAATAAAATCCCTTTTAATTAACAGATTAGTAGGAAAATATAAACCAAAATCAATTTACCCAATTCCTTTGACAGGGCGCATATCACATCATGAAGAAGTGTCAAGAAGAAGCATCAAAGAATGTTGCACAGACCCACCAAAAAAAGTGAACTATTCATAAGTGCTTCTAAATGAAGAAACAAACATAATAAATTATATGTGGGACACTGTACACACAAAAAAGCTTACTTTCTGTTTTTTGATAAGAAAGAAACTTACTGCATCCGAGGAAGAAGCAGCTGATGGTTGTTGACCAGTCTGCTGTACGGGTGTACTAAGTGATGCACTGTGAGCCCAAGGTTGTCCAGATGGTGCCACAGGTGCATGCATTTGGATCATTGGTTGGAACTGAGATGATGCACCAGCATTATTTTGTGGCTGTCCATAAGAACCTGGTACAAACTGAAACAACACAAAACAAAAAAGATATGCAAAAGATACTCCCAAAAGAGAGTGAAAGAAAGAAGCGAAGACAAGGCATGAGATCTTACAGAATATGAAGAGAGAGGCATTCCAGGGACACCTAAGCCAGGCACATGATTGTTCATTGCATTGACAGTGTTCTGTGGCTGAGCTGAGCCAGCAGTAAGAGGTCTATTTGTTTGGATAAATGGTGCTGGTATAGCCTGTGATGAAGGCATGGGATTAACAGGCTGACTCGGCCTAGGCGGAAACTGCTGCATAGGTTGAGAGAACTGCATTGGCTGACCTTGAATAGCCGGCATCCCAACATTTAAAGAAGAAATACCTTGTCCAACAGGCTGAAACTGCTGGGAAGCCACAGGAATAAACGATTGTCCCTGCTGTGTTGGATGCACCGGTCGAAACTACAGTAGGAGTTGCACATAATGTGGTTATTAAAATTCTTGCAAGAATACACATGGCAAATGCCACCAAATGTAAACAGAAGAAGAAACCACTTTCATGGGTGAGGATGAACCAAAATTTTGAGGTCCTAATGATCCAACTACAGAAGGCCAACAAGGCTTATCCACAGAGGGACAGAGAAAGAGTAGGGCAAGAGAGAGATAGGGAGGAGGGCCAGAGGGAATGGGGATGCTAAGAAAATGATTGTCATTACATATACCATTGTGCAGAAATTAAAAAACGGAAACCTATCAAATGTTGTTCTATTAAACTCTAAAAAATCAGATATTGAGCAGAAGGAGAACTCTAATCAAATTAAAAGTGTCATTTTGCATTCACCGATTTTATTAAAAATATGTTCCCAAATGTTACAAAAGCACATTCGTCATGGTTGATATCCTAACAGATGTAAAATGAAATAAGTATTTTCAAACATACGGATAAAGATACCTCATAGCCATGCAAGACCAACGAACTTTAGACATATTCAAGAAAACAGGTAAGAAATAAGTGTTCAATATGCAAACACGGACTTAAAATAAGTAGCTTGTTTCAAAAAGGATCCTTTTTAGATTTTCAGTTATGCTACAATAGCACCATAATTTACTTAAATTAGAGATTTAATACCTGTGCACCAGAGGACTGAGAATTATTAGCCATTCCAGCACATGAGCAAGCCTCCTTCACTGGCTATATAAATCAAAAGGTTATTAAGAACATCATGTTCTCAAAAAGTTCGGCAAATTAATGCTCAATTGCAGAGTCACAAGCAAGACGAAAAAAAATGCCCCAAAAGTTCTCTCCGCTAATTTACGAATCAACATATCTTAACATATTTTTTCTCATACACTTCCAAGCCAAGGATTATTGACCATGTAGAGGAAGAGAACATGTGCACAACTTAACTTACTCGGTTTGCAGGAAATTCTGGATGAAAATGTCTTTTCAGAACACAAAATTTCAAAGTATTGGTTCACAAAGAAAACATAAACAATTGCAAGGATTTTCTTTTGTCCTGGTAACTGGAAATGAGGAGAACATAATGACAGTTAGGCTACTAAGTGGTCTTTAAATCTCTCTCCCACTCTCATGGATTGTAACAGTTCCACTTAAGTTTTTGCTCTCAGCCCCAGACAACAAGAAAATAACCGAGCGCACATGCCATCACATGCACAAAGCATAATACTATTCTTAGATAAACAGTAGTACAACAAAATTTATTTAACGCAAATAATTTAACCTGCCAATCAATTAGTTCACAACTGGCAGGTGATCGTGCACCAGAACTCTCTCGTATCCAAGCCAAAACCCGTTATAATCTTATGCCTAAATATAGTATAACATGCGAAACCCTAACTATTAAACTCAAAAAGCATATTAGAAAATACACCCACATTGCATTGTAATTTCCTTTAACCAGAATACCAAATTTTCTTCAACGACTACTACTTGTCACAGGTTATAAACATTTTAACTCTTTGGAAACCTCAAATTCAATCATCTCCCAGTAACCCTACAGAGGTCAATGATATTGCAACAAAAAACATAAACTTTCCAACCGAAAAAAATTAAGGAAAGAATAACTACTTACGGAAAGATGAGAGTATGATATACAGTGCACAAATGAGCTGCAAATAGAATCTCCGTTGCTATTGTTAAATATTCGGAAAACAGAGATCTGTTTCAGCGTTTTGGTGTCCCTGGTCCGGTGTTAGGGTTTAAGTGAGGGTACGAAAGTTGAAAATTTTAAGCGATCGAAACTAGAAAGTCAGATGTTTATCGTTTTTGTTAATGCCGATCTTCCGATTTTACCCCTAATGCGGTACATCAACATTTCGTTATTATCATATTATGTGTAATTGTCGTGACTCGTTCTCGGGTTACAATCACAATTCGGGCGGGTCGGTTCGTTGCCCGTGTCGACAATTGCCGTTGTTTCAAAATCATTTTGATTAAGGAAAATTATCATCCATTACTTTAATTTATTTTTTTTTTCTTTCTTTTGTTCCTGCAGTTTCAAGCAATATTAAGGTTACATTGATATTGCTGTTAAACTATGTGTACATTAACTATAATACCCCTAAACAATGTAAATAAGCATAAATTATATTTTTATTTTTAAAAAATATCGTCATAAATATTATATTTTTATCTCAAAATTCTTCTTTTACTAATCTCTTATTTACTTCAAACATCCTCCTTTTTTTTTAATTAGAATGTATTATTATAAAGTTTAAAGTAAACAAAATAAAAAAATAGTATAAAAATATAGTATTTATGATAATTATTTTAGTAAAAAAATATTTTGTATTTATTCCCGTGTTTAAGGGTATTATAGTCAATTCACATATATTTAACAGCACTGTAACAGAAGAGTACTTGGGCCATATCTTATACTACATTTAGTGTTTATTTGATTCATGGCATGGACAAAGGCCAAAACTTAGGCATATAATTGGTAATTATAATTCAACTTATTTCTGTTATAATGTTTGTAATTTTTTATAGTTGTCCTTTTGTGCTAAATAAGAAAATTTTGTTAATAATTTTTTTTATTTATCAATTATCACTAGTAAATATCAATAATATTTAGGATAATATTTAAAATATGTAATAATAAATATAAAAAATTATTAATTAATCGTAGATAAAAATTTTAATATGTAATACTATACATTAATTTTTTATTAACTATTACTATTAAAAGTCTATTATAATTATGGAAAAATATTAACTATGATAAAGACTTAATATGCGAAGTTAATCTATTTGATTACCATAATAATATTTTGTCTCTATAAACAAAGATGTTGCCACCATGTATAGCATCCTACCATCTTAAATTATGAATCTTGAATTTGATATCAAATAGCTTTCACATTAATTACATAATGTCATGAATTCCAAAACTATCATTCTTGATTCCTCGATATTATTGAATTTTATATTAAATTAAAAAATAATAATATATATAATTAATTTTATATTTAAATTATTATTTTGATCTAAATTTTGGGCATAAAAGCTATCTTGCATCCACACGCATACTTGACCCGTGAACGTTGACAAATAAGGAATGGACAAGCTCGTGAACCAAATCTGTTTCAAAAAGCCATGGATAAACTAACAATAACAGTACATTAATTTGAAAACACTGAATATTTCTGGCAGCAAGTAGCAATCACCATTAATCCGGCCGAAATATACGGCCCAGGATTTTGAAACAGGCCATTCTTCTGCTTGTTTCTCACATCTCTTCGTCTTTTCTGTAATGAAACTTAAGGGGAACGCTCACTAAAGCATCGTCCCTAACACTGCAGGACTTCTTACAGGAGAAACTGAGCATGCCGTTTTTCAATATTCCGGACGCATAATTATTTTTGGCCAAGACGGTTGCGCCGCCCTTTCTAGAGTTTTTGGTACACTCTCTAAAGGCGGCCAAAAAGGGGTCTTGATCCTGCTGCTTACTTCTTAGACCTTTTGTCGAAGAACTTCTTAAAGGAGGCTGAAACGTGCATGGAGGAAGAGGGATTTGTATATCATGGACTGAAAACCTTCCGCTTCCCGTCTGACAAGGCGGCGGCGGCAGCAGTAGCAGCTTGGATGAAAGGCGGCGTCCGTCGTCATTCCGACAGTCTTGCTTTGTCTCCTTGGAGACTCCAGGCTCGTGCTCCCATGAAAACGGAACCTTGACAAAGCTCATTTCTCAGGAATTTGTTGGGATGAAACTGCAAATAGGAGTTAATGCCCGTGGATTTATATAGAAAAGAATATTCGGGCAGGCATGGTTTACATAATAATTGCGTAAGATACGTACAATTAGAGGCACGCATACGAAACTTGTAGAATGGAAGGTGGGTAATTTAACTAGCTTTTAAACAGAACACATGGAACAAAGACTCTTGAAAGTTGAGAAGAGAGACCAAGTCCATGCGGGTCTCCATCATCAAAACTGGTGAAGTGGAGAATTTGGAAACCAGTTGATGACAACATTACAGAACTACTACAAGCATTCGGCTAACCAGAGAAAACGCTTGCCGTCCGATTCTATATTCAGTCCCCGATAAATAGTGACGAACATTGAATGTCATTGAAAACCACAGGAACTCTAATTTTTAAAGTGTATTGCTTGCATGACTAAGGCACCATAGTTTCATTCTCAGCGATACAATTGACCAGACAATTTGCCAATTTTCTAAACCAGAGAGTAATACGAATTGATTGATGTACTGACATACGTGGAAGTTAAGATGCTTCCAACATGATTACTGACATTTTTCTACTAAATTCACCTAATTAAAACTTGTCGTGGAGCAATTAGCACATAAATCTTATGCGGATTTAACGGGATTAATTTTAATTAATTTCTATTTTTAATTTATATTTATTTATTTATAATTTTCATAAACAATATTTTTTTTACTATATTAAAAATAAAATTAATTCTTACTCACATTAATTTTAAAAAAAAATTTATTTATTTATATTATAATTTTTTTTACAAATAACATAAAAAATTATTAATAATTGTATATGTTATTAGGTTGGCGTATAAGCATACAAGAATGCTAACAATATTAAATGTATAATACAAACAATAATTTTCCTCTAATTTAGAAAATTATTTTGGAATTGATTTAATAAATGGATCACGTTGTAATTGGCTAATAAGCCAACAATTATTAGAATATATTGTTAATCAATTGTTATTTTTTAATATACAAATAAACCGACAAGTCAAGTTTTCAGTGCTACGAGTGGCCGATTGGGTTTCCGGAGGATGTCCCAAAACGAGTCGTTTTGAAATGGTTCGAAAAACGATATGTCGTTTTACAAAAGAGGACGAGGATTGGGGAGGACATCCATTGTACGGCACCGTTTTGGATAATTTGGAAGAAATCTTTGCCCAAGAGAGGATGGGCATCAAGTCCGATTCGAATCATTCTGCTCGATAAAAGATCTAAAAATGGGCTTTTGATAAAAATTATCTAATTTTTAAATTTAATTCAATTTAAAATTTTGATTATAATTAAAATTAAAAATTCAACATTTAAACTAAATTATCCTTAATTTTTAAATTAATATAACAAAATTTATCGAAAAAATTAATATAAAATTAATTTTTTTTTATAAATTTATTAAGAAAAAAATTTCATTCAAAGATGATAAATTATCAAAAAAAATATTTTTATATTAATTTTTTTAATAAAATTTATTAATAAAATATTCATCAACTACAAAATTAAGGACAATTTTGCGTAAATTCTAAATTTTTAATTTTAAATATAAAAATTTTAATTATAAAAATTTTAATACTCGAATAATAAATATAAATAAACTTAAAACTTAGACTAATTTTGTTAAAAAGCCACAGAAAATCCCTGAAATAGAGTCGGGGTTTTGGTCAATAATGCGGTAATCTGTGTATATATTTGAAAGGCAAAGCTTAAAGAAGGTTACAGTCTAGCTCGCTGTTGCCGCTTCCCTCAAAGAGATCAGAGCTCCCCATGTTTACGTGTTTTCCCTGAATGATAATCGGATGATTTGAGGGATGGTTTGGTATGCGATGATTATAAAAAATTCCTCGTACTGGAAGCTATAAGCAATTACAGGACAGACTCATTTACACCCATGGAATATGAGGACCATCTGCTTGTCTCTCTCTTTATCTTTCTCTTCTGTATTTACAAATGACTGAATTTTATTTAGGAGTTTAACTTTTCTGATTCAAGGAGCAGATTATTTCCATTGATTCATGCTTAGCAACTGCCCTTAAATTGATAATGGTGGTGTTTAAAGCCCTTACTAGGTTTACGCACACTACCATAGCGTTAAATGAATAAATTTCATTGTTGTGTCTTGTGGAGAATCCCTTATGGTAACCCCCGATGATTTGGTTTAATCTCAATGTTGATGAAGCAATAAGTTCGACAATTGAAGGTTTAGGTGCCTTTATTGGAAATGCCAAAGGTGAGATCATGGCAGCTGCGTTCTCCATGGATATGTTGAGTACTACGACGCTATAAGATTCTGGTTCAGATTGCCAAAGATTCTGACTTGCTCCGTTTGATCACTGAATCAGATGCCAAAATTGTCAGCAATCTAGTCACTGGTAGGGTAGGTAAGTTTGTAGTTCAGTACATTCCGAGAACATATAACGTAGAAACTCACAATCTAGCTAAATTAGCCACTTATGTTTAGAGTCCAGTTATCTCCCTCGAGGACATTCCAGCTGACCTCTGTGCTATAGTTTCTGTTATTGTAATACTTCCAAAAAAAAAAAAATTTAAATTTATTTGTTATCCGTGTTAAAGCATGGACTAAAAAGGCGATAAAATCCCAGAAAACGATTTTCTTAATGATTCATTATTCCGGCCCCAGAAAAACTATAGACTATAATATAGAGAGGGCCAGTAGGTGGGTTTTTGCACTCGGCATGGTATGCATCATGACTGCATTTTTTTTGCTATCCCTGGCTGATTACTTACCCTGTTTGACTATGACCTGACGACCTGACCATTCAAGTAGAAAGAAGATCCTGTTCATCATCATACACCTGGACCTGTCTTTGGATTAAATGGGGGGTTTTTGTAAATTCAAAAACAAATCTCTAGGGTCATGCTGCTGCTACCGCCAGACATGGTTACACAGACAACCATATTGTCACAAGCAGATCTAAAAAGGTTAGATTGCCCATTAGCCCATATCTTTGAAAATCAGTTCAGATATGGGCCTCTAAGTTTATCAGTAATCTAGCCTCTATAGGTGTTCTGTCTTAGCTTTGCTAAGATGGTTTGGGTTATATTATCATCAGTTTGGGTTCTTTAGAGCTCAAGTACTTTTCAACAAGAATCACAGTGGAATACATTAATGCAATACAAACCTCAGATGGGTGCCCGCCAATAACCCTGCAGAAATGTAATCGGCTATTTTTAATGCAACAATGCTTCTCATCTTCGTTTATTTTCTGTCAAGATGTTTGTGCCAGTAGATCGAAAAATTTCAACAGAAAACAAATGCATCCAAGTTGGTTGCTCCAAGCAAACCACTCATTGGACGTGTATCATACCACCTACTACTCCACAAAATACCTGTCCACAACTTTAGCACTAATTCTGACATGCTTGCCTTGCCCACCCATCAACAATCTCATTTCGGTTAACAATTTATCTTAGCATGTGCACATAAAGTTGAAATCATAACTTTACCTTGCATCGGTAAATCCAGATTGCTAGTCGAAACTAGCTTTGCCTTGCTACATGCACATAAGTCTTTACTCTTTGCTAAACAAACAGAGGCAATCATACAAATTACAGACTTCAAAGATATTAAGAGACTAATTCAAAAACTTCCGCCACAAATTCCTTGTTTGTCAGCAAAATGAAAACTCAGTTCTTTTCCCATCATCGTAACTTATTGGTTAAGTCACTACATAGCATGCCCTGACCAAGAATTCACAAGAGCTTAGCCAAGGTGGTCATTGCACAAGCTAGCCCCTTCACGGGCCTTGTTGGTCTCTGCTCTAGGACTGCTTCCCGAACTGCTATTGGAAACAGAACCGAATGCACTCCTCTGTAAAACCCCGGTTGGAGATAGCCTGGGACTGTTATCCCAGTCCGCGCTTTTCAGGTCGAGTGTTGATGAATTTTTTCGGCCTGTTACACTGTTATTATTATTGGTATTATGCAAAACCTCACCAAGAGGTCCACCCATTGAAGCCTCCCAAGAAATTGGAATCCAGTTTGTTGTTTGCCTTTGGCTTGGTTCATTGAGAACACTGCCAACTCCCAATCCCATCTGTATTGGATCAAACTCACGAGACAATCTGAGTGGTGAGAGCGTGAGTTTGTCATTGTTGGGAGAAGAAGTAGAGGACATGATGTCTGAAGAAGTCAAAGGGATTGAAATGGAAAGTTGGGTCCTATCTGACTGCATATCTATTTCAGGCCAGGAAACTGGTGTACGATTAGGCTGGTTTCTAGGCCATTCATCCATAAATTGTCGAAGGAAGTGCTGGGATTCAGTTTCTTGATCAGTAAGGTCTTGGGAAGAACCAAGGTTTCGGCATGTCAACGAGGACGGATTTCTATGGCAGGGGTTCAATAGGGAGTCAGAGGTGACAAGTCCAAACTCAGATCGTGAAGATTCTTCAAATGGGATTTCCTGTTTTGAGAAAAGAAATGAATTTTCTTTAAACTTTGAGTCAATTGCAGGAGATAACATTGAGAGACCTGGTGTATCTTGTTTTCCATCATCCACGCCGACTTTATCTAGAAACATCCTGTATGATTATCAAACATACAAAGAAATTGATCACCATCAATTCACCAAACACGACATTCCCCAAATAAAATCTTGATTCCTACATAAAAAAGTGTGTAAATTTTGACAACCATAAGCCACCCCTTAAAAAGAAAGAATCTCATCATCTAAGATCAGTAGCTATCACAAACATAAAGAGAACCTAATACTCTGACATAAAGCAAAGCAAGTATAAGCAACAAATATGAAACTGGTACCACAACCCAAATAATATTGTGAATCCACCAGGGAATAAATTCTAACAAGATAAGCAACATCTAGTCCAGGGAGTATAAATTTTTTTCGGCCCATTTATGGTGCAAGCAAGTGGTATATGTGCCGCAACAATTCTGTAAATGCCATTTATCATTCAGTTCATCAACAGAATAAATTCTAAAATGATAACAAGGATACGTCAATAATGAACAAAATTTTTACCGATCCATTGGTGCAGTAACAGAAAGATTGGATGCACAACCAGGCTGCAAGTTCTTGAACTGTTGTTGGTGCTCAACAGTGAGGCTGCTTGGAGCACTGCCGCCGCCTGTGGGACCCATCACCACAGTAGATTTGTTGGGGATCAACTTGGGAGTGGTGGAGGTGGCAGTGGCAGCCACGGAATGGCCTGATTGGCCTTCCACAGGCTTTCTTGAACGGTGGCGACCCCTGTTCATGTGTCGTTCACAGTACTTCTGATCCGCAACTGCATCCCTTGAGCACCGCCATTTCTTCCCGTCCGTTCTACGGCATCGTCCCGGTTCGGGATCGGTGTTGTTGGAGAACCCCAATTGGAAAGCACCCCATCCCACTACAAACATTTAGCACATGGAAGGACGAGGTGAATTAAACCATAAGGCTGTTTAATATAAATTATGCTGATACAGAAGGACCAATTTTCAAGTTACTATTACCATAAACTGTATAGTTTGCGTTAAAAAAATGCCATCTAATTGACCCTAGTTCATGAGTTTTAAGTAAAAGAAAGTTGTTCGTGGATTCTATTGGAATAAAAATGTATACAATTCATCTGCTTAGAGTTATTGCAGTAACAACTCAAGAATGATTACACGCAGTGTAGTAACTTGAGCTTTTTCCATGTTTGACTCAGATAAACAGTACTTCGTGCATTCGGAGAAAATTAAATAAGAACAAAAGTACTCTGTCGCTAATTACAACCAAAGAACAAGGCTTAGTTACAGAAATAGCACTCGGTTAGAAAAGAACTTACAAGTATTGGGTCTGAGAAGGCCCCCTGGAAAGCTAGAAAACCCAGAAGAATCAAGGGCTTTTCTAATGGGAATAAGCAGGTTTGATGGAATAGGCACATTAGCAGTAATGTATTTGTAGATCAAAGCTTGGTGTTCGAGCTCCATCCATTGTGATGTCGTGAATGGCCCTCTGGCTCCTGCTAAACCCACATGCACACTTGCGCCATTTAAGCTTCCACAGTTATAACCTGAAACAAAATTCTCATAAATCAGTTAAAATGGGAAGAAAAATTTTCAAGGCAGAAAAGCTTAAGATTTTCAAGGTATTTCCAGGCAAAAAGGGGACATTTTCGACCATGTCGTTTTTAAATTCCTACTGTGTAAAAGAGTGTTTCTTCTTAAGACAAAAAAAAAAATATATATCAAAGAAAGAGGTCAGCCTGACATCTCAAGGAACCAAAACTTTTTCTGCAACATATAGGAGACTACGAGAATCGCCATTTTTCGGTCTTTGGTAGTGCAAGAAAACAAAGCATAAAGGGCGAAAAACAATGTGTGTATAAGGCAAAACAAAGAGAGATTGAAAATCAATCAAAGATTGGGTCTTTTGGATCTCTTTCTCCCATCTCTTTTGGATCTCTTTCTCCCATTCTCCGCTTCACGAATTCTTCTTCTCTTGTGCCAACTAGGGTACTGTGTTTTGTTTATTACCAAAAACCTATCTCCCAAAACAGGAAGGGCAATATTTTTCACGAAAGAATAAATCATCGCTTTTTCTTGAGAAGACTTATAAAACCAAAGGCCATGAAAAGACCATCCATCAGTACCAAGAATCGGGCGAATAGCAACCCAGCTTAGGCTAAATACATAACATCTCTCTAATCTTCCCAATAACCCCGCAAGTAAATATTAACCAAAAACCTTAACCCATCTCATAAACCCCGACTGCATGCAATTAAACTTAAACAAGTACAAGCGTGTGGCCATTCACTCCCTCACATAGAGGAGTTTAAGGCACATCACTTTCATTTCCTTAAAACAATGGACCTTAATATTACTTACCCGTATTTCTACTATAAGCAGATGATGTGAGGTGATAGTAAGGTAATGAGGCGTTTTCAGAACTTCTATCAGCTGAAAGAACATCTGACTTGGGAGAAGCGAAGCTCAGCATCTGTTGCTGCTGTTGACCATCAAAGAATGAACTATTAGATCTTAGCAATGTGTTGTTTCTTTGCTGAAGTAGCATTGTCTTAGAGGCTGAGAAATCATCGGTTTTGGCCACTTTTGAACTCCTCCAATCATGTTCAGTGTTATCAGATCTCTCTTGCTTGAGAAACCCAGCGGATCCATACCACTTATGCTTCGTTACAGGATCTGAAGCAAGAGAAGCAAAACCAGTTGTAGCGTCTGAACCCACCAACCCATCAAAACCAACCACCCCAAAATCCATTTAGAAAAAACTCACAAAAAGTTTAAAAAAGAAATCTCTAAACTGAAGATATGTAGAGCACTAGGTCACTAGAGAAATAAACAAAAGCTCGACGGGTTTGAAGCAGAAACATTGTAAGGGTGGAGCTAACGGTGATATGGCCAAGACTCAAGTAACCTAAGCTAAGCAGAAACTGAAAACCAGACTGGTTTTTGTTTAGGAGTAGATGTTTTCAGATACAAAAATAATAATAATTTTAGAGATAGAGAGGTGGGAAGAAAACTGACCGGACAAAGCTACTAGTACTAAATGCCACATATATAAATCTCTGAGTTACTAAAAAAATCTTATTTTTCAAACTATTATTTATTAAAAAAGAAAGTCCTGAATATGACTTTTATTTGCCAAGATCTCCTTGAGACATTCATTGTACATTAGTTACGGGAGCTTCTCACCTTGAAGTGGCATTCCATCACAACATTGACCCCAGGAATTGGCACAATCTACCGGAATACAAGACTCTGCCCTCTTGGTTTGGGTCCTTGGGAATGAAAATAGAGGGGTATATTTGTCAAATCAAAAGTTCCTGTCTGCCAACTTTCTACTTATTAGTTTGTTTTAAGAAGTGCTTTTGGAACGTTGAAAGAAAGAAGGTTTTGTTTTACTTTTGGCCTAAGTTGGCTTGCAAAGTCCGCAAGCAGTTTCAATTTTTGTGAAAGCGCTTCTTCTTCTGCTTCTCTCTCGTATTAAAGCAACGAGTCCAAAATGAATGGTGACAGTCTCCACTGCAAATTCTAACCCCATTTGTCTTACTGCTACCATTTCTATTCATTTCTCACCCCCAAACCCCCCATATCCTCTCTAGACTCTATTCCATCTCGAACTCGCCCATGGTTTTTACCTTGTTACAACAACTAGCTAATATGGTTGTCCAGAAGTGCTTTTATTTTTACAACAAATAACTAGGTTTACAATAAATAACCTTCCCCCACTTTAGTACACATAGTAAATAACCTTCATTAATAATGGAGTCGCCCTCTCTTCTCTGTTCGTGAATTAGGGCGACTAGTCTTTGTCTGTCTGCCTGCTGTTCTCATCCATGTTGCTCTCTAATTAATGTTTCCACTATTTCACCCAATCCGGTGAAATCATCTTCACTTATCAAACCAACAACTGCTTCATTAACTTCCTAGTTTTTCCCTAATCCCATTTTTACTAAGATTGATTGCCTTACTTTTATAGGTTTTAATGTGTTTACAAGTTGATATCAGATCAGATTCCTTCATTTGCTTGTTCTTCTGACCACCATCCAGGTCATTCTACCAAGAAACTTAAGAGCAAAACTGGCGAAGAACTGGAATTTTGAAGTAGAATAGAATAAAAGTAGAGATTCAGGTAATGAAAGAAAATATTGATGCCCTGGCATTTGAATTGAAAGTCCTGGAATCAAAGGTACGAATCTAAACTAACAAATTCAATTGACTACTCTTATACTGAGTTAATTAGCCTCAGGGTAAGGTGATTCAATTTGTTAATCAAGTACTAAATTACAAGTCCTGAGAGGAATAGTAGCTAATGGTTTAAACATGTATTTTCAGTATCAGTTGGGGGTCAAAGTAAATGAAGTTGGGCTTCTTTGTTGTCGCGTGCATGCTTTCTTAAAGAGGTATATAGTCCGTATGCACTATTGAATTCATGTCCTTGCGTGTGCAAATTCTAAATCACATGGCTTCCGTGTACCATTTTCCTTTTTCACCTCTTTTCACTTTGCACCTTGTGCAAGTTCCTTCTCTTTCAATCATCCAAAGCAATTATTGCAAGTCTCTCTCTTCCCCTCTACCCATGACAAGCGTCTGTACATATTTTGCTCCTTACAATGTTGTGTCAATACTTGCATTACATGATAATATGGAAGATGAACGCCTGCATATAAAGAAAAATACCTTAAAATCTACACAAACAAAGACATATTCAATGTATAATTTTGATTGCCAAAGTATAAGAGATAGTGGACAGTCCAAGCTTACATTGACTGATAGGACCCATGAATGGAACCCAGCTTAACTTCCACCAAAATGGCGATAATATACATGCATGTATTCTTGTACTAGAAATTTTTTATTTTTATAATTTATAATAAAAGATATATAATAAATAATATTTAAAATATAAATAAAATATTAATATAAAAAATAAAATAATTATGTTTATATAATAAATAATTTCAAATTTTATTTACTGTTAAAGTCCCAACAAAAGATTCATATTTGACGGGCATTAATGCCGTGTCAAATCCAGCATCGAAGACACTGCTCGTAACTCGTATGATCACATACAGATAAAAATAAAATAAAATAAACCATGATATATGGTATGCCCTTCATTCATATCTTTGCATGACAAAAGCAACTTCTAGTTCTTGCTCGAGAAAAGGTAGACAGCACGGTTTCCCTGGGCAATAAATCACTGTTTTTGGCCAAAAGACAGAAATCGATGGATGATATGGGAGAATTGTTTGTTGTTGTTGTGGTGGTTGTAATATTGTGTGTACGTTCGCACTTTATATTACTATTAATGCCACCATTGTTGTTGATAGATGGTCCAGTCCAAGTAAATGCATGCCGGTTTACGTTATCGTATTTGCTGCTTCCTGCTTTCATTCGTCAAATTCCATCTATATACCTGTAAAACCAATTAATAGCTTCAACTTCATCGTCCCAAACATTAAATTTGAAGTAATTTTGGAAAATTTTACATCCCTTTTGAAAGAAGCACTTTTATAACTGGAGGAAGAGATTGGGTGATCACAATGTTAAACTTTCAATCTATTATTGTTAAGTGAATACAAACTAGAGGAACAGTGTGTACAGAAACATAGTATCTAGATGGGCCATGTCAAAGATTGTAGGTATACTGATGTAACTATGGTTCTGGTAAAAACAAAACTACAGTGTATCTTTGCTGTGGATCTGGGGAAATCTGACCTCTGCTGCGGGATAACGAGAATGTGCTTGAAGATGAAATTGGCGAAAGAATAATTACCAGTACGTGATAATGAGTGAAGACTTACAAGCACATGCACATGGTTTTCCAACTTCCAAGATGATATTGATAGCTATTGCCGCTATTGCTGTTGCTGTTATTACGTAATGTGTGAAATATGCAGGAGCCAGGAAGACAGTCTCATAATCCTGGAAAGAGAAATAATTATCAGTGTTGTGGGAATTACATGCAGAGAGCATTACAAGGCAGAATGGAACATAAAGTTTGAGGGGTGGGATATGGGATCGGTCGCTTATGTATTATTAACACCACATGTATAAATCCTAGTCCATTGTACATTTCACTCTCTTAAATTGGATCATTAATTAGTTCGTAAAGTGCATGCACAGGGCTGGTTAAGTAATCAAGAATTGTTTGGATGGAAAGACGCAAGGGAAAGGGGCAAGAGACATACAGAGAGGAAAAGAATCAAACGGGAGAGGAGAAAAGAAAGCCATAGGCTCGTAGGAGCGTGCCCTTTGATGCATCCTCTTTAATGTTTGAAACCAAACTAGACATGGCATGCTTCAGTTTCACCACGCCCCTCTCCCTTTTTCGGCCTCGAATTAACTGCAGTTATTGTATTCTCTCCTGTCTTCTTCTTCGCTGTAGGAAGAGCTAGCTACTATTAACATGCCGCTACACTTAGAGATTCAGTCTGACAACTAAACCCACGAAGTCAAAGCCGTCAAAGTCTTAAAATCTAACGCAATCTCTTCTCAGCCCCCTTGTCCCCTCAGCCCCCCCTGACCCACACGCCAATTTATATTTTCAAACTATAAAATTTCACAAACAAATCATTAAATACTTCTAATATTGAACGAAATTAGAGAACCCATGTAAACTTAGCAGTGCAATATTTCGTTAAACTGTAAATTATGAACCAATTTAGTTGAAATAAAGATTCAACTAAGCCCAAATCATATATAATTAATTACTAATTATGCATGTAAATACACAAAAATTATAAATAATAAATTACAGAGTGTATCATTAGTTGGGTGGGGTCGAGTTGAAAAAGATGGGATGGCTAGTAGAAGTAGGCAGAACAGTGTAGGCGAGTGGGATGATTTGATGATGCGGTTTTAGACAGCTTTAGCTAGCTGGCTGGAGAAGACAATTCGAAGATTGAAAAAGGGGAGGCAAGAGAGAGAAGAAACAAGAAACAAACAAAGCAAGCAAGTTAAAATAGAACAGCAATCGAGCAGCAGGCTAAAGCAACTAGCCCTCTCCGCCATGTCGTCTCGGATTCCCCTGCACATTTTCTGAATTTCTTAACAAAGGGGTTGGGTAGAATGATTTGACGTGTCAAGAGAGGGTGTGATGGTGAGAAAGGCCACGTGGGCCCACGACATGGCAGGGTAATAGCAATGGCACGTGATTTTCTTCATTACATATCCCTCCGATCGATGCCATCAATCTAATCTAATATTAATAAGAGATCTGAAGAATGAGAAATAAGAGTGGAGTGGGGCCGGGGGATTGGCAAACTGGGCATTGGCGTATAATGTTGGGCTGGGAGAGAAAATGGAAGAGCTTCGCCTCTCCTTTGCCGACAGGGGTTGGGCTGGGCCCCTCCACCGTCTCTTCTCTGATTGACTTGATTCATTCATTGATGTCCCTACTTGCGTCAGCACCCCCAACCCCTTTCGTACCAATCTTAACCCGGCCTTTTCAACTCCTGGGTCCCACCCCATCTTTTGATTTTTCTTTCTGAAGTGGATTCTTTATCATGCGTCGCACCTCCTGTTGCTTACCATGTTCTTCTTCGTCAAGCCACCTCTTTTTATTCACTCTGCGTGTAGACTATATATTCTAGGAAGAGAGTTACGCTACATATCGTACGTAAACCCAGCTGCGGTCATGATGCTCACGTAACTAGTTTGCCTTTTAAGTCAATTAATTTGTACGTTGAGTGATTAAATAGTAGCTGCTGACTCAAAACATCGCTTTGGTCCCCTCTCCTCCCACCACAAGTAAGAGGCTTCGTTCAATGAGGACACGATTGCTCTCGAGTCTCTCTCTGAATGTGAGGTAGAGACAACTGCGAGTTCCCAAGGCAGAAGAGAATACAATGAATGCATCGGGAAATACATGGAACAGCCCATTGTATATAATTTTCTCTTGGCTTTCTAGGGTTATAAAAATAGTCTATAACAAGTTTGTTAGGGTTTGTATTGTTGACAGCATAGTGGGTCACAGATGTCTTTTACAGGGATAGGTTTATTGGGTTTGCAAAGCCAATCGTTTAAAACAATTAAGAAAAGAGATCGATAACATAAGCAACGAGTATCGATGCATGCATTACATTTGTTTTTCTGGGGTTTTGTAAGTCCAAAAGAGCGTATAGTCCCAAATGCATGTCTTATCACCTGGTGTTCTCGGTCAAAATAAACAAAGATTAAAAATCTTCAAGGAACAACCATGCCTGTCCTTGCCTTGTCTCGCTCTTCAGGTGCACCAATTCGAAGGTCTCCTCCTGCTATCTCCTTGTATAATACCTAGACCCCAAGGTTTTCTTTTCTATTTATATTTTATTTTTATGTTTTTGCTTAGTGCTTGCTTCGCTGCTTGTCTTTCATTGGCATCTGCTTTTATTTTCTCCCTCCCCTTTGTATTGATTGCATACTTGTTTTAAACCCCAAAAAGAAATCCCAACCGGGTCGTGTTCGATCTCAACAGTTTGGACCAAATATAAATCAAGCTCTCCATTAATTAAGAATGAAAGTTAAGTTTCCTTGCAAATAATTGGTAGGATTAATATATAATTGTATTTGCATGCATGGCATTTCCTAGGGACCATGTAATGTAAAGGTCACACATTGCTTGATTTGATCTCTCGCGCACGCATGTTTTATAAGGTCGGATTGCTTTGAAGAATATTTTCAACCAAATTGATTATGAAGACACGATAATACAATATGACCAGTTGATGTACAAAAATTTTCTATCACAGTCTCCCTTGCATCTTGACTCAAACCCTACTGATCGGAAATTGTTATACTGAAATGACATTTGCTAGCATGGTTTAACGGTGGATTGATGGTGATCAAATTAATCACTTGCTAATTTGCTACATATTTCCCAATGCCTTTATAGGCCAATCTAAACATGGGTGGAGGAAAGGATAATTAACGAGATATACAAGTAAAAACCTTGGATTGAAAGTAAAACTCCGACGATTAATACAATACATTGTTTTTGTTTGAAGTGTTTAATGCTTGGATTCCATCGCGGCATCCATTACCTATGCCTTTACTATGGCAATGGCCCAAAACCCAAGTGAATAATAAATAGAAAGGGCTATGTTTAGGTACCGTTTTGAGTTTGACAAAATTATATATACATAATTTTTTTAAAAAAAAATTAATAGTTAATATTTTTTAATAATATTTTTGTTATATTTAATTATTAATTGATTAATTAAAATAATAAATAATTAAGATTTTTTTCGTAATTTTTTCTATTCTTAATTTAAGTGGATATTAATATGTAATATAATTAATAATTAATATTTTAAATTTTTAAATTTATATTATAAAATATAAAATTAATTTATAAATTTTATTAAAATATAATTTAAATAATTCATTATTAATTGTACCACATATCGGTATTTTGTTAAAATCGAAGGAAAAAAATACTAAGAGAAAATCCTAATTTAGTAATAAAAATAACAAAAATAACTTTGTATGCATAAATTTTATACATTTGTAATATTTTTATATACCTTTCCAAAAATTTGAAAAATTAAAAAAATTCTTAAAAGGCATTTTAAAAAAAAAATAACATTTAATTTAATTTTATAAGCTATGTATAAAGATAGGTAAAATTTATACAAATTATTTTAATTATTTAATTCATAGTTGAATATAATAGGATCATTATTGAGGGTATTATCCTTAGTTTTAAAAAAAATGTATTTATTATGATTTTATTAAATCTAGTAAAAGTATATAAAAATATTTATAAATAAAAATTAAAAAAAAAAACTGAGTAGTTTAGTAGATGTTTTGGCAACAAGAAGATGACAAAGATGAGTAATGTAAGTGAGATTGTTAAATCTTTGTTAAACCCTAGAAGGGTTTCGTTCTAATCTATGATACCTAGAGATGCTTCTTACATCATCATTTTGTATCATATTGTTAGTGTATTAACGATAAGAGTGCCCTAACCTTGACCACCGAGTCACTTTTAGGCAATGAAAACTCAAAATTGTCCTCGTTTCTTGAGCCCAATCCTTTGTTAATATGGGGCATTAGTATTGCCACTTAACTAGCTTGATGAAGTGTGTAGACTAGCTAGCCAAGAAAGCTTAGTGGCTCTCAAACCAAACCCTAATAGTTAGGTTATTACCACATGATTCTACGTGCACACAATTGTTTTAACGGCTATTACTCCAACAACAATGACTTGTTCAAAGCTTATGTCACATGCAAAGAATCAAAAAATGGGAAAAAGGATTGATTAGATTAATGATTAACGTGGTTTCTTATGTTCACATACACCCTTGAAGTTAATAACAATTTGTGGGTGCAATTATCGAATATTCGCACGCAGAAGACCAGTTGATTATACTAATGCCATTGCTTCTTGCTTTAAGCCTTGAGCTGCAACCCCAGCATGTGAGGAAGTCTAGGGATTGAGTCCCTCTGCACAAGCTTGCCATTGCCAATGGATCTTTGTTTTCTTTCCTCCTGCCTGCCTGTTCCGATCTTACCTACCCTGAAAAACTATATATAACTAAATTATCAGGGTATGTCATAATCATTGTACCCGAAATTTGTACAGTATACAAAGACATTGTTACAGCAACCCCATTTTACAAAAGGCTTTAGTTATGTTGGTCAACACAATCTTGGAGAGTTCATTGTCGAGTAATTTCAAAATTAAGATGCTAATAATAGTAAATAATTTCAGATTTTTTAAAAAATAATATATTTTCAAAATTAATTTACAAAAATAATTATTTTTTACTAAAGTAATAAAAAATGTCTCTATAATCAAAACTTTAATATAAATTATTTTTCACATTGGTTTATAATTTTTTTCTTAAATTGTTATAAATGATTGACTTAAGACGAACGTATTCTTTATTTTATTCATGTACTTGACAACGATTTTAGCGTTAAATTGAGTAATTTAATAAAAAAATTATTTAAAAATAAATATTTTTATTCTTTATTTTTAAATAATTTGTCAAGTTTAAATTTTTACAACGTAATTATTTTCGTAAATTAATTTAAAATTTTGATTATTTTAAAATATTTTCTTGATTTTTCAAGTATCAAATTCAAAACAGAAAAGAATAACAGGGAGAAAGAAACGTGGGTTAACCCAAAATACTAATTAAAATTGAAAGGAAGCTTGGATTCAAAATGAACATTAACAATAGTTGCAAGAACAGAAATGATGTCTTTCGGTCTTAACTCAGTGTATAATAATGAATCAGAATATGAAAGAGACTTAGCAAGCTGCAAATATGTATTGAACATGGGGACAAAAATGACATCGCACGTGCAGCTATTATCAATTACACGTGCGTCTCCTTTTGAAGCCGAAGTTTATATTACTAGCAATTGGTGAAGCAAAGAATAATGCTTGATTGGCAAGACAAGACAAGACAAGACAAGACAAGACAAGACAAGACAGTCGGTGAGCATCTCTTGCAGAAATAACTGGAAATAAAAATCCCAGTCCCCTTCCAGGCCCAACAGGAAAGAGAAGCCCAAAGTTTCTTGGTCCGAACAGAAGGCAATAGACTTTAACTTAGAGGGTTACTATTTATCCCCTACTTTTATCTATTTGAACCCAATTTGATGATGGTCTGGGCTTTTATACTACGAAGCCCAAGTGGAGGTCCAGAAAATCTAGGTTTTACATGGTAGCAAAGCCACAGCTAGTACTTGCGAATTGGAGAGGTTCGGTCGCGTAAAGCCGACAATACCAAAACGCAGTTCTTGTTTGTGCATGGAGTTTTTATTTTTATTTTTAAAATTTTTTTTGAGAAAATAGTACAGTTTCAGTTAATTTCGTTATTGTAATTGTTTCTTTTTAACAGAAGCCCAGGGTTAGGGGTTTATCTTTGCCCTGTAATTTATAGGGTTTTTCTTGCACAATTAGGAGCAATTAGGGTTTTTTGTGGAATGGACTCTGACCAGACGAAGCTGTTTGTGGGGGGAATTTCTCGGGAGACTAGTGAATTGACTCTCAGATGTCATTTCAGCAAGTATGGTGATGTGCTGGGTTCAGTGGTAGCTAGGGAACGGGGCACCAAAAACCCTAGAGGGTTTGGCTTTGTTTGGTTTTCTGACCCTTCTTCAGCTGGTGAAGCCCTGAAAGATACTCATGTTATACTGGGAAGAACTGTAAGTCTAAACACTCTTCAGTTGTTTTCTTAGTTGTTATGGTTGTTGTTCTTGTTAAGGAAATCTTTAATTAGTTCTCTGTTTGGTTGCTGGGAAGGGTGAGGGAAAGGAAATGGAGAAGAATTTTGAATTTTTCTTTTTTGTTTATGATAACTGGAAGGCTTGCATTGAGTCATTATTGCTATGCGACTTATTTTCATTCTAATTCTTAGAAACTTTCAGGTGAACTGTGTTTTATTGTAATTTTGTTTTGAAAAAGAATAAAAATAAAGATTGAGTCGAAGAGGAAGTCAGGTTATTTCATTAAGGTTAAGTGGGTTGTACTCTTGGGTGCCAATTCGAGATGTTCAGATTTGAAAATTATAGTTTCTTTTTCTTCTATGACCTTTTTCCCAGAGACCAAACAGAGCATAGGGAATGTATTTTGTTTAATTTACAATTTAATTTTTTAGGTAGAGGTGAAAAAAGCAGTACCCAGAAGTGAACAACACCAAAAACAACAGCAACAGCGGCTGGAACAGTCTGTAACTGAACCACAGAACAGTCAGTTGAGTAGGAATAGTAATAGTGGTAACGCCGACAGTCATTTTAGGACAAAAAAGATTTTTGTAGGGGGTTTATCAGCTAGTCTAACTGAAGAGCAGTTTAAGAATTATTTTGAGAGGTTTGGTAGGATAATAGATGTAGTTGTGATGCATGACAACATGACAAACCGGCCTAGGGGCTTTGGGTTTGTCACCTTTGATTCAGAGGAGTCTGTCGAGAATGTAATGCAGAAAACTTTTCATGAGTTGAATGGTAGACTTGTGGAAGTGAAGAGGGCTGTGCCGAAAGAGGAAATTAATGGTAGTACCTGTGGTTCTAACACAAGAGTTGGTTGTGGAAATGGTTCTTCTTATAACAATTCTTTACCTATTAATTACACTCCATATAGTCCTGGATACAGAGTTCCCCCTCACTTTGCTCCTCTTCCTGGGTATAGTGGTGTCGAGGGGTATGCATCTGGGGCAGGCATCTTTGGAGGTGGATACCCTATGGTACCATATGACAAATTTGGTTATGGGGTTACTCCAATTGCCCCCAGGCCTCCCTGGTATGGACCTGTGATGATTCAAGCTGGGGCATGCCCTCTTCCTTATGGCAACGCTTCCATTTACCCTGCTTATGTGAATAATGAGGTTGGTGTTAGGGGTATGGTGGCTGGTGGGTACAATAGGATTGTTGGGGTTGGAATGGATGGGAAACTGAGTCAGTTTCTGGGTGACAATGGGCGTTTGCTATATAATGCAATTCCATCTCCAATGGAAGGGGAGAGATTGGATGTTGATTCTACAGGATTAAAAGGAAGTAATGGTGGGCGTTCGGGTGAACAGAATCAGAAAGTTCTTGACGGAAGATTTAAGCCTTTGCCTGTAGTTATTTCTAGATGACTATGCATATTTTCTGTGGCATGAAAGGGTAAGTAGATTCTTTCAACAATTGGGTGCGCTGTTTAACTGTTGTTGTTCTAATGTTTCCTTCTTTGAGATGTCATTTTCCTGTGTCTTAAGTATGTTCTATGTTGTAATCTTTAATGTTTCAATAATTTGTCAGTACAGTATTCTCTCTGTAATATAATTGCATTTATATTCTCTCTCCTATGTAATGACAAATCTTGTTGGAATTGGATTGATTACATTCTCAGTACTTGTAGAGTTATGGTTTTTCTGGTTTTTGAATATTTGTCTTGTTTTGCTTATCAACGTGAAGATATGGTTTTCCTTCGGGTATTTTTACAGACAATGCCAAATCGATAAATGCAGTAGGTCTTTGAACTCTTTTATCGGGAAAATTAAACACAACTATCATGCCGCATTTGCATCAGTGTGCTCCATCCATCTTTCTGGTGGGTGGTTTGTGCTGTGCGGCAGATGGCTTGAAAGAATGAAAGTGCCACGGTTCTAAGTAACAACCAGTTATGAACATGTTTATGTCTAAATTGCTGCAGAAAGTGGTCAGTTTTGGTTATCTATTCATTATATTATTTGTATACAGCTTATGCAGCGGTGCACGTTCGACCAGCCAGCTTACAAGTCTGGCAGTCGTTAGTGGGTGGGTTTACTGCTAGCTCACTGAGTAGTTGAAATCATGAATTTGCAGTAATGAATCCCTTTATTGACACAATCACGAACTAGTAATGTGTTTCCAATATTGACTAGGAGCATCCATGTCTCGTATTAAAATATAAACTCTCAACCCATTAAATTATACATACAAGTTAAACCATTTATCTATAAAATTATATTTAATGTAATTTATATTTTTAAGGTAAAATAAAATATAAATTTATGTTTAATAAATTATTTAACTAATAAAATAATAATATTTAATTTTTTTATTAAAATTATTAAAATTTATTTTTATTAATTTTAAATAAATATTTTAAATCAAAACAAAATATATATCATTAAAATTTATTATTAAATTTATATGAATATA